>QEPC01008845.1:611286-628935 GCA_003113815.1 Sphenodon punctatus
GGGGGGGGGGGGGGGGGGGAGCCAGAGACAGGAATCCAGGGACCAGAGCTGGGGGAGTGGCTGGGAACTAGAGGCAGGAAGTTGGGGGTTCAAAGGAAGGTCCTTGTGGAATCAAGGCCAAGAGAAGGGGCCAGCAAGGTTACAGAGGGAACCAAGAGGAAACCACAGGACGGGGCTTATCCTGTGGACAGACAGACAATAGAGAACAAGACACACAATGGGGATTTCATGGCACAGGGGAAACCAAAAAACATGGAGACAGGACAGGGTGTGAATGGGGGGGGGGGAGATCTGGGCAAGATGTGCCCCAACACACAAGGGATACAAACTAGGCGAGTACCAGCACAAAGGGGAGGGGAGGGGCTACACACACTAGGAACATAAAGGGGGAACAACACATGGAGACTTACAAACACCGAGACAAACAGAAGTGCAAGCAGAGCAAAAGTGTTAGGGCCTGGTGGAGCTTAGGGTTAGGGCAACTTGCGAGACGCCACGGACACAGGGGATTGCCTGCCCCCGGGGTTGGTAACAGCGGGAGGACGCAGCAGACGTTGCCGTCAGGGGCGGGGACTCCCCAGATGATGCAAAAAGAGTCGCGGTCACGTAGGGCATCCGATAGCGAGGGGGCGGGGCCCGCAGGAGCGCCGCAACGCTCAGAGCATCTGCGGCAAAGGGCCAGGGCAGCGCTAATGATTCTTAAGGAGGGGCAGAGTCTCATGGCCGATGCCGGTGATCAGCGTAGCTGTGAGACTGGCCCCCTGTGTTTGACGAGCGATAGTCCTAGTGACCATTGGTGATTGCGAGTGTGAAGGAGTGCGAGCAGCGTGTGTGTGGTGAGTGCAGTGTGAGTGTCTAGCGTGGGTGTGTTAGCTTTGTGTGTTCTCCCCTGTAATCCTCTTTGTGTGGGCCCCTTCCTAGTTTCCCTGTTCCTGTGAAAGTGTTCCTCCTTTATTCCATCTCCATACTTCCTGAGGGCTTGTTCCCCGGTATCCCCCATGAACCAGCACACTTTCCTGACTTCCCCCAGTTCCTGGAGTGACAAGGTCACGGTGTGTATTGTGGGCTGCAGGGTGGTGGTGGTTGTGCATGAGTGGGGACATTGCTCAGGGCCTTGTTGTCTCCCCCCTCCCCCCCCCCGATGATGAGATAGGCCTCCTTTCTCTGGCGAGGAACTATAGCCCTATAACAACCTGAGGGGTGTTTTTCCTTACATAACGGAGCTTGTCTTCCTTAGGGCGAGAGTGAGGCGTTTGGCGTATGGTGTGACTGTCTTCTCAGACCCAGATACCCTATCCAGTACCCGCTTCCTAACAACAAGCATGAAGGGAAGGAGAACAAAGGAAGTGGGCCGAGCAAGAGTCAGGAAGGACTGACCAGAAGCTCCGCACTGCCATAGCCCTCAGCAGCCCTAAATACTATACAGAGCCAATCAGGCTGTGGCAGGTATGGCCATACCCTCCATCAGGTGTGTGTAGGGCACAGGGTGGGGTAGAGAGGGAAAACAACAAGAGAAGGAAGCCGCTCCCTACAGCAGTCTGCCAGTGGTGCAGGAGGCAGGGAGCGCTCTAGACAAGTCCCAAGGCAGGGGGTTCGAGGCCCAGCCCTGACAGCTGGGATGCTATCCACCTGCCCTTTGCCTTGCTGTCTGAAGCCCCATTTCAGTTATGCCCTTTCTATGCCTGACTTCAAGCTGCCCAGGATTGGCAGGATCTGGAAAGCTGGAAGAATGCAGTAAGTGAGACCAGCCACATTTCTGTTCCCTGCCAGATTGTCTTTGAAATATCAAACCAACTGGCCAGAGGAGATAGCTGTCAACTCTGTTGTTTGGCACATGCTTCAGTCTGGGCAGACATCCCAGGTGTGTGTGGGTATCTGTCAACCTGCAGGGGGATATTGGGCAAGACCCCAGGTGTGTGGGAATTGGATTTATGTAGTTAGCAGAAAGTTTACAGTGAGGCTTCTAACCCCCTCCGTGCCCCCCCACACACACACACATACAGTCTGCCAGCAAAGTCTGAGAAAATGCTCTTACCAAAGCCAGAACTAACCACAGACAAAGACCAGCAGCTTATATCTGCCATCTATGCCCACCTTGAAGCCAAGCCACCACTGATTGGTCTTGTAAAGGTGGAATCATGCAATAATTGGCCAGTGAATGTGTGTCAGCCTGTTGGGCTTATCCCCCTCCCTTCTACAGCACCCTCCCCCCTGCCATGTCTGTCTCTGCATGTGCTATTTACCTGAACAACAAAAAAGTTTCAAGAGGGAAAGTTCCAATTGCTTATATTATTTGGGCCCTTTATCAAATCTTTCTACAACTTGGCAGAGGTGATCCTGAAGGTCTCAGATACAATCCTGTCAAATTGCATGTAAAGTGAATGGAAATGAGACTGTTACAGCCAGAACTGCATTTACAAGTAAATAGCTTGTAAATCTATTACATCAGGACTCTTTATCCAATATTTCTGAAATGTGGTAGAGATGGTAAATTTGGGGAGGGTCATAAACTACCCAATTTTCACGCAAGTTAGAAAGTCGTATGTAACTTTTCTTAAAATCACAAAAGTCAATTACTTATAAAATAGGTTCCCTTTATTCAATCTTTCCAATATTTGGTAATCATAATGCTCTCCATTTGGGGTAAACTCTCCTCAAGTTTAATTCAAGTCAAATAGGAAACAAAAACGTTATAGCTGAAAATGTGTTTTCTAGTGTTTTCCTATTAACTGATAATAACAAAACAAAGTTCTTTTGTTATGTTCTTTCATTTTCGTTATCCAATAACAAAGGTGAAAGATGCCTCTTCTGTTTTCATTATTATAATGAAAATGAAATGCACACCCCTACAAAGTTTCAATTAGAAAGAAACTGACAGACTACTCTTTCTTAAATATCAGACCATTCTACACATTCTTGTTTCCTCATTCATGAATAAAAATAAATTATGACTTAACTGAAATTAAACTGCATACATTCCTCATCACGTATAAAGTACGTATAAGTCACCATGCCACATACATGAAGTTTAATTTCAGCTAAGTCGTAAAAAAAATAATGAATGAATGAATGCGGAAAGAGGAATGTGTAGATTGGTCTGATATGTAATAAATAGTAGACTGTCAGTTTCTTTCTGTTAGAAAGGGATGTCTCCCTTTGCTTTGTGAACATTACTCTGACCCTCCCAGCTATGACCCTATTTTACTCCTACCATTCTCCTCCAAGTTCCTGGGGTGGGAGGTTTTCATCCACTTTCTTAGTAGGCTCTGTCCTGGGCCCTCTTCTTTTCTTCCTTTACACTCTTTCTCTGAATAAACTCAATGAGTCTCATGACTTTCAGTATCACCTGTATGCTGATGGCATGCAACTCTCTCTCTCCACTCCCATGCTCTCCTCCTCCATCCAGTCTAGTATCGCCAACTGTCTCTCCTACATCTCTGCTTAGATTTCATTCTACTCCCTCTCTCCCTCCCACCTCTCTCTTCCATCAGGCTTTTCCTGGCTCATCGTGAGTGAAATAGCATCCCCCTCCCCTTCCCAATCTCTTCCCTGTAACGAAGTTAAGCATGTGTACCTGTATCTTCACAAACTCATGAATGTATCCTTATCTCTACTGATGTTCACCTCTCCCTCAACTCCCCCTTCCTTGACTCAGAGTGTAAGGCTTTTGGGAGTAGGAACTTGTCTGTAACTACTGATTGTACGTACCAGGTATAATGTTGGTGTTATATAAATATTATAATAATAAATACTACTACTACTACTAATAATAATAATAAATAAAATAACCAACAGTATTGTATTATATGTACTGTATTTCTGTAGTGGGTAAGAGAAAGTTGCCTTAACATACAATTTACTGATGTGTTAAAGTTGGAGTATAATTTGGAATGCTGCCTTAACTAGATTTTTAAAACAAAGGTTTTATGATGATTATTTTGGGGGGAGGGGCAACAAAATAAGGTGAGGTCTTCCCTTTCCCAAAAATCTATAGGTGAACATGGCGAGCATTGGATTAAAACAGACGTGACAATAGCACGCTGTGATATGACCCGCTTTGTTCCACACCTCAACTGTATGTTTCTGCAGGCACCACCAGATGTTGGCCTGGGATTGCCCTGAGCTGTATCCTCAGAAAACTCTGAGGTCACAGCTCATACTAAGGCCCACCTGACCGGGCAAAAGTGGCCCACAGTGAGTTACCGCATCTGTATCTGGCCTGGCATACCATCGTGGGTTGGGGCCGCCATTGCTGGCCATTATTGGCTGCCATGGCTGCCCATCATCATGGTGGGGTGGCCAGCTGCACATTCATGATTCTCCCCGCCCCTTGGGCTAAGGAGGCAGCAGGATAGCGCCCCAGCCATGGGCATGTTTGTTCAGTGTCCTAACCCAACTTGAGTCTGCTATGGTTTTCCTCTCCAGACTAGACTGCACCGCTACCATACCACCATTCCATGTATTTCTACCCATTGACTGTCCAGTTTTGCTTCTAATGTAGACAGGGGTTCCCAACGCTTGGCAAGTTTGGCTCTTAATCAGCTTTCTAATAAAATTCCAACAAGAACTATACAGTGCTCTCAAAAATCTGGAAGTCATAAGTGACCGCTCTGTATTGCCCAATGCATAGGCAACACCCATCAGTTGATTATTACTCTTGAAAGAAGTGGTTTTAAATATTTCCGGTGTGCATTTTCTGCCAGACAGGCTTGTGTCCCTAGCATAGATGTTCAGGAATAAAATAGAGGCTTTGCTGTGTGTGAATGTTATGTAATTACTTGAGACATACGAGATTACGGTTGGAGAATACTGATGATATTCTGTATAGCAGTAGACAAGAGTTTAGAGATGATCTTACAGAGAAATCTTTCATATTATCCTTTGACACTCTGTTAAGCTCAGCTGATTTCAGTGGTTTAGTTATTTTTACTAACTTAAAAAGAAAAATGAAAAGGGAGGCTTCAAGGCCCAAGGGATTTTATAAAGGGATTACAACATCTTTGACATCTCAATCACTAACTCAGAAAAACAGTTGAGCAAATTATTAATAAAATCAAAGGGTATTTTTAAACGAGCAAAGTGAGGGTGTGTGGCCACCATGTGGCACCGCCGAGGCGCGCTCATGCTCGTGGATTGCGTGGGGAGGGATTCAAAATGGGCAGCTTCCAGCATGCACTTCCCCTCAAATCCATAGGTGAACACTGGGTTAAAACAGACGTGTTGTGTATTGCTTTCTTTACTCCCCCCTGCCCATTACTCTTAGAAATACTTTTGTTCTAACCTCTCTCTCTCTTTGCTAGCAGCGTTAGTATTTTAGCTGTGCTGCTGCTGAGTTTAATTTTTGCAAAACTAACCATTTTTCCTCTGCAAATGTTGCTTTCCCATTCTTTCCTTCTGCTACTAAAAAGTCCTTCTGCTCCGCAGTTGATCATGCATCATCCCAATTCAACTTAATGCACTACTGACTAAGGGACTAGCCATAGAAGACATGGAAGTACAATTCAAGCTGTTAAAGCAAGGGTGGAAAGTGCAACTTGACAAAAGAGTAGCGATCAAAAGGCAAGTGAAACCGGATCATTGCTCTCTCTTTCCTGGAACACCCCATCAGTTGTGTTTTATAATGTGTTGATATAATTACAGCATCTGTTTCAATGAGACAGAATGCCATACCAACATCAGCAAAGTGACTTTGCAAACTTCCGAGTGGAATTTGTGTTCCATATCTGAGGCTCAATCTAATTAAAGTAAGGACTGACTGAGTGTAAGCACTTCTGGAAATTGCTGAACAACAGGAAGGGAAAATATGCTGCTTATGTTGGAATTTTTTCTTTCCTCCATTTAATGGTGAACTTGCAAAGTGGAGAAACCCATGCTCTCTCTGAAAACCAGACTGAACCAGACCTCAGACTTCTATTTAGTTTTTCAAACCACACAGATGAAATCCTCTCCCTTTGCCCCATCCTTGTTATCTCCTAGGACCATCAACAGTCCTCTCCTTTCCTTGATGTTACACAGTCAGCTAGCTCCTCAAGCCCACCTCCACTTTTCTGAAGTTTCCATTCTCTCTAGCTTCACATACCTTGTAAAGGATCTTTCCCAACAATTCCCCCTCGCCAAATGCTCTTCTCACACCACCCCCACATTTCTCAAGTGAGTTTTGCTGGCTGGCTCCTTCTCTGTACTGGTCTTTCAAACAAGGAAATGCACACATGCTTGATTGACAAGCATGGTATGGGCTATCTGGAGAATTCGCAGGCTCAGAGATAACATAGCATAGTATGTGGGGTTATTTCTACAAATTACAGAGGTGTCCAAATATGAGAGAGTAATAAAATATGTCCAGAATAAAGAAGTTAAGATATCTTTTCCTGGACCAACTTTCACCAACCAAAGATGGTCAAATAAAATATATCCTTTGTCAATTCATCTCCATCTGTTATATTTGGGACAAACATCGCAACCACATGCTGTCTAGACAAAATAAAGGATATGAATATGGGAGGTTATACTCCAAGGTATTTTCCTTTCCTATTATTCTAAACTTCCAACATTCTGGAAACCCATCTCACTAACAATTTTCCTGTCTGTTTTTGCTTGTGAAGAAACATGCAATATTTCCAGCCAAGGGGTATTGTGAGAAAGCTGGTAAAAATGGGGTGATTTCAGACATGCCGGGGAAGCTTTGGCCCCCATCACGGAATCACCCTTATGACTCCCTGCTGGAATCGAACCGTCATGGCCAGCAGACGTGCCGGCTGATCCCGGTAGGGAATCTGGGGGGGGGGCAGGGCTGCGCGGCACAACGTGTGGCCGCACAGCCCCATCCACCCATGCTCCTGTGGCCACCCACCCTCCGGGAGACAGTCGGACAAAGTGGCCAATGCAGCCATGATGCCTGCCCGCCCGCTCACTAGGGTTTTGACCATGGCCCGGAATCGGTCGCGAGCATGGCCGCTGATTCCAGGCCATGGTCAGAGGCCAGACAAGACATTACCACGCTCAACCACAGTGAAGCCCACCATGGTTGAGCATGGTAACGTCACATCTGTTGGGGGCAAAAAGTGATTACCGCCGGGTGTCCACCCCCGGCAGGAATCACTTTGACCACGCTTTCAGAGATTGTCCCCGGACCATCCTCGAAAGCATGGTTATTTTGATTCCAGCTGAGGTTCACTGTGGTGAACTTCTGGTGGGCATCAAACAGACGTTACGGGACCATTCCCCACCACATGTCTATGGTTGAGCATGATCTCATAACGTCTGAAAATACCCATGGATGACAACACTAGAATGAAAGCTTTCTAGAATGATAACAATGCTACAAAGAACTTAATGAAAGTATGATTTCTTCCGACAAAGTTAACAGGAATTTTGCCAGTGACTTCAATGAAGCAAGGATTTGATTTAACAAAGGGATACTCCTTGTGGCTAGGTTTAACTCAAACTTTTCTTGACTATACTTTTTAAAATAAAAGCAATACCATACCAAAGAATACACTGTTATGTTCTGATTTAGGAAAGCATCAATATTCAAAAGCATCACAAGCATTTGATTAACCTTCCAACAGGTTGAATCCCATTGAAGGCAATGGATTTAAGCATGAATTCCAGTGTGCTTAACCACTCTGAAAAACAGGAATAAGATATAGGTAAATCCTGAAATGTTGTCTTAAACTGTGACATTGTTTTAATACACTGGCTTTAAAATTTGGGGCTGCAGAATGACTCTTGGGATGCACAAGTAGTGAAGTACATTGCTGCACTCCAAGATTGGGGGAAAAAAAAAGCTTTTAAAATGGCAGTGGAGACTGCGCATGTGCCGGTCAGTGTAGGCAGGAGAAGATCGAGCTCTGCACCCACCTGCATTAAATCAGCCAACTAAGAAAAAAAACCAAAACAACCCCGCAAAATCCAAGGTATGCCTAATAAGTTAAAAGGCAGACAAAAAATCTCTCAAGCAAATGCACTTGAGAGATTTTGCCACCGGAGGGACTTAACGGGACCTGAGGAGCATCCTGAAGCCCCTGGCAGTTTAAAAATGGCAGATCCCGATGCAGAAGAGGATTCGGCAGTGTCTGAAGCATCGGAATTGGCTGGGCGGGGAGGAGGAAGAGCAGGGACTCCCCCAAGCAAGCCCCAAAGATGGTTATGACAAGAGGAAAGGAGGAGAGGAGGCTATAGCAGGGGAAAAGGGCTCAAGCGGCAGGAGAAATCCCTCTCATCTTAGAGAGCGGGGACACGCTGCTCCCTGCAGGAAAAGGGCGCCAGTATTTCAATTGCCTGAAGCAGACTCTGAGGGCTCAGAATCAAATGCAGAGGCACAAGGGGCCACAATAAGGAATTTAATATTACAGTTGAGAAGAGAGCTCCTGGGAGAAATGAAGGAAATAAAAGGGGCTATTGAAAAGGGCAATAATAAGATAGAGAGCTTAACCAAAAGAACAGAAGTGGCAGAGGGGAGGATAGCAGCCCTGGAAGACCTAGCCATGGAAAGGGATGAAATAATAAATAAGTTTAAAAAAGAGACAAGCATGCTGACCCAAAAGTGTGAAGAGCTAGAAAATCGAGCTAGAAGAGTTAATTTGAGGGTACATGGAGTAAAAGAAAAGAATGGTGCAGAAAGCCTCAATGAAACCATATGGGCCATCATAAAAGAAAATTTTCCAGATAAGGGGAATCTGCATAATCCTAGTATCGACAGAGTTCACAGAGTGGGGAGACCAAGACAGCGTGAAGGCGATCTCCCTCGGCCCCATTATCATGAAATTCACCTCGTACAATATAAAAGAGCAGCTACTGCAAGCGGCTAGAACCAATAGGAAGCTG
Organism: Sphenodon punctatus; assembly: GCA_003113815.1. NCBI lineage: Eukaryota > Metazoa > Chordata > Lepidosauria > Sphenodontia > Sphenodontidae > Sphenodon > Sphenodon punctatus. Next base: position 620,113 of record QEPC01008845.1, read on the forward strand.
AGTTACCAACAAAATCCAATCAGGATACTACCAGACTATGCTGCACAAACAGTAAAGCAAAGAATGAGATGGAACAATTTTTTTGGTACTATGTTAGAGAAGAATTTGAGCCCTATGATTATTTTCCCGGCACAACTAATGATCACTTTCAAAGGAAAAAATAAAATCTTCGATGCCACAGAGGACTTGGAGGCCTTCTTGCTTGCACTTCCAGCAGTCTCAAGGTCTGATAATCAAAGGGCAGCTGAATGAACTGATCTGAGCCACATATAGGAGACCTTAGTACATCAGAGCATTTTCAAGGCCTCAATCAAGAAAAAAAATATAGACTCGCTGAAGACAGAGGTTTTAATGTCCCAGCAAGGATCACCCAGGGACAGGACATGAGGGCAAGTAGAGGGGAAAGGGAGTAATGGGGAAAGGAAGTGGGGTTTTTTGATTGAGGCATTGAGCCCCAGTGTATAGGCATGTCATAATTTAAGGTGGGGTGGAGGAGGGGGGTTTTCAGTCCTAATCAGAAGAGAGGGTTCAATGGAGGCATCAGTGGGAATCTGAAGGCAGAGAGGAATAGGGGGGTCTTGAGCATTCCTTAAAGGGATAAGACAGCGAGTGAAAGGAATCAGGGATTCTAGTGGCTTATGTGGTAACAGAGATGATAGAGAATTGAGCAAACAAATTGGAAATAAGGGGAGGGAAGGAAAGGAGGGGGAAAAAAAGTTAAGAAAAAGGGCTGAAAAACCTTATTGTCAAATAGTTAAATGAAAAAGTTGGCTTGCAGACAAAACTATGATTTACAATTGGTGGGGGGTGGGAGACTTTGACTAAGAAGTAAGAAGAGGAAGATCTTCAAGGACTCAGCTTCATGTGAAGTTTCATGGAGAAGAGTAAACCCACAAGAAGGGGGGGCGGGAAGAGGGAGGGTGTTGAGGGAGGGCGGGTAATGGTTGGGGAAATGTTTGAAATGTTGTCAAGAGATAAAATGTGCGTTGGAGTTGTGAAGGGACTGAAAAAGTTCGCAGCCAGAAAACCCAGATAAGGGGGCGTAAAAAAGGAGAAGTAATAAAGTTAAATGCTCAACAAAAAAGGGGAAAACAGAGAGAAGGGATCAGAGTAAAGGGAAGAAAAATACATGATGAGTGGATTTAAAACGATCTCCCTCAACGTTAGAGGGCTAAATACACCCCCAAAAAGGAAAAGAGTTAAAAATTTGATAGCAGAGCAGAGAATAAATATCTTTTTTCTACAGGAGACTCATTTGTTGAAAAAAGATGTAGCCAGAATGACAACCCCTCAAATAGGCAAACTGTATGCTTCCTGGGCACAAAAAAAAGAAGGCAGGAGTTATGATTGGAATAGACAAAAATATAGATTTCAAAGAAGAAAAAATATTAACAGATAAGGAGGGGAGGTTTCTATGTGTCGTTGGTAGAGTGGGAGCTTTTTACCTCTCCTTGATAAATTTGTACGGGCCAAATGAAGGCAAACTGGATTTTTTAAAAAAATATATAAATCTATTAGGTGAAGAAGCAAAAGGCTGGATTATCATTCAGGGAGACTTAAATATTACATTGTCAAACTTGGACAATTCTAAGGGATTAGGGCATAAATTAGAGCACAAAAAAATATCTGAGCTGCTTAAAGAGGTGGGTCTGGTAGATATATGGAGACACATAAATGGGAACGCAAGAGAATACTCATATTTCTCAACAGTACACAATATGTATTCACGCATAGTCCATGTATTAGGATCCAAAATGGAAGTGGGAAGATGTTGTAAATGTTTTATTTTGCCGGTGGTACTATCAGACCACAATGCGATTATATCTATATTTAAGGACCCAGGGGAACCAAAAAGAGCTGTAGGGAACTGGAGGTTAAAGAAATACATATTAAATGCAAAGGAAAACAGAGATCAAATTTCAGAAAATTTAAAAGAATTTTTTGAATTAAACGAATTCTCAGTTTCCTCGCCAGGAATGTTGTGGGAAGCGGCCAAGGCTGTAATGAGGGGAAACATAATTTCGCTCCAGGCGCAGATAGATAAAAAAAAAAAAGACAGTCTGTAAAAGAACTCTACAAGGAGTTGTTGAGGCTGGAAGCCCAAAACAAAACGAGCCCTTCAGAAATTCTAAAAAATGAAATCTATAAAGCAAGAGAACTAATCAATATAGCAGAACTGGGGAAAGTAAAATCGCAGCTGCAAAGAATCAGATTTCACTTCTATGAATTTGGGAATAAGGCCAGTAAAACTTTGGCCAACCTAGTTAGGATCAAGCAAAGAAAGGCTTATATCTCAAAGATACAAGACAAACCAGGGGAATGCTTAAGCAAACCTAAGCAAGTACAAAAGGTCTTTTTAGAATTCTTTAAAAAAAATTATACATCCAGTAACCCCTCAACTGAAAAAATAAAAAGCTTTTTAAATTCGATAACACTGCCACAGGTTAATGAAGACCAAAATGCCTTCCTAAACTCAGCTATAAGCACACAGGAGGTCTTGGATGCAATTAATGATCTAAAGAAAAATAAGGCGTGCGGTCCGGATGGCTTCCCCAACGAATTTTATCAAACCTTTAAGGAAACACGGGCCCCACACTTAGCCAATGTATTTAACAATATTCTAATTGAAGGCGTTATGTCCCAAAAATTTTACCAAGCTACAGTCACATTAATACCCAAACCTGGTAGACCTCTAGAACTTTGTGGAAGTTACCGGCCAATCTCTTTACTAAATTCAGATTATAAACTATTCGCAAAAATACTGGCGTACAGACTGAGATCCATAATTGGAGAAATAATCCACCCCAATCAAACTGGGCTCATACCCGGGAGGCAGGGGAAAGATAATATAAGGAAGGCAATAAACATAATACATAATTTAGAAATTAATAAGACCCCAGCCGCCATGATATCAGTGGATGCGGAAAAGGTCTTTGATTTGGTGGAAGTTAAGTATCTCCTCTTAGCAATGGAAAAAATGAGATTTGAGGGGAAATTTTTTAATTGGATTAAAACAATTTACAAAAATCCGCATTCTAAAATTTTAATTAATGGGGAATTATACGAAAGTTTTCAATTACAAAGAGGGACTAGGCAGGGTTGCCCTCTTTCCCCCCTTCTATTTAACATTGCCTTGGAAGTACTAGCAATTGCAATACGCCAAAATGATAAAATTAGAGGGGTACAAATTGGAGGAAAGGAACACAAACTCTCCCTGTTTGCGGATGACTTGCTCCTATATGTAACTGAACCTGAAGCCTCAAGCAAAGAATTACTAAAAACTTTCGCAGAATTTGGGGAAATATCGGGATATAGAATCAATAGGGATAAGTCATTTGCACTAGTATTCGGGAAAGATAGACAACAGGAACAATTTTTGGCAAAAGCACTACCCTTCCCAATAGGCAAAACAGGCTTGAAATACTTAGGGATTATTCTGCCCAGGAAAACTAGTGAGTTATATGAGAAAAACTATCTCCCCCTCCTAAGTAAATTAGAGGAAGAAACAAGGCCTTGGAAACATCTAATGGTAACTTGGCTGGGGAAAATAAATTTATACAAAATGATAATACTCCCAAAGATTCTGTACAGATTCATGACGCTTCCAATTAAATTACCGGTGTCCTTCTTTAAGAAATCCGATCGTTTGCTATCGAATCTAATCTGGAATGGTAAGAAGCCAAGAATGAAAAAAATATCCCTTGTGAGAACAAGGGACAAAGGTGGAATAAACCTACCAGACCTGGAGACATACTATAAAGCAGCAGTGCTAGGTGCTCTCTCAGATTGGTGTGCACAAGGGGATACCCAGGACTGGGTGGAGTTAGAGAAGATGGCTCTACAAGTGGAGTCTTTAAAGAGTTTAATACTAGACCAAAATGTTGACAAACCATGCCGAACAAGGCTACACCCCTTCCTGGGTCCCATACTAAATAATTGGAGGATCCTACAAAAAAAAGCAAAAATAAAACCAGGTTGGTCCCCTTATACCCCCATCGACTCGAAACAGGCCATGGCATCTCACCTTGCCCCGGATTTAAGAAATAAGTTAAAAAAGAGAGGAGTCACCAGAATGCACCAGCTATTCAACAAAGGAAAGTTTATAACCATTCAAAAAACAGAATCCCTGATTCAACAGAAAGTCGATCCTCTCCAATATTTACAATTAAAAAGTTTGTGTACAACGCAACAAGCGGGGGAGAATTACGGGAGGGACCCACTCAAAATTGAAAAAAAATTATTTGAAAAGAGCAAAGCTGCAGGCAGGTTAGGAAAAATCTATAAGGAACTCAAAGCTATATTATATGGCAACAAGAACCACTATCTCGAAAGATGGAGTAATGATCTAAAAAAAGAATTAGGGGAACAGGAAACAAAAATCATATGGGATCATATGCATAATTGTGCCTCCTCTTTAGAAATTAAAGAGGCCCAGCTAAAATTAACTATGAGATACTATTTAACCCCTGACAGAACAAGATACGCGGCGCCGGGAGGCAAAGCACTGTGCTGGAGGGGATGCGGAGAGTGGGGAGATTACTTGCACTGCTGGTGGTTCTGCAGCAGAGTGCAGGTCTTCTGGAGTAAAATCTGGAAGATTATAAAACAATTAGTGGGAACAATAATTCCCTTTAGACCTGAGGTGGCTCTCCTAGGTATATACCCAAAGGGAGAAGTGTTGGAAGGGAAAACTCAACAGTGCAAAATTATTTTCCTTGCGGCTATCAACATAATACTTAGACACTGGAAAGACCAAGGAGAGCTTCAGATGGAGGAATGGCTTCAAAGAATGTTGTTTATGTTTAAAATGGAGAAATTGCAAGCCGGGTTACATGGTAAGATACAGAATTTTAAAGAAACATGGGCTCCTAACCTTCAAATTTTAGATAAAGAGTGGCCGGGGACAAGTAAGCTAAAACCTCTTCTTGACTCCCTACTCTAATGGTCCAGACATTATCTGTGGCTATGCAAAAATTCAGGTTTAAGTTCCCTAAGGGGAATAGATGTAACAGCTAGTTGTATGGAAGCATGCGCACTAGTTACTATCTCTGACATTTTAGCTGATTGTTGTTTATATTGTTATTTGGAAAAATAATGTTTTTACTTGACAACATATGTAGTACTTATGATCTTTGTAAAAAAAATGAGAAATATCAATAAAAAAACGTACTAAAAAAAATAAAAAATGGCAGTGGCTGCACTCAGTTAAATAACTGGAATTTGCAGAGGTGCAAGGGAGCCGAGAAGTGAAAGAGTGAGCGAGGTCTATGCACATATGTGGGGATGAGGATCAGATAAGAAAAAGGTGTTATGTTAAAAAAAACCAACACAAACAAACAAACAAACAAAAACCAAACCAAAACAACCAGTAAACCTAGGGTATAAGATGCTGGACTTGGACCAAGACCAGGGAGCAAATCCCATCTTAGTCATGAACACATTGGTTGCCCTTGGGCAAGTCACCATCTGTTTAGCTCATTTCCACATGTGTAGAATGAAAACACTAATGACCTATCTCACAGGGTTGCTGTGAGGGTGAACTAGATAAGGCTTAAAAAGCACTTTGAACATGAAAAGTGTTATATGAAAAAATTTGAGAACCTCTGTATTAAAATAAGCCATATATATATACATTTATTTATTTATCCCACCCCTCCTGCCCACAGGGCAGCCCAGGGTGGCGAACAACAAGATAAAAGAATAAAACAATTTAAAAACTAAATATTTTCTCATATGCAGGGGAAAACAACCCCCCCACCCTACCAACCTCCTCCCGAAAACCTGGTAGAACAGCCAGATCTTACATAAATATCAAAATGATAGGAGACTGGGGGTCAACCAAACCTCCTCCGGGAGCGAGTTCCACAGCACAGGGGCAGCCACCGAAAAAGATCTAACATCGGTGGCCACCCATCTTGCCCGGGGAACCTCCAAAAAGACACCCCTGGACAATCTCAAAGGGTCCACAGGCACATGGGGAATGAGTCGGTCCCGCAGATAAGCGGGGCCCAGGCCATGAAGGACTTTAAAGGTTAAATCCAGCACCTTGAACTCAGCACCTTGAACTTAGCTCAGTGCTTTATAGGCAGCCAGTGCAGAGCACAGCTGTCATGTGCTCCCTGCGGCCCGCCCCCGTAAGGAGACGGGCCATGGCATTCTGCAACAGCTGCAGCCTCCGGACCAATTTCTCGGGCAGCCTTGCGTAGAGCGTTTTGCAGTAATCCAGCCTCGAGGTGATGAAGGCATGGATAAGAGTGCAAGAATTGCAAGATATATTTCAAGAAATACATTTGACTAAGTTAGCTTTATGAAATTTTTATAAAACTAACATTTCTCCAGGCAATTAAAAATGCTGTAGTATTGGTGCCAAGTTTAATCACTATAATTCATTATGGTTTCAGACCATACAAATAATGAGTACAATGTACACAGGCAAACACTCTTTGCCTTTTTACATTGTACTTGTTATTTATAACTTTTGCAACTGGATTCTTGTTCAACTAGTAGGGATGGGTGAACAGAACCAAGTTTGGAAATTCGGTTCAAAAATTGAGTTCGATTCGGTCGACCAAACTATTTGAGTTCAGTCCGAACTCCAAACTTCCGAACAGAGTTCGGAAATTCAAACCCCATTGAACTAAATGGAATATTATCTTTTAGGGATGGGCGAACAGAACCGAGTTTGGAAATTCAGTTCGAAAATAGAGTTCGGCTCGGTCGACCGAACTGCTCAAGTTCACTCCGAACTCCGAACTTTCAAACCTCATTCACCCATCCCTATCGACTAGCCTGACTTCAGATGACTCGTGATATTTAGCAATCTTGTTTTATAAGTCTGCCACCTACTCAGTGTGACTCTCACCCAAGGTAAATACAAAAAAGTCTCTTTAAAATGTCAACCGTGGAGAAGAAAATAGGTGAATGTATATGCAGTGAAGATATTTATTTTTAAGTGACATTACTACTCTCCACACTTAATAATACAGAAGTTTCAATAAAGCTTTATATCTGTGCAATTCAGTATTGACATTTCCCCCTCCCCCATGCATTTTTTCAGCTTATAAAATCATAAGAAGGGGTATCTTAGATGACAGCTGGGGGAGGGTGGAGGGTAATGCTATTCACAAGTATTTCAGCAACTGAAAAGTGAGAACTACTTCAGTTATCTCTCTTTGATTACCAAAAACTGTACCAGTTTTGGCTGTTTTTAAAAAAATATATATCTACCTGAGCACTGGGCCTGTTCTTCATCATGGCTTCTGATGCTGTCAAGGTAGCAGCAGAGGGGAATGGACCTGGATTCTAGGGATGGGCGAACGTGGTTCGGAAGTTCGGACCGAACTCGACCAGTTCGGTCGTCTGAACTGAATTATGTTTTCGAACCGAACTGAATTTCTGAACTCGGCTCTTTTCATCCATCCCTAAAAGATAATATTCCATTTAGTTCAATGGGGTTTGAATTTCCTAACTTTGTTCGGAAGTTCGGAGTTCAGACCGAACTCGAATAGTTTGGTCGACCAAACCGAACTTCGAAACCAAATTTCCGAATTGAATCAAACTGAACCGAATTTCTGAACTCTGTTCTGTTTGCCCATCCCTACTGGATTCTTCATGGATAGGATTGCCTGATAAGTTTCACCAGTTTAGGGGTGTGCATGTCGTTTTTGTTATTACTATAATGATAACAAACATTTTCATTTTCATTTCCGTTACTGCAATAAAAAAAATGACAACTGAGAATAACGACAACGATAATGAAAATGACAACCGAGAATACCGAAAACAACAACCGAGAATACTGATAACAGTAATGAAAACAAAAACAAAAATGAAAATAAGAAAAACAAAAACAAAAACGATAACAAGAAATGAAAACGACAATGTCATTATCGTTGTTGTTATTATTAGTGCTGTGGCCGTTGGGTTTTGGAGGGAAAATATGGAGAGGGGAAGAGGGACCAAACATCTCAGAGCCCTAAACAGGGTTGAACTCTTGAACTGTGCCTGTGTTGGGAGGGGCGAGCAGCTCAGCAGTATCTGATGGATGTATATGATGGTCAATGAGCAGCACAAGTCAGCCCCAGCAGTCCTGTGAGACTCTGATTGCTCAATGCCTGCTGCCATGCCTCCCACAACCAATCAGGGGGGCTCTTGAGGAGGGCACTGAAACGCTTTATAATGAGAGGGCCAGGTTTTTTCTCTCCATTCTGTGCGAGCTCTGCTTGTCAGGTTGCATTTATAGAACTGGTGCTTACACACAAAATAACCTACGTTTTATCATCTACCTTTCCCTGCTCTTCTCCCCCCTGTACATTATATATAGATAAGTAGTATAGATTAGCTACAGATATATTATATACATACAGATTATTATCTAATCAATTATCTATATAACTCTTCTAGTTTTCGTTTTCCCTTCACCTGTAGATTTAGATAGATATTAGTTGTGCACAGGAATTGATAATGATACTGATGCCAAAAATAAAATCTTTGTTTGAAATGCTACCGATATCAATAATAATATCGATAATTATATTGAAACCAAATATAGATACCGATATTGATACTGAATATCAATGGGTGATTTCAGACGTTACGAGATCACGCTGAACCACACTGAACCACGCTCAACCCCCCCGCGGGGCCAAAGGGCCCTGAACGTCTGAACGGCGTGCGCCAGATGTTCACCACGCTCAATACCCACATGGGGTCAGGTTCAACCACGCTTCCCGGGCTAGCCGGGGGAAGGTCCCGGGAAGCGTGGTCAAACCAACCCCCACAGGGAACCAAGCAAAAGTAACGTCTGGACGCCAATCCCCCAGC
>QEPC01008845.1:630534-655953 GCA_003113815.1 Sphenodon punctatus
GATGGTGCGGCCCGGTTCCGGCCCGTGGTCCCGTTCCCGGCACGTCTGTTTGGGTCGTTTTCCAACCCCCGGGCGTGGTTGCGCTGTTCGCCCCCCCTGGTGGTTCACTGTGGTGAACCGGCCGCCCGTAACGTCTGAAAATACCCACAATTGATAACAAAAACAACAATGATAAAAACAAAAATGACATTGTCATTAATAACGATAACAAAAATGACATTTTTGAATAATAAAAACTAAAAATGAAAATGACATGGGGGGCCTGGTGCACACCCCTAGCTGAAATAGCAAAGCGGACCAGGTAATCCTCCCCGGGGACGGGGCTCCTCCTTAATCTGGGCTGCTGCTGCTGAGGTGCTGTCCCTCCCTCCCAATGCCCGGCACCCGCCCTGCCTCTCTCTCTTACTAGATGGCCTCAGCTGGCCTATCTAACTGACCTCATGACACCGGGTGGCATTGGGAAGCTGTAAGCCTGCCAACCAGTCTCTGGCTAGATGATCTCAGCCTGCCTATCTGACTGGCTCTCTCTTCGCTGGCCTATCTGAGTGCCCTGAAAAGGTCCCAGCCTGCCTTTCCTACTGCCTCTCATGCCATGCTGCATGACTGCCTGCCTGCCCAGGTTGCCAAGATCAAACCCTGCCTCAGTCTGCCTCCCCATGCTCATGCCACGCTGCCTGTCTGCCCGCCCACACAGGTGCCGAAGATCAAACCCTGCCTCAGTCTGCCTTCTCATGCTCTACCTCATTCTTCAGTGTTTGATCTTGGCCACCTGTGCAGGCAGGCATACAGGCAGCATGGCATAAACATGGGAAGGCAGACTGAGGCAGGGTTTGATCTTGGCCACCTTGGTGGGCAGACAGGAAGTATGGCATGAGCAGAAGGCAGACTGAGGTTTAGTGCTTATAGACAATTATTTTGAGTTCTAGTAGGAGTATTTCTTGCAAATTAAGGGAATCAGTATGGGCAGTAATATTTCAGTGGAATTAACAATATTGTATATGCATGAATGGGAAAGTAAGTTTATCTTTGACGCAAGTTTTGACCGATTTTTTTACTTCATTTTTCTTTGGAGACGTTATATTGATGTTTGCTTGCTCTGGACAGGGACAGAAGTAGTCCTTTCAGAATTTAAAGATTGGATAAATACCCTCCATGATACCATCAAATTTACTTTGAAATATGATCATACAAAGATTCATTTTTTAGACCTGTGGGTCTATTGGAAAGGGGATAGTATAGCTACCTCCATTTTCATAAAACCAACAGATCAAAATTCTTATTTGTTATATAGTAGTCATCACTGAGGTATTTGATACATAATATCCCGAATACCAATTCCGTAGAATCAAAAGAAATTGTACAAAATAATCAGATTTTCAAAAAGAAGCAGAGTTGCTGTGTGAAAAATGTCTGGCAAGAGATTACCCAAAACATATCAAAACATAAAGAAAGTAAAAGTAATTAAAAGAGAATTGATCCTACGGAGACCCCCTAATGAGAAAAAAGGTGACTTGGATAAATTGGTTTGTGTGACTACTTTTAATACTTGTTCCAATAGATTAAAAGATATTATCCTGAGGAATTGGAATATTGTAAATGATATAATAGGATGTAATATTCCCCCTTTATATACATATAAGAGGGGTTTAAAATTTGAGTACCTTTCTAGTCAGAACTAGGGCCCCAAGATTAGTACAAAGAACAATCGACAAGAAAATAATAATTGGGAATTTTCCATGTGGTCAATGCATACATTGCCCCTATAGTTTAAGAACAAAAAGTTTTGCGGATCAGCTAGGAAAGAATTATGAGATTAAGGAATTTATAAATTGTAATACAGTAGGAGTAATTTATGCCATTGAATGACCATGTAAAAACACTTTATATAGGAAAGACTACAAGGAATTTAAGAACAAGGATAACTGAACATCATAGTCAATTAAAAAAATCGCTCTATTACAGCACCATTGGTGGATCATTGCAACTTGGTACATAAGGGCCAAAATAATATTTCTTTTTGGGGTATAGAGAAGGTAACCCTCCCAGATAACCCAAAAGTTCTAGAGCGGGAGACCTTTCGGATAGTCACCCTGGATACTATAAGTCCTTATGGGCTAAATGACCTATTAGACTCAGTAGAGTGAGAAAAACATATAGCATTTTTCATTTTTTTTCATTCCACTTTTAACTGTATCCCGCACTCTCTCACCAAAGGCGACTCAAGGTGACTCACAACAAAAGTGGACATATACAAAATAACACCTCACAGCAAATAAACATCGTAACATGGAAAAGAAAGTTGTGTCCCAAATGGACCAACACCACATAATTACAGTACAAAATTAACAAATCATCATTACAATATATCAGAAACCTGTTCACATCATCCCTTCCATTTGCCCCATCCCTGCTGCCACCAGGGAGGGTGTCTATCTCCCCCCCCCCTCCTGCTCTCACCAGGAGGAAGAGTCCTCTCCTCATCCCAATTTTACAATAAAATATTCTTATTATAAAATAACAAATCATATATACATTCCCCCTACAATATACATAGTATGCTCCAATCCACCCCTCACTTCACAAAACTTATATCATGGCTGCAGCATATAACAAATGGGCACCATCTCTTTCCATCTCTAATCTAATTCCAACATCATACCCCACTATCTTAACCCCCACAAATCTCCTTCCCATTCTTACCAAGGAAGCCGCTCCCCCGCTTCCCCTCCTGCTCTCACCAGGAGGCGAATACCTCATTTTTCCAATTCCCCCTCCCACCATACCATTATGGGATCAACCTTCTCTCCCTGCCCCGCCTGGCGGGCCCAACCAAAGGGCATGCCCCTTTGGCTGTGCCCGTTCAGCATGTGCTACCGGCACAACCGCCGACTGTCCCCGGCTCTTGTGCAGGCGGCGCAGAAACCAACTGGCCTTGGCCCCGTCCAAGTGGCTGTGCAAAGAAAAAGTGTTGGGCATTGGAGATGGACCTGTAAGGATTCTTACACATTCAAATGTGTATAATGAATCAATGCTTGGTTTTGAATGAAATTCTGGAAAACAAATGGGGTTACTCCCCATGCTGCTGGATCTTTGCTTATTTGTAAGACTATTGTATGAAGCATTGGCAGCACTGACAAGCTGGAAATGATCACGAATTTGGCCTGAGTTAGGTATAGAAATATGGTTTGCCAATGGCGGAAGTATCGCACGTGACCAGACCTGTTCCTTTCAAAAGGACATTTGACCTTCTGACGCCATTTGTGGCTTATTACATTTAACCTGCCTGCTGGTAAAAGTAAAAAATATTTAGAGGAAAGAAAAGCAAGGTGGATTCTGGGTGGCCCAAGTAAGTTTAAATAGAAGGCTAAGGTCAGTAATTTTTTGTAGATTAAGGGTCCTGAATTTAAGAACGTGTTATAAATATTTTTTCCTTACTTATTAAACTTTGGTAAGAAAATGGGCTCCGGGGGAGGACGAAGGCTGTTTTTTTGGACAAAGGAGGTAGAACTGAAAGGACTAAGAAAACTGTATGGTATATATTCTTTATTAAAACAGTGCCAATCATATTTTTGGATTGAGGTAATTAAGTGCATTCACGAAGAAAGGCTTTCCAGCTGCCAAGTGCTTTGTCATTGGGAATGCAACTATGGTACTACTTACCTTTGAAATACTGGGTTTTGCTTTTAGTTAATTTATCTTATAAAACAGTTTTGTTTCAGTATACTGTTTTGTATATGTGTTTAAATTGTAAAGTATTCTTGCCTTTTTAAATTGTAAAGTATTTTTGTCTATTTCAATTAGATTTTGACGAAACTAGTGATTGTCTGTAATTAAAGGAAAGAAAGAGAGCTAATGAAGATCTCTGAAGAAGCTATTCTCTAGCAAAATGTTGGATATAGAATTTGTCATTTGTTTATATTTTCTTTCTGTATGGATTTTTGGTCTGGTTTGCCCTCATCTTTCTGTATTTATTAAAACACCAATTTCCTTAGAATGTTTTTAAATTTTATGAAGCAGTTTTGTTTCTTGTTGTGACCCACTCCCTCACCATGGCAGTGAGGGCTGACTCGATGTTCCAAGTGGTGTGGGGGCCATCTATGATTTCCGGTTGAAGCAGGGCCCACCTATACCCTGCTTCAAGACCCCTCCTGCCACTGCCAAATGCTGCCTCCGGGTCCTGCCACCAGTATGCCGTCACTGCCTGCCTCGGTGTTACTTGAGGTGTGGGGGTTGTCCATGACTTGTGCCTGAAGCAGGGCCCACCTATACCCTGCTTCGANGACCCCTCCTGCCACTGCCAAATGCTGCCTCCGGGTCCTGCCACCAGTATGCCGTCACTGCCAGGTAGGCGTGCTGAGCGTTCCTACTCGACCACAGGTTTCTGGTGAAGTAGACGGTGGCACACCAAGCCCTTGCCAGCTGCTCCCTCACCCGCTCCTTTAAAGCCTGTTACAAGGCTAGCATCACCTGCTGACTCAGGGTGGTGCATGAGGGCAGCTTAAACTGGGAGGCCAGGAAGCCAATCAGGTGCCTAAACCCCATTTCCCCGACCACCGAGAAGGGCAGCCCATCCAGGGCTATCATTTCCCCCAACACGCATGTGGCTAACCACCCTCCACATCCTGCAGCTGCCAATGGACTTGGCAGCTGCCCCCAACCCCCGCTCCTCCATGGTACACTGACACTGGTGCTGCTCCTCCCTAGCAGCAATACTGCTCCTGCTGCTAGAGGCAGCTGTTTGAGGATGCTTGCCGGCTGATGGAGGCATACAACTGGCCACTGTAGTTGGGAACCCACTGGCATCCACTGCCCCTGCCTGCCCGCTTAGCAGCGCAGCACTACGGCATCCCTTCAGGTGCCTCGCCATGGCAGTTGTGCCAAGGTTGGTGAGCACCTTCCCACACTTCACCACCTTCTGGCACAAAGTGCATTGCACCTCCCTGGGATCAGCAGCCTGCACCAACTTAAAATGTATCCAGATGGAGGTATTTTTGCCCCCTCCTGCCTTCTGGCCAGCACCAGGTGGACACACCACTGACAGCACTGCTGGGAGGGGCAGAACATGGTGACGACACAGTTCTTGGAGGGAACGCCATCTCCTCAGCACCAGACATCTCCTCCGCATGACTAGTGTCTGCCTCGCTGTCCCCAATCAGAAATACGTCCCCCCTTGAAGCAGAGTACTGGGACCCTGAGGCTGAAGGACTGCCCACCATGCTGCTGCCACTCTCCCTGTGCCACCTATAGCTTCTGCTGCTGCTCCTCTCCCTGCTGCTATTGCCCAGGTATCGGGCCCAGCCTCTAGCAGCCAGGGTGGGATCCACCAGCTCTGGACTTCTGGGGATCACATCAATAATGGGGGTCAGGGACATTGGGTGGCCCTGGAGGAACATCCGACCCTGAAGCACCTACACCTGCTCCTGCAGCCTCAGTAAAGACAGCTTCAGTCTCCTGAAATGCAGGCCTTCCAATCCCCTGCGTGGCAGTGGAGGACGCAGGCAGGAGACACCGCTGAACCACACCCCTAGTGCCACTTCTGGGAACCTCTGAAGCCTGACTGCCAAAAATCAAGCCTGTGCAGTTTGGGGCGTGGTGATTGGCTCAGGCTGCTACTGATGCCTGATGCCACTCTGCTGGCATGGCCCCTGCCACGTGCCCCATTGCCTGTCTTATGGGCAGCATGGCTGCTCTTGCTTGCCTTCTCCATTTCTCCCATCCAAAAAATGCACTGAAAGATTTAATTTAAAAAAATATATATATTTATTCAAATTTGTAATCTAATATGATATATATCTACACTAATTCTAACTGCTATTAATTATTCTAAAACCTATGGAACTAAATGGAATATTATCTAATATCTACAAAGGCCTAGTCCTACAAACCCACTATAAAATATTGAAACTGAATCACTACGCACTCTCTCTTTCTATCTCTATAACTAAGCTAACTCCTACAACTATCTATCTATAGTAACTATCTAATATCTACTCTATCTCTGTGTGTGTGTGTATATATATACATACATATATATATATATATATATATATATATATATATATATATATATATACACACACACACACACACATACACACACACACACACACACACACACACACACACGTGGGGGGGAAACACAGACAGCTCACAACAAACAATACAGGGAGGGGTACAAAACTGAAATGAAACCTAAATCAATCTAATGGTACTCTAAATAAATCCAAAAACAGGGGAAAGGAATCAGGGATGGAATACATACAGGGAGGAGGGAAGGATTCAATGGAGGGTAGGAAGAAAACTCAGGGAGGGGTAAAAAATAAAACCACCACCTAAATCTATCTATTCGAATCTAAATAAATGAAACTATGGAGGTAAATGTATGGAAATGGGTGAAATAGGAGGATGGCAATGGATTGGGAGGAACAAAAACTGCTGGGAGAGGGAGACTTCTAAAAATGCCTGCTGACAGGATCAATGGCTAGCTCAGAATGAATTGGAAGGGGGAAGGGCAATGACTTCTGTTACTTGCTGCACCCACCTTAGCACAAGCCCATTGACTCTGTGCAGCCTAGCCTCATGCCAATCACAGACTGAAAAGCCAGTGGTCTGAGGAAAAGAGGGATGGTGATTGGGCACGCTGGCTGTTAGTCCAAGCCTCTCCACCCCTGGTGCCAGGAAGTCGCTCCTTAGCTGCCCCCCTCTCCCTGGACCTGCCAGACAGCTTTTTCCCACCCGAACGCTCCAAAACTCATCTGAATGTGGCCAAACTGTTCGGGGATTCGGGTGTTTGGTTTGGCCATTAGGTTCGGCCATCCGAACTGGCTGGGTTCGGGTCGAACTCCCAATGTCCAAACCGCGTTCGTACATCCCTACCACTGGTCATTGACAGGGTTTGTCCTCTGCTGGTCTCTCAGGTGTGTAGTCTAGGGGTGCTCCTGGATTCCCATCTTTGCTTGGAAATCCAGGTGGAGATTTCCAAGCAAAGGGGGGTTTTCCACCAGTTACATCTGGTTTGGCGGCTTTGGCCTTATGTCTTGGACTCCGACCTGGCCACCATCATTCATGTTTTTGTTACCTGGAGATTGGACTACTGCACATGCTTTACGTAGGGCTACCCTTGGTGATGGTCCAGAGGCTACAGCTGGTGCAGAACGCAGTGGCCTGGCTCCTTATGGGGTTGGGTTGCCAGGAGCATATTACACCAGTGCTCCGTTCTCTGCACTGGTTGCCTATTTTCTTCCTGGCCTGATTCAAGGTGTTGATTCTCACCTTTAAAGCCTTACACAGCCTTACACAGCCTCGACCTGATCTACCTGCGGTCCACCTCACTCCCCGGGTCCTGGTTCGGCCCCTGCAGTCTTCTGGGGCACCTTCTTGGAGGTCCCCCAAATAAATCGGGGAGCCACAATGGAGAGGGTGTTCTTAATAGCTGCAGCTCAGCTGTGGAACTCCCTCCTGGAGGAGGCTCACCCAACCCCAGACCTGTTGACATTTCGTTGGGCTTGTAAAACCTGGATGTTCCACTAGGCATTTGGTGGAGGGGACGAGGGAGGGAGGAAGGAGATGGGATGATGGGGGGGATTTTATATTGCTATATTTTCATTGAATTATTATTGTTGGTTTGTTTTTATTTGTTGTAAGCCACCCCGAGCCACCTGTGGTCGGAAAGGGAGGTGTATAACAATTTCAAATAAATAAATAAAATAAATAAAACCAACACCTTGAAGCAGACCCAGAAGACTATGGGCAACCAGTGCAAAGAAACAAACACTTGTGTAATGTGCTCACAATGACCTGTCCCCATAAGGAGACAGGCTGCCACATTCTGGCCCAGCTGCAGTCTCCTGACTATCACCAAGTGTAGCCCCGCATAGAGCATGTGGCAATAATCCAGTCTTGAGGTGATGAAAGCATGGATGACAGTGGCCGGGTCCGAGTTCGAAACGTACAGCCAAATCCATTGTGGCAGAACGTGCTCCTTGCCACAGCTACCACCTGGACATACAGGTGGAGCTGAGAATTGATGAGCACCCGCAGACTGAGGACATGAGGGACCAACAGAGGGCGAACCCCCAACAATAATGGTGGCCACCACTCCTTCAGTCCCTCCCACCAGCATCACCTCTGTCTTGTCAGGATTCAGCTTCCGACAGGTTGCCCTCATCCAGTCCCCCACACCAGGTAAGCACCGAGGCTTCTGGGTCTGGGTCTGATGAAAATGAGAGGTAAAGTTGAGTGTCATAAGTATACTGGTGACAGCACAGAGTGCACACCAAACCTTCTCATGATCCCATCCAAAGGCTGCATGTACACGTTGAAAAGGAGAAGGCACAGAATAGAACCTTGTGGGACTCAACACGTGAGGTCCTGGAGAGATGACAAACAATCCTCCAGCACCATCTGCTGAGTTCTCCCGGCCAGGAAGGAACGGAACCATTCAAGAACAATTCCACCCACCCTGGCTCAGTCCCGCAAACGAGTTACCAGCATCTCGTGGCCAACAGTATCCAAAGCAGCCAAGAGATCTAACAGGATCAAGAGGGTCAACCGACCCTGATCCAGTTCATGGTGAAGGTCACTGACAAAGGCCATACATGCAGTCTCAATGCCAAAACCCAGATGAAAGCAGGACTGTGAGGGGTCCAGAAAACTCACATCGTCCAGATGCCCCTGATGTTGCTGAGCCACCACCTGTTCAATAACCTTCCCAAAAAAGGGAAGGTTAGAGACTGACTGATAGCTGGCCAGGGAGTCAATGGTTTTTTTACACTTACACACACACACACCTCTCCTGGATGTTTGCTGTTACATCCTGAACTTCCTGTGTGTCTAGATCACTCACCCAGATCTTAAACATCTGGATCATTGAGCTTCTGTATAGAACGTCTCCCAGAACTTGTGTGTGTGAAAAGTTCTCCTGGTAAACTGCTTTGCTCCAGGCAGCTATGGTCACTTAGTTTCCATGGCATCCTGTCATATCTACAGCTGTGGCTACTTTAGGCTGCCTCAGGGCAGTGTTTATGTGAATAATGCATCCAGGAACTGCCTTGGGGCAATGTGTGTGTGAAAAATGAATCCAGAATTTACTTGTGGATTTGTAAACCCAGAAGATTGACAAAACGGAACTTTAGTGTGTGTGTAAAAATGCCCAATGTCAAGCAATGGTTTCTTGAGCAGAGGCTGCACCACCACGTCCTTGAGGCAGCCCGGCACTCTGCCCTCCCTATAGGAGGCATTGATCACCCCAGCCAGAAAGGAGTTCATTTAAGAGTAAAGAAACAAACAAATCCACTTTTCATTACATAAGAGCTTTTCTCTTTCCAGTTACACTTTCTGCTGCATCAGTGCAAAATGTATCCCAGTACTTATGACAAAGGAATAAGTAGCCAAGGTAATCAGACTTTAACAAGAGCCAAACAACTGAGGCTGTCTGAAATAACCATGGAGGGAGTGTTTAATATGGTGACAAAGTAGTTGCGATGATCTCTTTTATTGGACCACTTACTGTTGGCGGTGATGGCGTGCAAGCTTTCAGGATACAAAAGGCCCTTAATCAGGTTTCTATCAACTCAGAACTGAAGACTGAGCAATGTAGCACACACACACACACGCACGCACGCACACACGCACACACGCACACACACACACACAAAACTAGGGAGGGTGCTGGTGTTTCAAATACAAGCTGTAAGCAAAAGTGTAGCCTCTACAAAACTGCCAACATCAGAAAGATGGCTGCAGTGAAGAAGTATAGGTGTGGTAGGTGGTTAGCTTTTCAAAACAAAGAAAGTAAAAACAGAGAATCAGCTAAGCCTGAACCAGCTCTTCTTCTGAAAATGATGAGAAACATTTTTGTTTGGTAGGCAGTGACAGGGTTGGGTGGGTAAGGAAAGGATTGCAGGAGGTTAAGGTGATTTTTTAAAAAAAATACATAAATAAATAAGTTGTAAGTTGTTCTCAGGCTTAATGGTAAAGGTGGCATATAAATATAACTAAATACATGTGTGGAGAGCAAAATATAGTCTAAGTCCCCTCCACGATTACAGCGGCGGGGGTTTGGCGGCGCCCCCTTTCCTCCCTCCGGCCAAGGGAGGCGAGGAAGGAGCGGCTCGGGAATTTGCCGGGGCCCCCCCCGGGGGTTGTTCTCCCCCTCCCCCCGAGCATCANATCAGGTTTCTATCAACTCAGAACTGAAGACTGAGCAATGTAACACACACACACACACACACACACACACACACACACACACACACACACACAAAGGAGGCGAGAGTGGAGCGGGGCCGCGGTAGGGTGGGGGAGGCAAATAGGCCTGGTTGCCCCCGGCAACCACGTGAGGAGCGCGCCCGGGACTCTTGCGAGAGCGGAAGTCCCAGGCGCCATCTTAGAACTCCCCGCTCAACCGCCTCATTCGGCCAGGCGGGAGCGGGGAGAAGGACGTGCTTTGAGGCAGCGCCGTTTGGTAGGCTGCTTACCTCGAAGCACGAGGGCCGACGGGTGAAGCGGGGCAGTAGTAGAACCCCTTCACCCCCACGGGACATCAAAGGAGTCTGTCCCCGGAAGTGGGACACATGGGCCGCTGTGGGAAGCGGCAAAGGGCTGAGCGGGGGTCGGATTGCCCCCCCCTGCCTCCGGCACACAGGTGGTGTTTCCCCCGCAGAAGGGGAACGGGTCATGGCGGGGTTTTTAGGAATTCGCCCGGAACCCTGCGATTTGTTTTGTTGGTGGGGGAGTGGGGTTGGGCTTGTGGGATTACCGCCCCCCCCTGTGAGGGCAGACGGGCCAGGGTGGGCTCGGGAATTTGCCGGGGCCCCCCCCGGGGGTTGTTCTCCCCCTCCCCCCGAGCATCAAATTAACCCCTCTGTTGGAGGGATAGTGGGGTTGTGCTGGTGTGATTGCCGTCCCCCCCTGGCCCCCGGGACGGCAGCCGGGCCTTTTCCCGAGGCATGAAGGAGTGAGTAGGGCTGAACTGGGGCTGATTGCCCCCCCCTCCTCACTCAGCACATGGTTTCTCCCACGGAGTGGGGGAAAGGGTTGGGAATTTTGGTGGGGGATTCCTCTGACTCCTGGGGTTTCCCTGCCGGGCCTGCACTCAGGAGGAGGCCAGCCAGTGCAGCTACTGAGGGCCAAGCAGGCCCGCACTAGAATTACCCTGTGGGCAGGGGAGTCAGGTGGGCTGACCCACTCCCCATAGTGAATTAAAAACCCGGGGGGTCTGTGGAGCGGTGCACCTCCTTCCCCCCCCCAGGGCAGCAAAGAAAAGTCCTCTTTCCCCCCCCCTCAAGACCTGGCGGGAGGGTCAGAATAGAAAGGGACCTTACTGTAGATTGTCAGCAGGGCTTCCCCCCCTTAGGCAAAGGGCACTTAGCCCCCTCCTTGGCTCAACCCAACTTCACCCTCCCCTTAGGACAGGGGACCACTGCAGGACAGTCCCGAGGGATCTGCCTAGGCCCCCACCGAGGTGTCTCAGCAGAGGCATTAGGAGCAGCAGGGTGCCAAAATGCCCCCCTGCCATAAGGGCCAGAAGAAGGCTTAGACAAAGAAGGTAAGTAAGGCCCCCCCTAAAAAGGCTAACCCCAAAAAGCAGCAGCAAGGTGAGGCCTCGCAGGAGGCAGTCCTCAGGGCCATGCAGGCCCAATTAGAAGGATATCAGGCCCGCATAGAGGAACTGGAAGCGGGTCGCAGTGACCCCCCGGGGCGATATGGCGGTGAAGAGAGGGAATCCGGGCAACCGGTCACGGGGGAGGAAGGGCCAGGTGGCCTGTCCCCAGGCTACGAGGAGGGCCCACGCCGCGCGGCCAGTGGGCGGCGTCGGGCCCTGCCTTCTCGTTTCAGGGACGACGAACCGGGACCGAGCCGGCGAAGGGAAGAAGGCCCCCCCGACTATCAAGCTCAATTTGAGGCACTCCAGGAAGGAATGCGCGCGTTGTCAGAAAGTATGGAGCCGGCACAGCGCAGACAGAGTGAACCAACGAGCTACATGTGTGGCCCAAGCCCCCGGGGCGGACCTGAACCCGGTGAAGGTGAGCAAG
This sequence comes from Sphenodon punctatus, assembly GCA_003113815.1. Lineage (NCBI taxonomy): Eukaryota > Metazoa > Chordata > Lepidosauria > Sphenodontia > Sphenodontidae > Sphenodon > Sphenodon punctatus. The sequence continues at coordinate 642,570 of QEPC01008845.1, forward strand.
GGGGGTATGGTAGGTGGGAAGAAGAAGAAGAGGAACACTGGGGGGCAGGACCCTTTAGGGGCCAAGGGGAGAACCCCCACGCTAGGCCATGTACCCACCAGGAACTCGGATGGGGTCAGTACTCAACTTGCCAGGAATTGAGTGGGCAAACTGGGGGGAGGGCAGCACGAAGCCACAATGTGGCTTGCGGACGCTGCCCAAATATTGGCTACAGATCAGCGGCCCGAGTGTGGGGGGCGGGGCAGTGCTGTGCGCATCAGACCGCACGGTGCTGTGGCCATCGGGAAGAGCCCCCACCCCTGTCGGGCGGGCACGCTGATGTGTCTGCTCCACTAGGGGAACATTTGCTTCAGGCCACTAAAGAAAAAATATGGAGTGGCGAATACATTGACATATTCGCACTCCTCTTTAGCGACCCTATACCAGACCCGAATGATAAGGAAGAGAGGAAGGAAAAGGAGAAGTTCAAAAGGCCAAAGGCCGAACGCACCTGGTCCAACTGGACAGCTGCTTATACTATTTATATGGGGGTGACGCTGGTAAGGTTTCCGGAACGAGGGCTGGAGATGATCAAATACTCGGACATTGTTCGCCGAGCGTTTGATACAGGAGGACCGGGCGCTTGGCTACGCTACGACGAATCCTTCCGGCGTAGGGCGGCCAACAACCCGAGACTGCGTTGGGATCTCCATGCCCACGATATCTGGCTGGAGTGCATCAGCTGCTCCAGGTATGCCCCCCGATCAGATAGTGGCCACGTCCTCTCGCGTATGGGGGGCACGCAGCAGGGTGAAGGCGGACAGAAGAACAGACCACGGCAGACCTCAGGGGGGCCTACGTGTTGGGATTTCAATGATGGGGGAAGGTGTTTTCGGACCCAATGTAAGTTTAAACACGTATGCACCCAGTGTGCGGGTGACCATGCCGCATCAACGTGTAACAGATTTAGACAGTACGGAGCCAGGAGCAGGGGGCGGGGAGGTAACAGGCAGCCCCCCGCCAGCCAGGGAGGCGCCAGTCAACCAGTGGGCAAGGGCGCCAACTCCGGTGCAGCATGAGGCACTACGACTGGCGACTCGGCACTATCCCGACCGCGAAACCGCCGAGTACGTCATAGAGGGTTTCAGGATTGGTTTTAGGATCCCCACCCAAGGCCCCCGTTATCATCTGGGGGCAAAAAATTTGAGATCAGTGACCGGTAACGAACAATTAGTCCAACAAAAGATTGATAAAGAAGTAAAAGAAGGAAGGATACAGGGCCCTTTTGTAGATTTGCCTATTCCTACACTCCGGATATCCCCCCTGGGCATAGTCCCAAAAAAGGCCCCGGGGGAATATCGCATGATTCACCACTTGTCCCACCCAAAAGGGGAATCGGTGAACGATGCGATCCCTCCGGAACTTTGCTCAGTAAGGTACGCATCATTTGACTCGGCAGTCGAAATGGTGCGCTCCTGCGGCAAGGGTGCCCTTCTTGCGAAATGCGACATCAAGTCGGCGTTCCGTCTCCTGCCAGTGCATCCTGAGGACTTTGAGCTTCTCGGCATGCAGTTCCAGGAAAAATTTTACTTTGACAAGGCAATGCCCATGGGATGCTCCATCTCATGCGCAGCCTTCGAAAAGTTCAGCACCATTTTGGAATGGATCGCGCGCCAACGTGGAGGGCGGGGCTTGATAACGCACTATTTAGACGATTTCCTCTTCGCGGGAAGGGCAGGGACAGCGGAATGCGCATATGGGATGCGCACATTCCAGAGAGTGGCTGCAGAGCTGGGGGTACCATTGGCGCCGGAGAAAACCGAAGGCCCAACGACCAAATTGACATATCTGGGCATAGAGCTCGACACAGTGAGCTCACTATCTAGATTGCCAGCCGACAAGCTCCAAACCCTCAAGGAATTGATAGCAACAACCAAGGCGGCCAACAAGATAACAATCAGGCAGCTGCAGTCCCTCATGGGTAGCCTTAATTTTGCTTGCCGAGTCATCGCACCAGGAAGAGCCTTCATGTCCCGATTGTATGCCCTTATAGGGAGCGACCGTCCCCCGCATCATCATGTCCGGGTGACAAGGGTGATGCGGGACGATTTGGCAACCTGGGAGGCTTTCCTCCAGGGCTATAACGGGGTGAGCTTTTGGCGGCAACGACTCCTTTTGGAGTCGGAGCTCCAAATACAATCTGACGCGGCAGGCGGCCACGGGTTCGGGGTGTACTTTAGGCGGAAGTGGTGTGCAGCCCCATGGCCAGCAGAGTGGGAAGAACAGGGATTAACCCGTGATCTAACATTCCTCGAGTTCTTCCCCATTGTGGTGGCAGTAGAATTATGGGAAGCAGAATTTTCCAACAAGCGGGTTCTCTTCTGGTGCGACAATATGGCGGTCGTTCATGTCATCAATAAACTGTCGTCGAAGTCGGAAAGGGTTATGCGGCTGGTACGGCATTTTGTACTTAAATGCTTGCGGGCAAACATTTTGTTCGTGGCCAAGCACGTGCCCGGAATAGATAACGGCATAGCCGATGCCCTTTCTCGATTTCAGACAGACCGTTTTCGCCAACTCGCACCAGATGCCATGGAGTACCCAGAGCCGTTGCCAGGGGACATGTGGAACCTTGGATTCTAGCCCTAAATCAGGCAGTGCAGGGATCCCTCGCGCCCAGAACCAGGCGGGCGTACGGAACGGCTTTTGGAGAGTTCCAGGAATACAGGTCAGGGAAGGGTTGGGATCTAGGATTCCCCATCCCTGAGGGCCAGATGCTTCAATTTGCCCTCCAGTTGAAACAACGAGGTTTGGCGCCGGGTACGATTGGGGGAAAAATAGCTGCCATTTCCTTTATGAGCCGCTTAGCGGGACACCCATCCCCTGATAACGGCTTTTTTATGAGCCGTCTTAAGGAGAGTTGGGCACGTAGCACCCCGCGTACACCAGACGCGAGGGCCCCCATTACCCCCCAGCTCCTCACAATGATTACCCAGGCATTACATAAAGTGTGTCACTCGGACAGTGAGATAGTTCTTTTCACTGCCGCGTTCCGCGTTGCATTGTTTGGAGCTTTCAGGATCGGTGAGATCGTCCCCCAATCCAGGAAAGACAGGTCGGGTGCGGCCCTGCAAATACATGACGTGGGTTGGCAGGGAGACTCCCTCCTGTTACATATAAAAAGATCAAAGACGGACCAAAGGGCAAAAGGTAGGGTCGTGAGGCTGCGCCCTTCGGGCGATACCCTTACATGCCCGGTTGAAGCAATAACGCAGTACCTGACATCCCGCCCGAAAGCAGAGGGCCCGTTATTTATTCACGAGGACGGGAATCCGCTGACGCGATACCAGTTTGGGGCAGTCCTTAACATGTGCGTGAGGGAAGCAGGCCTAGACCCAGGTTGTTACACGGCACATTCCTTTCGCATAGGGGCGGCATCGGTGGCCGCTAGCATGGGTTTACCTGCAGAACGGATACAAAATATAGGGAGATGGCGGTCCGCTGCTTACCGTGTTTACATAAGGGACACAGAGCCAAGAATGTCGGGGCAGTTGGGCACCCGTCAGCAACCGGTTAACTATGGTTTCTTTTCTAGACGCGGATCCCCCGAGGGGACGGAAGGTGGTGTGGATCGTCGGCCACAGCATCGTCCATTGGGCTGGAAAGATGGCCGCACGCAGTGGATGGGGTACCCAGCTGGGTTTAGGCGATAGGGCAAAAATAATGTGGCTGGGTCGACGCGGAATGCGGTGGGAGCAATTGCTCCCGGCGCTGTCTGCGGCAGCAGAAAAATTCCCCGCACCGGAAATAATGATAATACATTTGGGAGAAAATGACCTGCCCAAGGTCACGGGGCTTTGGCTTACAAAGAGGGCGAAGGCAGATCTGCAAAAGGTGCAGGATCGGTTTCAGGGTTGCACCCTTATTTGGTCGGAAATGTTGCAAAGGAGGGTATGGGCTAACGCCCATCACCCGGGTAGAGTGGATCGGGCAAGAAGAAGAGCAAATTCGGAAATTGGTAACTGGTTGCAGCGAACAGGGGGTTTCGCAATTTCTCATACGGAAATTAGGCACGATAAGGACGAGTTGTATCGGAGCGATGGGGTCCACTTATCGGATGCTGGATGCAGTATATATCTAGGTGTCCTGAAACGAAGCCTATATAAAATCCTCTAAGGTTGAATTTTGGCGGCGAACCAGCCAAGCAGAGCTGGCGGTTCTGGTGGCGGTAGGCTGAGTTCAGGCCAACGGTTAAAAGTTGAAACGGTTAGGATAGCATAGGGTAGCAACATCTCCTTAAGAGATGGGTATTGGCCAGACATAGCCGCTCAGTGCGGCCCACTGCATGGCCAGCCCAAGGGTGAGAGACGAGCGGCCGAGCCTGCTGGGCGGACCATGCACCAAACAGGAGGTTACGGTGTCCTCATCCTTGTTGTTTAAACCCCCCGCCTCGGTGGGCGAGGGGATAGGTGCGAACAACCCGCCCTGGCCCGGTTAAACCGGTAGTAGGGGTAGGGTGTAAGTTGGAAAAGTTGGTTAAGATAGGGCACAGGAGGATTCCCCTCGGGCTTAACCCGAAGACGGTAGAGGATGGCACCAGGCAAACAGGACAACGCCTGGCACAATAGGGGAACCTCCTGTTGGGAAGGTTAACAGTTAGGGATAAGAGATTGATAGGACCCCAGTTCAAAGGGGGAAGTGGGAGGGTTACCTCTTCCCCCTTTTGGCTAAATAATAAAGAGTGCGGCTGTTCAAACCCATATATTGTGTCCTTGTCTTCTTTGGGGGGAGGGGGTGCGTCGACAAAAGATACTGACTGAAATAGCAAATGTTTAATGCTACTTAGAAGTCATGGGATCAGAGGCAATGTCCTGTCTGGGAAACAAAGGGGTAGGACTAAATGATCAGTTTTCACAGTGGAGAGACATAAGTAGCAGGGTGCTCCAAGAGTCTGTACTGGAACTGGTGTTGTTTAACATATCCATTTATTATCTGGAAAAGGGAGTAAAAGAGTGTGAGTTGATCAAGTGTGCAGACGACACAAAGTTATTAGAGATAGTTAAGACAGACAAACTCTGAGGAATTACAGGGGGATCTCGCATGACTAGGTGACTCAGCAACCAAATAGCAGATTCAATTTGTTGACAAGTGAGAAATAATACTTACACATACATATGTTGGGTTCTAAATTAGAGGTTACAGCTCAAGAAAAGGATCTTGGAGTCACTGTGGACAATTCATTGAAAACCTCAGGTCAGGGTTTAGCAGCAGTTTAAAAAGGCAAACAGTCTTTGGAATCATTTGGAAAGGGATAGAGACTAGGACCGCAATCCATCTTGGCTCCACCGCCAGCGCAAGGGGCCATGCACTGGTGAGGAATGGCAAGAGGCCAGGAGGGTGGTGGTCATAGTCAGAAGCAGAGTTCTGCAGGTGGCCATCCCTCCCCTCCGACGGTGTGATGACCACGCCCCGTCCACCATCAGTGGAGAAAGGGGCACAGCCCATGGATAAGGTCCCCAACCCAATGGGAGACCACCACCGGGGCTTTGAGAATACCACTCTGGAGCCACACCATGGGCAAGTCTGCCAGCCCCCGCCCCCCGCAGCAAACATAGCGGCTGTGCCATCACCGACTTACACCTGCTCAGAGCAGGAGTAAGGCGTATGCAGCCATTTGGCAACAGGCAGCGGCTACCTTTACCCTCAGGTGCTGATCCATGCCCACCCAGCCAGCCAGATTTAGCACTGTGGCTGCCAGCACCCCAGAGCTATCAGCTCATGCAACTTTCCCCTGTGCAGTGGACTAGCTGGTCTAGGGCTGAAGCTCAGTTCTCAGACTCTTGCTCTTGTTGACAAGAATCAGGGTTCTTGGCTCATGATTGCAAATTTCATTTTTTCATTTCAATTTAGTTTTGTACCCCGCAGACTACACCACAGGTGTCTTGCAGCAGCTTACACAAATGAGAATAAGCTGAGGATTGCCCTTATTCTCACCGAGAAAAAGCGAGGATCTCGCCCTCCCCTGCATTTGTTAAATACAATAAATAACGTCCTTGATATCTTTAAAATAAATAAATATTTTTCTCCCCTTCCTGTTAACAAAACAAAACACCTTTTACTACTCACCTGGCTGCCTTTCTTTGAGTTCAGGGATGCTCTGGGACTCGTCTCTGCCCTCTCTGCTTCTCTACAGGGGCAGGCATGAATGGCAGGCACAAATTGGCAGAACAGAGCTGCACACGCACAGAAAGGCCACAGAAGCTATTTTGCACACGCACAGAGCATTTAAAAAGAATATTTTCTTGAGATTTTTGAGAGACCTCAGAACATTGCGATCTTGTCTCCATTTCGGTAACCTTTTTTTATTCTCATGAGAATCTCATGAGAATCGGAACGATTCTCAATTCAGCCCTAGTGGAGACTGACTGTCAGTTGCTTGGAATGAACAGCAGGGAATGGCCTCTTGGCATTTTTCCAAAGTGACTGAGTGCGGCCATTGCCAGAGTCAGGATGCTGGGCTCAGTGCATCATTTGATCTTACCCAGTATGATGGTTATGATCTTTGGATAGTCTGCTGGTTGCCTGCAACAGATATGCTGGTGAGGATTCTGTGCATTTTCTATTTAAAAGTTGAACTTTTAGGTACATTAATTGTAGTGTGCAACACATAAGTTTTCGTATAAAAGATTAACTGCTTACAAATGACATCAAACAGCAAGGGTTAAAACTTACAAGCAAACGGCAAGGGTTAAAACTCAGTCTATTATGTGCAAAGCTTTAGAACTTTGATGCTTTTCCCTTGGATGAATTCAGATACAAAACTTTTGGGGACAAGTTCTAGTCACAGTTTTCGTGCTCATCACCACTGTGCTTATGGTGCTCAGCCAATCACATTGTTGACTCGGGGCTTGTGATTTTTCAAGCATACAGTCCTTTAGCCTTCCTTTCTAAGCTTGATCCCTCAATACCTGCCACACACCCCTATAGTCACAAGTGTTTGGAAAGAAACACAGTTATTCCTCTGGACCTTTACATGAGATATCAGGACACTTACTTCAGCTAAGTCTTTACAAGCTTCCACTTGCTCATCGCTGCTCCAATGCAAAGAATAAAGAGCTAGTGTGATTCATTTGATTTGTGTCCCCTCTCTGCTATCAAAGTCAGCCTCTAGGAAGCTTTAATACATCATCCTTCCCTTGTGGTTTAACTTCCTTACTTCTAAGCCTGTGCTGAAAAAAAACCTTAAGACCAAACCATAGGCTATCTTCTCCCCACAGTATGCTGCCCCTCCCCCTCCCTTGCAACCAAAGCTTCCACAGTTCATCTATACTCCATGTCCTTGTGGGAGATCTTAAGTCTTAAGCTCTCAACGTGAGGGGTTTGTCTCGCCAACAGTTGTGTAGCAGCTATGAATGTATCTATATGTAACATAGGCTATATGCCAAGAAAGAGGTGTGCTAATGGCTCCCCACCATTGAAGACCCTTCAACAGGCATCTGTCCCATAGCAGGGCAGCTGTTTGCACAATACACACGCACAACACAAAATGGGAGCTTAAGGTTGAAAACAAGAGGGTAGCATTATGTGTGGCAATACCCTACATTGCTTTCCACCCAATGGCATTCCATCTGTCCCAGCTGTCGTCACTTAGTCTGGCTTGGATTTAACTATGAAGAGTTAGAGAAAAATCTAGGAAAAAATGCTATCTTGAAAGATGGCAGACAAAGGTCATTCTTGATGAGTGCAAAGTAATGCAGATTGGGGAAAATCTTAACTATACAAACACAAATGTTGGGTTCTAAATGGTTGTTAGCACCCAGGGAAGAGAGATATTGGACTCCCTGCAAATTTTGGTTGCCCCATCTCAAAAACAGCACATTGCAATAATGTGAAAACCCATTTCGAACAATTCAGTTCTTCAAGTTTATCGAACACAGTTTCCATACAAGGGTTGGGATGGGGGAAAAAAAAGAAAGAAAAAGACTAGACCTGTTCAGCTTGGTAAGGGCATGACTGAGGGGAAATACGATGAAGATATCAGTCCATGGACAGAATGGAGAAAGGGTAAATAACAGTTCCTTACTCATTCTCTCATAATAGAAGAACTAAAGGAAAATCCATGAAATTAACAGAGGGCAGGTTTAAAACAAAGCAAAAGAATCACTTTTTTCATACAAGACTAGTCTATGGAGCTCATTACCACAATGATGGATAACCCAACAACAACTGGGCTGAAAAATGGATTAGACAAAACAGTGGTTATTAGCCAAGGTCACCCAAACCCTCTAACTTCCAGAAGATGACAGCACTGGATTAAGTAACTCATTTAATTGTCTTGTGCCTTCCTCCAAAACATCCAGCCCAGGGGACTAACAATTGCAGATCCCCTCCCGTTTAGCAGTACATGATTGTGGCTAGGGCTGAAACGAGAATGAAATTCGTTCTTACGAGAATCTCGCAATACTGATGAGATCACGCGAGATTCTCGAGAATCTTGCAAGAATCACAAGAATGTCAAAGATACCCCCAAAATGGTCTGCACATGCAATAAAATGGCCAACAGGGCCATTTTGTGCATGTGTGGCCATTTTGTGAATGCACAGACCATTTGGGGACTATTTTTGAGGTTCTTAAGACTCTTGCGAGAACACCCGGATTTAAAGAGATTCTCAAAATGAAAACATCTCATCGAGAAGCCTATTCTTGATGAGATTTTCACAAAGGGCAAAATCTCGTTTCAGCCCAAATTGTGGCCTGTTGACACTTAACTGAGTCTCACCCCCCTCACCCCGAGAGTTACAACTTGCAAGTGGAGAACCCGTTTTGTGCAAGAATGGAGCTGACTTTTGTCCCCCAATAGACATGGGGTGAAATTCCATGCAGTGTGGGCACCATGCACGGATGGTATGTATGTGTGTGGAACATTGCACAGCACCTGTCAGCTGTGGGGACTTGGATGAGGTCAAGCCATCTGCAATTGAATCTTTACAAGACGGAGGTGATGTTGGTGGGCGAGGGCTTGGGGGGCCTGGGGGTAGTTGAATCTCCTCTTGTTCGGGGGGGGTTTGCCCTCCCATGGTCTCTCAAGTGTGGAGTCTGTGTGTGCTCGTCGATTCATGGCTCAGCCTGTAATCTCAGCGGGGAGTGCTTTTCAGCAGTTACATCTTGTCCGGCGGCTTCAGCCATATCTCTCAGACTCCGACCTCGCCACTGTCATCCATGCCTTCATCACCTTGAGACTGGATTACTGCAATGCGCTCTACGTGGGGCTGCCCGAGAAGCTGGTCCGGAGGCTGCAGCTGGTGCAAAATGCCACCGCACGTCTCCTTACAGGGGCGGGCTGCAGGGAGCACATGACACCTGTGCTCCAGGCTCTCCGGTGCCTATAAAGCACCGGACCAGGTTCAAGGTGCTGGTTCTATCTTTTAAAGCCCTTCACAGCCTGGGCCTTGCTTATCTACGGGACCGCCTCACTCTCCATGTGCCTGTGCGACCCTTGAGATCATCTGTGGGAGTCTTTTTGGAGGTTCCCCGGTTGAGGTGGGTGGCCACCGATGTTAGATCTTTTTCGGTCGCTGCCCCTGTGCTGTGGAACCCGCTCCTGGAGGAGGCTCGGTTGGCTCCCACTCTGTCATTTTGACATTTATGTAAGACCTGGCTGTTCCTCCAGGCCTTTGGTGTGGGGGAGGGGAGGCTTTTGTGTGTTTCTTTTCCCCCTGCATTTTATGAATTTTTAACTGTTTTAAACTGTTTTTATATTGTTGTTCGCTGCCCCGGGCTGCGCTGAAAGGACAGGAGGGGCAGGATAAAAATGTTATATAAATAAAAAAATAAAGAGCGTGCACAATGGAGCATGCATCTGTGGGTCCTATGGAATCGGCGTGCTCCCTTTTTGAGCACCATTGCTGTGCTTTGGTGTGCCATGCTGTGGGAGCCTGCATACCATCTGCGCACAGCATACGTACTGCATAGGATTGCATCCATAGGGTTTTAACAAATGAGACAATAGCCCACAATAGCCCCCCATCAGGTACTTGTACACCTGCCTGTGTATTAAGTGTTTGCCACCAGAAGATTGTCTGCAGCCCCCACTCGGCATAGTCTGGAGAATCCCTTTGCCCACCTTGTGGGCAAATGCAGACTGATGTGAGCTAATGTGTGCCCACATCCCATCTTATTAGGATGCACGCAGCCTTTGCCTGCATACAGATCCGCTAGGACCAAAGAGCAAGCACTCTCTCCATTCTCACTATCACTGGTGCTTTTTCTTGTTTATTTTTGCTTTTTGGAGCACTCCAAAAGCAAAAGTAAACAAGAAAAATAGACTAAATACAGCAAGGGCAGATTCCCATACCCAGAGTTTGCCATAGCTGTCAATCATAAGGGGGACTGGCAGAGTGTGGCCCCTCTCAGTTTGTTAAACTGACCCACCAAACAATGGGTGTTGTTCAGCCACCACACTTTAATCCTGTCCAGAGTGAGGTACTCACTCCAGGCAGGATTCGGCCTGGGCGCCAAACAAGAGTGACGGGGGCATGGGCCAGGGCTGCGTGGATGTGCTTCTGCACACAGCCACACCCCTCTTCTTCTCAGAGCAGTAGGGGTGTTCATGTTGATTTCCTTATTACAATAACGATAATGAAAATAGAAACAAAAATGACATTTTGTTTTTAAAATAAAGGGGAAAAGCTAAAAAATGTATTTCCAGCTATACCTTGTTTCTTATTCAATTGTGATGGAATTTGGGCAGCTTGTACCCCTAATGGAGGGCATTATGTTTACCAAGGCTTGAAATGATTAGAGAAAGGCAACAGAAAGTAGAAAAAAATTGAACGTTGTGATTTTAATAAAAGCTCCATACACATTCATGGCTACACCTTCTTTATCCCCCATCCAATTTGCATGAAACTTGTGAATAGCCTGTCCCTCCACAGGCTTAACAATCCTTCCTATTCTCAGAAACATTGGATGAAGGGTCCTGATGGTATAAGACATTAACTTGAAAATACATTTCCAGCTGTAACACTTTTTATATTCTATCCTGTTTACAAGATATTTGGCAGGAACGTATCACATACCTTCCCTGTATGCCAAAATACAGCACAATCTGATAAAGGGACTCAATTTTATAAGCAATTGAAATTGTCCCCTAGAAGACCACTATTCAGATAAATAGCAGCACATGCAGTGCCAGTCAGAGGCAGGCACCTGGCATGGCAGGGGGAAGAGAGGCTGTAGGAGAGAGGATGGGGAGCAACCCAAAAGACTGACAGACACATTCACTGGCCAATTAACTGCATGCTTCCAGCTTTACAGGATGAATCAGTAGTAGCTTCGAGGCAGGTATAGGGGGTGGCCCTCAGGCGGGCATAGAAGGGACATAACTGGGACTCTGGGGATAGCATACCAGCAATAAGGAGACATAGTTTACACATCCAGGCTGGCCAATTATCATTAAAATCACATCCTGCAGCACTGTGACAGAAGACATAAGCGAATCTCTATTGGCACTTTCCTAAACAGATGCTTCTGATTTTCCAGTAACAAGTAGGGGAGAGATGTTGGGATGGTCACATCACAGAACAAGGATATTTGGTTGACATTTCTGCTGGCCAATTGGCATGACAAACCGATCTTATACCACAGTGACACGTAAGAGTATCCATGACATAGGCTCCTTCTCTGCATATGCTGTGCAGACAAATACAATTGGGACCCTCTATCACATCTTTCTGATATTTGGCAGAGATGATTGTGAAAGTGTGATATACAGTCCTGACAAATGTCATGTACACTAGTTGGACTACAAAGATGTTACAGTCAGACATACATTTATAAGTTAATTGCTTATAATACAAGAACCCTTTATCCAATATTTCTGAATGTTGGTAGAGATAGTAAATATGGGAAGAGGTATAAACCTGCCAAGTTTCATCTACATTAAGTGTGAGACAAAGGCTGTTTTTGTGTCATTCATTTGAACCCTCTCATTTTACATTTGTTTCCCATTGAAATCAATGGGAAGCACTTCCCAGGGCTTCCATACCTTTCAAAAGCAGTTTTAACCTCTTTCTAACACATGTTCCCTTCCCCACAAATTCCACAGACTGCCCGCCAGGGGGTAGAGATATCAGATAGACAGACTCTCTCACACAGCAGCTGGGCAGAGGACAGAGCAGACCCTGGGAAGCAGCGGGCACTAGGCAGGCACTAGCTGAGGAGGAGAACATGGTGCCCCAAGCCTGAGAAGGCTAACTATACAGCATTGGTGATTATAATAAGAAAGAGGATAACAGTTGGTTCTGGCCCTGAGCAGACAAGGCAGAGGCAATTTTCCTACCCCTGGATCATGCTAGAAGCCAGAGAGAGGTTGACCCAATAGGATCTGTCACAGGTGGCATTTTCTCACAGCCTGCTCTGTTACAAATCTGTCCCCGATACTTTCCTACCCATGGATTAGCAAGGAATATGGTTTGTGTTTTCTTACAATCTGCTCTCTTTTAAATCTCTTCCTAGGATATTGTTATGAATGAACCCCTGGAAAAGGAGGAATTTGTGCTTGCAGACATCACCCCATCGGGTCAGCACTGGCAACACAAAGTGTGTCAGGTCATCAAGTTGCAGAGAGTACCCCAGGCAGAAAGATCATAGACAGACTGGCATGCAGCAGCTGGTCAGAGGACAGAGCAGACCCTGGCAAACAGTGGGTGCCCGGAAAGCACTAACATAGGAAGAGGATGGTGGTGCCCAAAGTCTGACAAGACTTCAAGTTGTACAGAATGCCCCCAGGAGGCAGAATAATTATGCACCTCATCTATTGCAGTGAGCAACATATAGATAATTATAAATGGAAAGGAAATGACACTTGGTTCTAGCCCTGGGGCAGACAAGGCACCCTGAGACAAGGCAGGGAAAGTTGCCTTCCAAATCAAAGCAGGGCAGCATTGGCACCCCCAAATGTCTCAGGGTGACTCCCTTGCAGAGATGTACTTAGAGCCAAGGCTGCTGCAGCGCTGTGGTCAATTTCATGTCAGTTTCACACTGAAACTGACCACAGCGCCGCTGCAGCAGCCTCTGCTCTAAGCAAAGGCAAGGCAGAGGCTGCTGCAGCTTTACTTCCCTTCTGGCACCCACTCCAGAGGAGTGAGTCCCAGAAGGCTCAAAAATCAGCCGCCCAAAGCGTTTTCCTATGGAAAACGTGATTGTGGCGGCTGAGCTCCTCTGTCCACAGCACGTATAGGACGTGCTGTGGAGGGAGGGGCTACAGCCTTCCATTGTGCTCAATGGGCACAATGGAAGATCTCACCAGGGCGGTCGGGCTGACAGCCCTGGCGAGATAGCTTGGCGGGGACAGAGGAAGGGGGAGCAGCGCACATGCGTGCTTCCTCCCTGCCTCATGTCCCCC
>QEPC01008845.1:658549-678276 GCA_003113815.1 Sphenodon punctatus
TATATATATATATATATATATATATATATATATATATATATATATATATATATATATATATATATATATATATTAAAAACCACTGACTAATCTGCATTATGCAAATATGCATGCAATTATCCACGGACTATTCTTATGCCAGTGGTTAAAAAACAGCTGGGGAGATAAGTGGGGAGGCGGATGCCATGGGTGGGGGTAAGACACTGCAGAGGATGGAGTGAATGCAGGTAGAGGACAACAGTCAGCTGCGTCCAGCCCCCACGGAGGCTGGCCCAAGCCTGTACCAGCTCTCATCAGCCCTGCCGGTGCATGCATGCACCAACATCCGGAGGCCTCTGCACATGCACACAGGCCCCCAGAAGCAAATTTGAAGTTCATCTGGAAGATTTCCAGTTTACAGGTCCCCCTGGAGGCCCACACATGTGTACAGGCACCCGTGGACTGCACTGCTTCGAGTAATCAGAGCCCTTTGCTCGACAATTAACTCCGCCTGTTTTTATAGCAGATGGCTTGTAACCAATCACAATGAGTTTGAGAGGGACTGTGTTTTGCTTTTATTTCCCAACACTGATGATTCAGTTTAAGTGTGCAGAGGTGTTCGGGTTGATAGCAGAGGTTGCCAGACTATGGGTTAGGATTCCAAATGGGTTCACGTTATTTATGTATGGAGTTGTGATCCCAAGAAGTTCATATGTCCTTTGGAAAAAGAACATTAAAAGATACAGGCATGAATAAGAAGATGGAGACATGGGGAGAAGATTTAGAAGATGGTACATGGAGATGGTATTTTCCTTTGACTTGGCCCTTGCGTGTTTTCACTTACAGGGGCAATGATTAGGAGTATTAAACAGTATCTCAGGAAACACAATGTCTCAGAGAAGACATTGGTGATTAACACTAATGACACTTTAAAATTGCTTCCGGTATCTAAATATCAAAATGTGAATCCCCCTCAGCCAACATACTGCAGTAGCATAAACTATTTAGACTCCTGAATTAGTTGATAATATTTTTAATAATTGCAAAACCGATAAGAAAACCATTAACATGTTAATTGACTTTCTTTCTGTAGCTTTGGGCAAATCACTTGTCATGAGACTACTAGGAGAATGCATCACTTGCTTAGAGGCCTGATTCTTCCTCCCTCCCCACTTTTTAAAAGTTGTATTAGGTCTGAATTTTGTTTAGGTGAGAAAATGGGCTGTGCATTTTTTTCTCCCCCAACATGGAGCTAATAACACCAAAAATGAAAGTATGAGTAATAACAGAAATGACACCACTACCACCTCTGTAGCAACCCAGCCTGGGTCAGGAGGGAAAGTTGTGGTAGACACAGATCACTTTCAGACATCCTTCCCCGGTTCATATTCTGGCTCGGGGGGGAATGCGCAGCCAGGATATGTGTGGGGATCGGCCAATCTGAAAGCCGCCTCCCCCCCTTCCCCCGCACGCGTGCAATTTTGCCAGCAGACATGCACAGGGATGCAGAGCTCTATTTCCTGCTCTGCATCCCTGCACGTGTCTACTAGCAAAGCCGCGTGGGGTGTGTGTGTTTCAGACTGGCTGATCCCTGCACATATCCTGGCTGTTCACTCCCCTTCCCCCCACAGCCAGAATATGCATGGGGAGTGGGGTATGTCTGAAAGTGGCCACAGTCAGCATCGTGTCTGGCTGTGGAACAAAATGTTCACACATCTGGGCCACCAGAAACGGTGGAGAACCACATGATGTGGCTAACCATGGCAGACATGATCTGGCACAGGCCACCATAAATGTTATGGCCCACTGTGGCCCACTCAGGCCTGATCGGGTGGTAGGTAGTCCAGATTGTGACTCTCGAGGTCTCCGGGTTCACAGCCCAGAATCACCGCTAACATGCCTGGGAGCAATCCAAGACAATATCTGGTGGAGCAAAAAACAACATGATGGAAGTGGGCCACTATTTAACACCACCATATGAATGAGAGAAGTAAGCTGAGGTGGTTAAAGCCCTCTTGCATAGGCACTGACAGACACTCTTATTTATTACCAGGAAGACCAAGTACTATTTGGGCAATCTGTTTTATAAGGTGTAGCATGGGGGCGCTGGGGTGTCTCTCAGGGGAATTAGCTCACCCCCTGCTACATGGTGTCTGCCTCAAGCCAAGGCAGAACCCCCTCCTTCCAGGCAGGGGGTACCCTCTTTAGACGCAACCTGCACAGTCCAGAGGGTCTTTCCTTATAGTCCTTTATTGGGACTCACTTGTCCACTGTACCTGGACTGCCGGCTCATCCGCCTACACCCTGCAGGCCCATGTTTGTCTCTCCAGTCACCAGGAAGCATCACAACCACAACAACACCCCAAAGTCCCTTCAGCCAGGCCCTCAGACCCCAGGCTCTGGCCAAGCCTTCGCCAGGCCAGGAGCTGGGCACAGCCTCCTTGCTCTACCTGGGTCCCACTGGTTCTCTAGTACTGCAGCACCTTGGACAGCATAGACCAGGAGGCTTGTCTCAGTCTCTGTCAGGGAGTCGAAGAGGCAACATCTCCCTGAGTTCCCTTCACTCAACCCTTCTCTTATATATGCAGAGTGGGCATGGCCAGGCCTTAACTCCTCACAGCCTTAAAGGGCCACCAACCCTGCCCACTCTGTCTTCAGGGTTTCTGAGCCTGTTAACCCCACAGGCACTACCCCAACTCTGGGGATGGCCCTGCCACACCCCTATGCAGGTTCAGCCCTCCAGCTGGCCCCCTCAAGCCCCCTTCTTAAGGGGTAAGAGCCCCCCCATGGACTGCTCTCTGCTACATCCCTCCCCCTTCAGGGAGACGGCCTTCTCATGGAGAAGCCTGGCTTTCACCTCTTTAGCAGGGTGCAGTTACATTCCTCCCTGGGGACCATCGTCCACCCAGGGTTACCATTTACCCCCCCCTCTCTAGGGGTTCTTAGTTGGGGAGCCACCTCCACCCAACTCCTTTTAGGGAATTAACTAGGGGATTCCCACACCCCATCACATTCCTCCACCAACCTATTTCAGGATTTTACCTCCATCGCCTCTCGGCAATGGCTAGTACCAGGTGGCCGGCTCCATCGCCTGCACCCTACCACCTAGGCACGCAAAGGCACCAGCTCAATTGCCTACCCTGTACCTTTTTAGCCCCTAGGGCCTAATCACAGTCCCAGCCGGCTCTATCGCCTACACCCTACTGGTTCTGTGTCCCTACAGCTGAAGTGTGTGCCTAGTGGCCGGCTCCATCACCTACACCCTGCCCCCTAGCACATAAAGGTACCAGCTCCATTGCCCCCCCCCCCCAATACCTCATATGGCTCCTAGCTGCCTTTTTACCTGCCTCGCAGGTCTACCCCTTTCGGGGCCTAATGAGGTCCTCCGGCCTTATCACCTGCTTTGCAGGTTTCCCCCTTTGGGGCTGTTTCCACTTCTTTTGTTGGGGAGCCACCTCCACCCAACACACAAGGTTTGTCACCCCTCGTGGGGTTGGGAGGCTGGCCCACCACACCTTCCGAACACTCCCACCCTGGGACCCTATAGCCCGACTCATCTGGCATGCTAAGAGCTACCTTCTTGTAGCCTCTTTTAACCTTTCTCCCAGGGCTTACTCTTCGGGGTACTCCTTTTCCCCCCACTTAAGGCAACTATCTGCTCCCCACTGTTCTCCTCAGAAGAGGGGTCCTCCTGCCACTGCAGTCTCTCTCTCAATTGTTCTACTTCTTCTCTGAGACTTCGACACTCAGATAATACCTTACTGATCATCTCTCTAGAGACTTTGGTCATGGTCTCCTGATCATGTTCTCCTGATCCTTTTACTTAGGGCTTGAGACCACCTGCCCCTCTCTGAGGGCCTCTAACTCCTTCAAGAGGCAGGCATTATCATTCAGTACCTGCCTGACTTTTCAAGGGTGTCTATGTCCATTGCACCCTCTCCCTCTGAGTGCCCACAGAGTTCTTCCCTCTGGTTAGCCAGCTCCGTCGCCTCCACCCTGCTAACCTGTACCGAGGCTCTTGCCCCTTCCTAGGAGGCTTCCCTTTGGGGCACTCTTGCTTAAGGTGCCCCAAAGCTTGGCAACCCCAACACCTCCTAGGAGGTCTCGGTGGGGATCCCTTAGTGGGGCAAGTTCTCGTCACTTGGACCAATACCCCATAAGTCTGACCACCCTCAATCTTCGCCTGGCTCTGGCACCCCAAAGTCAAGGTCTTTTGGAGGCCTTGCCATTTCTCTGGGCAGGCTCTCCATAGATGTCCCAGCTGGCCACAGTTAAAACCACTGTCCCACAGTACCTCCCCCCTCGGGTCCCCAGTACTTGCGGGCTGTTTTCCTTCTCCTTGGTCGCTGGTCATGCCGCCTCAGCTCTGGCTCTACCTGGTTCCATAAGCTGAGGGGTCTCAGAGTATGCCTCGAGTCACAGCAGTCACAGCCTGCAGCCATCACCTCGCTCTGGCTCTCCCTGGCCCCGCTGTTGATGTGTAATCCCTCTGCTTCACATCTGGTCCAGGAAAAAAGCTCCCTGGCTCTCTCCCAAAGTCTGGTCCGTACTCCACAGATTGACTGGGCACAATCCTCCAATCTCATCTGTTTCTGGGCCCAGGCTCACCTTCCCTCAGGGAGCTCACACAGGGCCAGCTCCGTCAATCAGCCTCTGATTATCCACACAAAATCAGAGTGGGTGCAGTTCCTCTCTTACACCAGCGGAAGGTGCTATGCCCACATTATTCACCACTCTGTAGTGGGTGTTTGTGTCCCCCATGGCCACACGGGGGTGCTGGGGTGTCTCTCAGGGGAATTAGCTCGCCCCCTGCTACGTGGTGTCCACCTCAAGTCAAGGCAAAACCCTCTTCTTCCAGGCAGGGGGTACCCTCTTTGGATTCAACCTGCACAGTCCAGAGGGTTTTTCCTTATAGTCCTTTATTGGGACTCACTTGTCCACTGTACCTGGGCTGCTGGCTCATCCACCTACACCCCGCAGGCCCATGTTTGTCTCTCCAGTCACCAGGAAACATCACAACCACAACAACCCTCCCCCCACCAAAGTCCCTTCATCCAGACCCCAGGCTCTGGCCAAGCCTTCCGCAGGCCAAGAGGCTCACTCCTGGGCACAGCCTCCTTGCTCTACCTGGGTCCCACTGGTTCTCTAGTACTGCAGCACCTTGGACAGCATAGACCAGCAAGGCTTGTCTCAGGGAGATGTTGCCTCTTTGACTCCCTGACAGAGTCTGAGTTCCCTTCACTCAGCCCTTCTTTTATATGTGCAGAGTGGGCATGGCCAGGCCTTAACTCCTCACAGCCTTAAAGGGCGACCAACCCTGCCCATTCTGTCTTAGAGGTTTCTGAGCCTGTTAACCCCACAGACTCTTCCCCAACTCTGGGGTTGGTGCTGCCACACCCCTATGCGGGTTCAGCCCTCCGGCTGACCCCCTCAAACCCTCTTCTAAAGGGGTAGCAGCCCCCCTGGAATGCTTCCTGCTACATAAGGGGTTATGGTTCTTTCAAATGCCCTTGACTCCTCCTCTCCCCACTCCAAGTATATGGACTTGTTATAGCTTAATACCAAAATCAGAACATTGACTTTCCCTGCCCAAGGTAATGTGCCTTCCTTTTGACCTGATGATTTTTGGACAAAATTGTTTTGTTATTAACTATATTCCACACAGGCAAGTTGTCTTACTGCCCATTGCCATTAGAGTCAGCGTAACCTAGTGGTTAAGATAGTGGACTTGAACCAGGGATAAAATCCTGTTTTAACCATAACTCACTGGGTGGCCTTGAGCACATTGCTGTCAACCAGGCTCAGTTCCTCATCTGTAAAATGGGAATAATGACCTATCGCAGACAGTGGTTGTGAGAAGGTACAAGATAAGGACTGTAAAGAAGAACACGGTATCAATGAAAGATAGTATTGCTTGTTTGCCGCAACATTTGATTTTGCCTCCTTGCTCCCATCCAACACTCCTCATCCTGTAGAGAATGAGGTTGAGAGAGGATTTGATGTTTGGTGTCATTAGTATGCTGATGACACCCAACTTTACCTCTCTTTTTCAGCTGATCCAGGCCCGGCAGTCTCAGTGTTTACTCAGTGTCTGGCATCTGTGGGGAACTGGATGAGGACGAGCCATCTGAAGTTGAATCTTGACAAGGATGAGGTGATGCTGGTGGGTAGAGCTGGGGAAATGGTGACTTCCATCATTGATGAGGTTCACCCTGTAGTGGTCCCCGAGGTTCAGAGTCTGGGGGTGCTCCCCAACATGTAGTTCCACCTAGATATCCAGGTGGTAGCTGTGGCAAGGAGTGCCTTTGGTCAATTACATCTGATTCGGCAGCTTCGGCCATATATCTTGGACTCTGACTTGGTCACCATCATCCATGCCTACATCACCTCAAGACTGGACTACTGCAATGCACTCTACGTGGGGCTAACCTTGACAATGGTTCAGAGACCGCAGTTGGTGCAGAACGCGGTGACCCGTCTCCTATGAGGACGGGTTGCTGAGAGCACGTAACACCAGTGCTCCATTCATTGCACTGGCTGCCTATAGTCTTCCAAGTCCAATTCAAGGTGTTGTTTAGACCTATAAAGCCCTTTACAGTCTGGGTCCTACCTACCTGAGTGACCGCCTCATTCCCAGCATTCTGGATCAGTCCCTGCATTCAGACGGGACCACTTTTCTCGAGGTCCCCGGGCGACAACGATGGGGAATGCTTTCTTGGTAGCTACCCCGAGGCTATGGAACTCCCTTCCAGTGAGGTTTATCTGTCCCCCGGCCCTTCCCTCCTTCCGATGACAGTGAAAGACCTGGCTGTTCTGCCAGGCTTTTGGTGGAGGAGATGCGTAGTGGGTAGGGGGATAGGGAAGGGTATTGTTTTTAGCTCTACTGTTGTTATTTATGATGTTTTAAATGCTTTTATTGTGTTTTATATTTATATTTTGAATTCCTTTGTTAGCTGCCCTGAGCTGCCTGAGGCAGGATGGGTGTAGGGTAAAAATTGTTTAAACAAATTAAATTAAATTAATCTGAATCCTTTCTACTGTTAATTTCCTTTGACTGGAAGGGAAAGGAACTGAGCAGTTCATACATTGCTATTCCATAGTGCTGCTACTGAGTGCAAGTGATTTTTCAGTGAAGGAAGAAGGGCCAGTATGATTTTATTAATGAGCATAGCAGTGAAAATTGAACTAATATCCAACTTGGCATTTACCAGAGTACACTGTTTTCCCAACGTGCTATTTTGTTGTACAATTTCCCAGCATTGCCTCCATCATAGAAATGCATGTCTCCTCCTTAAGGAGGTTCTGTCTAGAGCTCATATTTTACAGTAATGGACACAACAAACCCTAGATACGGACAGAAAAAGTAAAACTTATATTAGTACCTGCAGATAAATGTACCTGGGTAGTTTTCTCATTAAAATTGTATGAGAACAGTTAACAAGCTTTACCCGGGATTTTAAAATAATCTATTCTAGGGTTGAAACTCAATTTCAATTTTTTTCTTGATTCTCAACAAGAATCATGGTTCTCAACTCTTTTTTTAAATGAGAATTGATAATCGAGAACACCCCCAGTTCGACACTCTCAGTCAAGTATTTTTTCCTCATTTACCATTTACTGTGTAACATATACCAATTCACTGTGTACCACTTACCGAGTAACATGTCCATCCTGGTAATAACCATGTGCAAAATGGCTGCTCTTCTCCAAAATAGTGGCAATGCTGCTGCCAGTGTCTTCGAGGAGAGTGGGCAGGTGCCGAACAGCTGCGGTGGCCATTTTGCGTATGCACATTACTGAGACAAACACGGTACACAGTAAGTGGTATAGATAAATCAGTATATGGTGCACAGTAAACGGTAAATCGAGAAATTGCCAGCAGATATTGAACCATTACTGAGATCATCCCATGATCTTGCTAATAATTCTTGATTATCACGAGAAACAAATTGTTTCTCATTTCAGCTCTAAATTATATACCCATATCTAAAATCAGAGATTCTCCTCCTCGATGCTGCCTTATCATTTATAGCACTTTCAGTGATCAAAGTGCTTTATAATCCTGATCTAGCTTACCCTCGCAATAACCCTGCAAGGTAGGTCATTATTATTTCCATTTTAGAGATGGAAAACTGGAGGTTGAGATACACTAACTCGACCAAGGACACCCAATGAGTTCATGGAAAAGGAAGATCAGAGTTTGAACCGAACTCGGTCAATTCGGACAACTGAACCTGAACCAACCAAACCTGATACCGAACTCTGAAATGACTGAACAGTTCAGTTGGTTCAGATAGAGTTCGGATGAGTTTGGGCGGCAAAAACGTGACTGGAAGGCAAAACGTGACAGGGAGGGGGAGTCAGCTGAGGAGCAGACTTCCAGGCACTAGGGATGCAGAGGCATGTAGTATCCAGCCTGCCCAATCACCATCCCTTTTCTCCTCAGACCACTGGCTTCGCATGCTGGGGGGGGGGGGGGGGGGGGGGGGGGGGGGGAGGCTAGGCTGCATGGAGCCAATCAGACTTGCAGTGAGGTGGGCGCAGCAAGTAACAAAACTCATTGCCCTCCCCCCTTCCAACACCTTCTGAGCTAGTCACTGTTCCTGACAGCTGGTGTTTTCAGAAGGGTCCCTCTCCCAGCAGTTTGTGTTCCTCCCAGCTCCCCAATCCACTGCCATCCTCCTCCTATTTTACCCGTCCAACCCATTTACCTCCATATTATCATTTATTTAGATTATATTAGATAGATTTAGGCGTTATTTTTATTTTTTACCCCTCCCTGTGTTCTTTCTCCCCCCTCCAGTGAATCCTTTCCCTCTCCCTCTATATATTCCATCCCTGATTCCCTTCCCCTGTTTGGGGATTTATTTAGAGTAGGATTATTAGATTGATTTAGGTTTCATTTCAGTTTTGTACAAGCATGATTTTGGGAGATAGGATTCAGAGGCTCCCAGCAGTGGCACTAGTCTGGTGGTGGTTCGGCAGTGCTTCCTGCTAGCGTCCTCCAGCGCCACACAGGGCTGCAGGAGCAGGTGCTGCTTCCGATGTTCCTCCAAGGCCACCAATGTCCCCTATTGTTGAGGTGATCCCCAGCAGTCCAGGGCTGGTGGAACCCACCCTGTCTGATAGAGGCAGGGCCTGATCCCAGGGCAATGGCAGAAGGGAGAGGAGTAGCAGCAGTAGCAGCTCTAGAGGGCACCGGGAGGAAAGTGGCAGTAGCAAGGTGGGTAGTCAAGTCTCAGGGTCCCAGTACTCCCCTTCATGGGACATCACAGTAATTGAGGACAGTGAGGCAGAAGACGACACTAGTCCCACAGAGGAGACATCTGGAGCTTAGGCAGTGGCTGTCCGTCATCCCAGACCTGTGTTGCCACCAAGTTCTGCCCCTCCCAGAAACACTGGCAGCAGCAGTGCATTACCGGGGGCAGGCCAGAAGGCAGGAGGTGGAAAAAAAATCCTCTGTCTGTCCACATTTCAAAATGGTGTGGGCGGATGATCCCAGAGAGGTGCAGTGCACTGTGTGCAATAAGCTGGTGAAGCGTGGGCAGGTGCTCGCCAACCTTGAGGCAACTGCCATGGCGAGGCACCTGAAATCATGCCACAGTGCTCTGCTGTTAAGCGGGAAGGCAGGGGAAGTGGATGCCAGAGGGTTCCTGACTGCAGCGGCCAGTCACCCGCCTCCTTCAGCGGGCAAGCGTCCTGCACCAACTGCTGCCTCTAGCAGCAGGAACAGTATTTCTGCTAGAGGGGAAGAACAGCAGAAGGAGCCTCGCCAGCAGCATCAGCCCACCATCATTGCCAGATAGGTGTGCTGTGTGTTTCTACTGGACCACAGGTCTGTGGAGGAGCTGGGGTGGGGGCAGCTGCGCTGGAGGGTGGTGTGGCTTTCAAGAGAAATCCAGGTGCCTGTTGGATGAAATGATTGCGCTGGATGGGCAGCCCTTCTCCATTGTAGAGGACATGGGCTTCAAGCGGCTGATTGGGTTCCTGGCCCCCCAGTTTAAGCTGCCGTCCCACTCCACTCTGGGTCGGAATGTGGTGCCAGAGCTGTACAGGGCTTTGAAGGAGCAGGTGAGGGAGCAGCTGGCAGGGGCTGGGGGTGCCACCATACATTTCACCACAGACCTGTGGTCCAGTAGAAATGCACAGCATGCCTACCTGGCACTGGTGGCAGGACCCGGAGGCAGCTTTGGGGAGTGGTAGGAGCGGTCCCAAAGCAGGGTATAGGTGGGCCCTGATTCAGGCACAAGTAATGGACAATCCCCACACTGCTAGGAACATCGAGACAGCCCTGACTGCCATTGTAAGGGAATGGATAACACCAGGCATGTCCTTCACCAAGGGGTGTGTAGTGACGGGCAATGCAGCCCTTATACTGAAGGCAGTCCTTGATGGGGGCTTCAACAGCATCCCTTGCACTGCACACACCCTCCACCTGGTGGTCAGGGATGCTCTGAGCTTGGGGGAGAAGGGAATTGGGGCAGGCACCCTTAGCTCCCTGATCGAGCGGGGGAGGAAGCTGGCAGGGTTCTTTAACTGGAGCATGAAGGGCAGCGAACTCCAGGTGAAGCAGGCTGAGCAAGGCTCCCTAGTGCACGAGCTCATCCAGGATGTCTCCACATGGTGGAATTCCACCTTCCTGATGCTCAAGTGGCTTCTTGAGCAGAAAGTCGCTCTGCATCAGATTCAACTGGTGACAGACAGCAGAGCACCTCCAGGGTACGATGGGGCGGAATGGGAGATCCTGGCTCACACAGTCTCGTCACGGCCAGGAATGATCTGAGTACGGAGACCGTGAGCAGCTCCACTGCCACCCTCAGCCAGGTGACCTCTCTGGTCTAGAGTCACCACAGGAGGCTGGACAAGATTCTCGGGGGGGGGCAGGATTGTGGCCCTCAGGTAGAGAAGATGACCTATGAGGCGCTTGAGCTGGCCTGGAAGCTGAAGGTGCGTTTTGAAGAGCTCCTGAAGTGGGAGGAATATGTCCTGGCAATAATGCTGGACCCCAGGGTCAAGGGCAGCTTGGAACTCCAGACAGTGCTCTATGGCCACTGGAAGGGCGAGCTAGTGGATAGGGTCCAGTGGGCAGAGTGGACTATGCAGCACGACACCCCTGGGGATGGTAGGAGTGGGACCAACTACCCCTTTCAGCCAGCTGGGCCTATCCATGCCCCCATCCCTAGTGGTAGCAGCAGCAGTACCCCTATTGGCAGCAGAAGCAGCTCAGCCTATGTGCAGACCACTCTGGGGAGCATGGGGTCCTCCACAATAGGGCAAGCAGCGTGGCTGAGGGCAGTGGTGGAGGTGGTGCACAGGCAAAGCTACCAGAGGGAGTATGATGGCACCTCAGCAGCCATCGAGATATACCTGGAGGAGGAGACATGCATTGAGCCCAGCAGCGATCCCTTGGCCTACTGGGGTGGCAAGGCCAACATGTGGCCAGCCCTGTCCAAAGTGGCCAAGGGTATCCTGTCCTGCCCACCAGCCAGTCTCGCCAGCGAGTAAGTGTTCTCCATGGTGGGGGACATTTGCTCCCTGCACTGCCTGAGCCTGGTGGCCATGTTGGTGGAGCAGTTGTTGTTCACCAAGGTGAACCTTCCACTGCTGGGATTTCCCAAGCTGCCCCTTGACAAGGATTGATGGTGCAGTGGCACACACCATCCAATGCCAGGGGCAGTCTTAGGACAGGGCTCTGTTAGGGCTAGGGCTACTGCTGCTGTGCTTCTGAGGTGCTGTCCCTCCCTCCCAATTCCATGCCCCCCCTGCCCCCCCCTCATACTAGACAGTCTCAGTAAGCTTATCTGACTGACCGCATGACGCAGGGTGACAGCATTTCAGGACACAAACTGTAAGCCTGCCAGCCGGCCTATGGTTAGACAATCTCGCCCCGCCTATCTGACTGGCTCTCTCTCTTGCACACTGCACAGTCTTTGCCAGCCTATCTGAGTGCCCTGTCAAGGTCCCAGCCCACCTTCCTGCCTATCATGCCATGCTGCCTGTCTGCCCACCGAGGCTGCCTAGCTCAAAGCCTGCCCCAACCCACCTGCCTGCCTTTCATGACATGCTGCCTGTCTTCCCACCCAGGTTGCTGCCAAGCTCAAAGCCTGCCTCAGTCTGCCTTCCTGGCTCTCATGCCAAGCTGCCTGTCTGCCCGCCCAGTTTGCCTAGCTCAATCCTGCCTCTCATGCCACACTGCCTCTCTGCCTACCCAGGTTGCTGCCAAGGTCAAAGCCTGCCTCAGTCCACCTGCCTGCCTCTCAGGTGAAGGTGCCTGTCTGCCCACCCTGTCAAACCTGGGTGACGTGCCCCACTTGTCTGGTAATCCCACTGCTGCTGTCTGCTGGTTCATGGTGAAAGAGAGAGAGACAGAGAGAAAGTCTCCCCACTGCTAGAAGGAGAGACAGACACGATCCCACCCATGCTGTCACCTGCACCATATGGCCGGAGAGAGAGAGGGGGGGGGGCTCCCTGCTAGAGTAAGAGAGATAGGGGTGGAGGGTGTATCCAGCTCAAGCTTCCTGCCACCTGCCAGAACCAGCGAGAGCTCTCATCTGTGCCCATATCCACCAGCAAACCTATCTGAATGAGATGGAAATAACACACAATGTATTATATGTGCCTGCCTGTCTGTCTGTGTGTGTTCCTGTACCTGCTACCACCTATCGCATGATTGAATCAAGTGTGCCCAACCATGCACTAATTCTAGGGACATCATTCAACTCCCATAGGCTGTCATTCCACTGTACCTGAATCAGTCATGTCCGCCCATCCCAGGAACCATCAACGAGATTCTGGGACCATCATTCCAGTCACTGGGGGCTGTCATTCCATTCCACTGCATCCAGAAGCCGGGTGCCCACAAGCCAGCCTGCCTCCCCCCTCCACACCAGCCTACTCCTCCGCACCCACCCGCGGATGCCCACTGAAGCTGCTGGAAAAAAGCCCCTCTGACCACATGCTGCCAAGAAGCCTCTCTCTTTCTCTCTGACACACCCACACAGACACAAACCCTGCCCCTCCTGGGGGGCTGTCTGCAAGTTGAGATCCTGCTGCTGGCACATATTGGGACTAATACGCTAACGCTACATCTGCTGCTGCTGTCAGGTAGGGATCGGACAAGCTGTATATAAAATGAGATTCTGCCACCTGTCAGAAGCAGCACAGAAGGATAAAAGATTGGAAAGTTCAAACAAAGCAGTTAACAACAACAAATAGAACTTTTATAAAACTTTTCAAACACCACCACATTTATAAATCCAAAACCAAACATTTATGAATATGAAAAGAAAGGAAACTTATAACTTATTGGTCTTTGGGCCTATCCCCCAGAACATGGGGGAAAGGCAAAAGGGGCAGATGGGACCTAGGGGCGGGCATCCCACCCTCCTCCATTTGGTACCCATGCTCGATGGCAAATTGCACAAGCCCTGCCATGGATGCCTGCCACTTGCAGACCGAATGGCGGTGAAGCTCCACATGGTCAATCTCAGTCTGGAGGTACTGGGAATAGGCCTCCACCTTGCATTCCTGTACCTCCAGCACCTGAAACCGTTCCACGAGTCAGTCCTCCATAGTCAGGGATTGCATCCATAGTCTGTCCATATATTTTTTCTGCTGTTCCAGAAAGTCCTGGGTCAGCTTCTGGACTTTGGCCCCAAAGGCCCTTTCCGCTGAAGACTCCTCCTGGGGAGACTCTTCAGCAGAGCTGGAGGAGGGGGAAGGGATTTGATGGTGTTAGTTCTGGTGTGCCTTCCCCCCCTTCTTCTGGCGATGATGCTCCACGGCCACACCAGAGTCCTGCCGCCTCACTGTCTTGCCGTGGACTTTCTCCACATGGGCGATGAGCCCCGATATTGTCCCCTGACTGGCCCTTTTAAATCTTTTGCTGCATAACTAAAGAACATAAAAAGATAGGAACATAAGAAGTGCCATACTGTGTCAGAACAATGGTCTGTCAAGCCCTGCCTGCATTCTGTCTCCACAAGTTGGTGGGTGGCCAAACTCTCTCTGCAGGGGACTTCTTAACAGGTCATAGGCAATCCGTTCCCTGTTATTCCAGCCCCCATGCCTTACCTTGCAGACGGCAAATCCGTTATGCTTCTCATACCACCGCCAGACATCAGACCTTGTGCGCCCGCTGTCTGGCAGTGGCACTGGCAACCTCCGCCTCAGTGTCCTGCACGTGGCACCAGTGTCGGCATCCGATTCCTCCTCACTGTCTCTGAAACAGGAACACATAAACAACACCTAAGTAATATCTTGCATTTATGATGATGCCTCTAGTCCTCCCTCCTTGGGGTGCTAGGGATGGCAACAGGAGACGGTGATCCTGGCTG
Source organism: Sphenodon punctatus (assembly GCA_003113815.1). Lineage (NCBI taxonomy): Eukaryota > Metazoa > Chordata > Lepidosauria > Sphenodontia > Sphenodontidae > Sphenodon > Sphenodon punctatus. The sequence continues at coordinate 672,865 of QEPC01008845.1, forward strand.
GCATGTGCAAATCCCAAATACCCTGACTGGCATGTGCAAATCCTGCCTTTATTTGTGTGCTAGAGATGGCAAATGGAGAGATCTTTGCTGGCTCGTGCAAATCCTGTCCTTCTTTGGGTGCTACGGAGGGATGGCAATGGAGAGACCCTGGCTGGCACGGCAAATCCTGCCCTCTTTGGTGTGCTAGGGATGGCAACTAGAAAGACCCTGGTTGGCACGTGCAAATCCTGCCCTTCTTTGGGTGCTAGGGAGGGATGGCAATGGAGAGACCCTGGCTGACACGTGCAAATCCTGCCCTCTTTGGGGTGCTAGGGATGGCAACTAGAAAGACCCTGGCTGGCACGTGCAAATCCTGCCCTTCTTTGGGTGCTAGGGAGGGATGGCAATGGAGAGACCCTGGCTGACACGTGCAAATCCTGCCCTTCTTTGGGTGCTAGGGATAGCAATGGGAGACCCTTGCTAGATGGCTGGCACATGTTTGGGTGGGTGCTTCCTTCGGCTTATGCCTGACTACTGGAAGAGCCCCCCACAGAACCTTCTCTCTCTGTGGCAGACATCCACTGCCACCCGCTGATGCCCACTGTTTGTGCCTGACTGCCCACCACCAACCCACCTGCACGCCAGTGAGTTCACTGTAAAGGATAGTATTCTATTCTTCTTGTCCTCAAAGTAAAAATAAAGTTTACAAACCTGGCAGCACCTCCTGTACCTGGCTCTTGCTCCTCTGAGGAGTCAACCTCCACCACTGAAGGTCCAGCAGCAACCTCTTCCTCCTCCACCGGCTCTGCCACCTTGGCCCAGGTCCCTCTATTAAGCCTGACCCTCTTCATTTTTTCCCCCAAAGTCCCACACAAAAAAACAACCCACACAAACAGCCAAACAAAACACACCCGCCAACACTCACCAACCAGCCAAAACAACACAGCCAAACCAACACACAGTCCAACACAGACAAAACACACCAAACAAAACCAAACATCCAGCCAGCCACAACACACATGCTCTGTCTCCACACAAGCTCCGTACGCACTTGAATTTCCGGTTTCTGATGCGATCACAGGATCACGCGATACCTAGACCGACTGACCGACTTGTTCACACATTCCTAGGGATTTTTACCCTGGTCTCCGAGGTCCACATCCAACATTTTAGCTACACTGACTCTCAAAGATATTTAGACCTCCATCACAAACTAAAAGAATGGACTACTGCAATGCGCCCTACGTGGAGTTGCCCTTGTTCCTGGTTCAGAGGCTGCAGCTAGTGCAGAATGTGGCGGCCCATCTCTTATTGGGGGTAGGCCATGGGGAGCATATAATGCCTGTGCTCTGGACTCTTCACTGGCTGTCAATAGCGTGCCAAGCCAGGTTCAAGGTATTGGTATTATTATATAAGGCCCTTCATGGTCTGGGCCCCTCTTACCTCAGGGACTGCCTCGCCCTCCTCACCCCAGAGTGGCTCCTTCGATCCTCCGGGGGTGCCTTCTTAGAAGTCCCCCGTGTTAAGCGGGGGGCCACGATGGAGAGGGCATTCTCGGTGGCCATGCCGTGCCTTTGGAATTCCTTCCTGGAGGAAGCTCGCCTGGCCCCAAGCCTTTTGAGATTTCAGTGAATTTGTAAGACCTGGCTATTTGTTCAGCCAGGCCTTTGGGGAAGGAGGTGGGAGGGGGTTAGGGTTTTTTTATTTTCTCCCACCCTTATTTATTTATTGTTTTTATCCCAGTTTATTGTAGTGTTTTTATGGATGGTTTATATTCTGTTTTAAAATTGTTTTTATGATGAAGTTGTTAGCTGCCCCGAGCTGTTCGCAGGAGGGGTGGGATACAAATTGAGCAAAATAAAATAAAATAAAAGTAACCACTGACCTCCCTTTTTGCTGACTTGGGAACAATGAAACTATGCTGCTAAAAAAGTGAGCTTAAGTGCTTAACTTGCCTGTTGAAAGGTAGAAAAGTATAGAAGCCACATTCAATCACCTGGACGCCCCCTCCCCCACATTATAGACTTGTGGCCATTGAAAGCAGGGCTGCAGTGGCATCTGTCGAGTAGATGGACTGCTGCCCTGCTTCCAGTCAGTGCCCCAGGGTTTGGCTCCTGCTCCACTGGCAGTGATGCTGGATTATCCAGAGCATCGTCACACCCGTGGGGATGCCCCGCAGCAGCCTGATCCACCTCTGCTCCATCTGCACATCTGGCTGGTTGCCTTTAAACAGATGGCCCACCTAGGGGTGAAGCAGGGCAGAGGAGGTACTGCTGTCTGTGTGAAGACACCCAGTGTGTAAATTGTAAAGCATGTTTAAGTCAGAAGGAAGTTGGGAACATAATGCTTTCCTGAACAAGGGTCTGGATTCTAAAGCATTTTCTTATCACAAATTACATTTTACAACATGATAGTGAAAAATATCCTTTGCTATTATGAATTTGTATAACTTCCCTGAAGCCAAAAAGCACTCCAACAATTTACTCCAGCTGAGAATCTGGCTTGAAATATGAGTGCATGTAGTAGTACTTTAAAATGGCTGAAATAGTTCAGGTGCAACACATATTTCTCTGATATCACTTAATTTTCTGGTTATCAGCATTTCATCAAGCACAGAATGTCTAACTAACTGTACAGGATGCTTGGAAACATTTACCGTGCTCTATCAACTGAACGGCACAAACGCATTCAGACCTCAACAAACAACAATGCAACTCTATTATGGATCCTTCACTATGATTTGTTAAGTCAGTTTCCCACTTGTCTGTGATTATTTTGATTACTATTTAAAATGTACTTATTTTTATATTAGATGTTAATGCTTGAAATTTCTTTAGACTGAAAACATTTAAAGGCAATCATTAAATACAAAATTGCTTGATCATAAAGTCATTATACAAATGAATTTAATGGATATTGCTAACTTCTTTGTGGTTTATGAGCAAAATAATGACACTAAATATTTTTAACTTGAAAAACTCCAAAAAGTGATTGGGAGTTCCTTCTGAACAACGTAACAGGTCAAAATGTAAAGTAGAATTTATTATGTAATAACTGCTGAACGAATGCTTACCGAGAAGGATTCCATCATCTTGAGGTTCCTTTAGGGATGGGCGAACAGAATGTAGTTCGGATGTTCGGTCGTTCAGTTCGAAACCCGAGTTTGGGTTTGATGGTTCAGTTCAGCCGAGTTCGGTTTGGCCGAACTTGGCCGAACATTAAAAAAAATAGCAAAACCGAAACAAAATCAAAACTGAAACCTAATTTTCGGCACTGGAAAGATGTTTTTCCTGCCCCCGAACTCATCTGAACACAACCAAACAGTTTGGTCATTTGAGAGTTTGGTTCGGACGTCCGAACAGACCGAATTTGGTCCGAACTCCGAACCGCGTTCGCCCATCCCTAGGTTCCTTTTACCCTTGCTATACTAGATCTTAGACTAGATCTAACTGTAGTTATTTTCACCGATTTATTTATTTGTTTGGCCTAAAGTTGCAATCCTGTTCTCTCAACCAGGAACACATCACTGGGTGAACCATTTCAAAATTTTAATGGAAATTTTCCAACTTTTGAAATACTAACAAAATGAATGACTAATGGATGTTTGGCGCTTAAATGTGACTTTTGTGAGTGAAAAATCACTCTGCGTGTCCATGGTAATGTAATGACTGCATTCAGTTAAGTAGGTCACGACTACCAAATCAATGAACATAACTTTCTAAAATTCAAGGCAAGATGAAATATTTGACCAACACTGTCAAGATTTTTATTTGTAATCTTCCATTGGCACAGGTCCTAGTAAAGCTGCGGTTCTACAAATCTAAACTCATTTTTGCTTGGGGAGATTGTTCCTGTACGTTTACAGGAGCAGATATATTGAGGAAAGTAGATTTTACAGGAATAAGCATTTACCAATATAAAATATTTTCTCTCACCAGAGCTGTGAAAAGGGACTTGCACAGGTAGAATCATCTTTATTTCTAAATCATTAATACCTCTGTGTCCCCTGCTACTTTCAGAGGACACAAACTCTGTCCAGAATAGAAAAACACTGACCAGCTTGATGTGAGTTGTCAACATTCAGTGCTGAATAGAGTTGAAATGGATTCCTAGTAAAGCAGGTAAATCCAACATTTTTTTTAGTAGCCAAGATGTGTCATTGAGCTCCAGATAGGTTTTTTCCATATGGGGGTGGTGGGTGGGAAGGTGGTGACAAGGTGGCAGTGAGTTGACACTGGTGGTGATCTGGGGGTGAAGGTTTGCCAAAGTGGAGAAAGAATAAGCCTAAAACAGAATAAAGCTAAAGCAGAATGGGCCTCTTGTGACCTAGGGCAGCTGTTGTTTGCATGACCTGGGCAGCTTGAACCTACATGTTCACATCTCCCAGGCCACACCAAGGCCCCAGGGCTTCGGCACAAGTTTCAAATGAGTCAAAGTAGGGATAGTGTGTAATCTGGTTTACCAAAGGGACAATGGTGCATTCATTGTGGGACTGAAGGAGGAAGGGTTGGAAGAGTAAGTGCTTCCCAGCTTCTGTCACAAGACAAAAACCCCAACTACCACCAGTGCAAGCAGGAGATGTTACTCATTGCTTTAACTTCCAACATCTCAGCGTATTTAGAGCTTAAGCCATAAGTAGGTATCTGTGCTCGCTGCATTTTCCCCATCAGCAGCAATGGAGAAAATTCAGTGAACACGGATCTCCTCCTGACCATGATTAATACCACCACCAACAATGCCTCATGTGAAAAAGCTCATTGTCTTCTTTGGTGCTAAATTTTCTACACATCCATCAAGTCAGTGGAAATGGAAAGCACACTACCACAGCCCCTTCAGACAGGCCGAAAGTTTGATTCTTACTTGATTGGGTTAATATTTTAATATTTTAAATGGTCTTGTCTAGCAATGGTCTTGTCTAGCAATGAAGACATTACTGCACTGAAGTGAAAGTTTTAGGGAGCAGCAAGTTCACATTACCTTTCATATGATCATTTAGCTGCTTGCAATTTTACTGCAATGATTGGTCAAGGAGGCACGGACAAATTGATTTCAATGGTCTCAAGAATGCACTATATTTCAAATAAATCTTCTTACAAGCAGTGAACTAAAATGGGGTAGAAGCAGGAATACAATTGTTAGAGGTAACTGAAGCTTCAATATTTATTTGGACTCTGCTGTCCATCATATGGATGAAGTAATGAGCTTGAATAAAGGTAGGAATGAGCCATAAAAGGAGGCTATTCCAAAAACAAATAATAATATATAGAAGGAATATATTAATAGTATTTTTATTATTATTATTATTATTATTATTAAACATTTATAAAGCGCCAGTAACAACCTGGCGCTGTACAGAACATATAATCAGCTGCGGTCCCTACCTGTGGCTTACAATCTAAAAGACAAGGAGGGGGAGACAAGGAGAGGGGACAG
>QEPC01008845.1:682759-698198 GCA_003113815.1 Sphenodon punctatus
CTTTAGGGGCTAATGGAATATTTCAGACTAGAGAAATCTTTGTTAAAAAATTAAATCTTGATGGCTTTGTACAAGTCTCTGCTTGCCCTTGCATTATTGATTTTATAAACGATGCTCTCAACCATTGGCCTCCTCACCTCTTAACTGCTATCTCCCCCTACTGTTACCTCCTACCAATCATATCTCCCTTTCTACTGGATCCTTTCCTTTTTGCCTTCAAGCACACCAGTTGACTACTCCACCTCCTCCAACTAGTGTCTGATCTCGTTCTCTCTCTTCACCTCCAGGGTCCTGGATCAGGCGGTTTACAACCAGTCTCAAAAATCCTCTCCTTCAATTCTTCTTTTGATTCCTTAAGTCTGGCTTCAGCCCTCCACTCAGAGACTGATCTCACCAAAATCACCAACTACCTTCTCATAAAGGCCTCTATTCCATCCTTGTCCTGCTCAAGTACTCTCCTGCCTTTGAAACTATCAGTCAGTGCCACACTTATCACCTTGCCCTTCTTGACTCACTCAATTTCCGGGACTCTGTTCTCAAAAGGTTCCCTTCCTATCTCTCCAGCCACTCCTTTAAGGTCTCTTTTGCTGGTGGTACCTCTGAATCTCTTCCCCTCACCGTCAGCTTTCCCCAGAGCTTTGTCCTGGGCCCAGTGGAGGCTGCTGGGGTCCAAGGCTGGTGGGGTGGTCGGCAGTGCCAACTGTAGTTGGGGCCAAATGGTAGGCAGGGCCAAGCAAACAGTAGGTGGAGCCAAGTAGAATATGGAAATTAATAGGGGTGGGACATCCGGGGAAATACCGGGTACTGGATTTACCGGTTCCCGGATTTCAAAATACCGGCATACCAGATTAATACCGGTATACCGGTACCAGTTTTTCCTCCATTGATTTCAGTGGGGAACTGTCCCCATTGAAATCAATGGAGGGGGAAAAAAAACTCCCCCCTCCCCTGTCCAGGCTGTGTGGGTGGAAGGGGGGATACCCCCCACCCACCCTGCCCAGCCTGGATTTTTTTTTTTTTTTTTAAATTCCTCTAAGTCCCTGGGCTCTGGGCCGGGGCCGCCGCCGGCGACTCAGAGCCCGCACCAGCAGGTAAGTGTACCGGTGCCGTTGATCCCTGGGGTGGGGGGGTGGTTTAACACCCCCCCACCCCAGGGATCACCCTACCTCTCCCACCCAGGGATCACCCAGTACCTTAGCTTCAGCTCCGGGTGGCGGCGGCAGCGATCCGACAGCCGGCTTCAGCTCTCCTGTGGCTGCCGACTTCAGCATGCTAGTGACGCTCTAGGCCTTCCGGGGAACCCAGAAGTTCCCCAGAAGGCCTAGTATGCGTCACTAGCATTCTGAAGCCGGCAGCCACAGCAGAGCTGAAGCCAGCCGTCGGATTGCTGCCGCCGCCGTCCGGAGCTGAAGCCAAGGTACTGGGTGATCCCTGGGGTGGGGGGGGTGTTAAACCACCCCCCACCCCAGGGATCAATGGGACCGGTACACTTACCTGCCGGTGAAGGCTCTGGGTCGCCAGCGGCGGCCCGAAGCCCAGGGACTTAGGGAAAAATTATTTTTTTTAAATCCAGGCATGGCCGGGTGGGTGGGGGGGTGTCCCCCCTTCCACCTGCACAGAGTGGACGGGGGAGGGAAAGTGTTTGGGTGTTTTTCTGTGGTTTTTTTTACATTGCGGCCATTCATTTGAATGATCACAATATAAAAAAAATCTGGCACAGGGGGAATCCGGTAATTCCCCTGGATTACCGGGGTAATCCAATACTGCCAGTACACAAAAAAAACGGCATTATCGGATACCGGATCATCCGGTAGTCCCACCCCTAGAAATTAATATGGACATCTTACAGCCTCAGTTCCCCACCTGTAGAAAATGGGAGTGTGTGTGTGTCTTTCCATGTGTTCCCCTAACTCTTGTCCTTATATTGTAAGTCAACTGGGCAGGGACCTGCCTCCAAAAACACCAGCAGGCAATGTGTTCATTGGAAGGAGTACCATAGCAGGGAAAACAGAAGCCCGCAGGCAGCATAGGCCACAACTAATGCTGAAAAACCCACCCAATTATGTGGAATCCTAAAATGCACAACATAAATGCTGCAATTGGTTACTGGAAGGGAAAAGATTTCCCATCTCTTTATAGCATTTTTAGTCCTTCCTACAAGCTGAATGAAAACACTAAAACCACACAAGTCTGCATGCAAATTCAGCAAGTATTTTCTAAGTGTCCTTAGTCACCAAACAATTATGTCACCAAATAATTCTTTGGGAAAGTTTCTATATTTTCTCTATGATTTTTTTTTTCCACTATGAGCCCCCCCCCAAATATCCCAATGAACCAATTTAAATGTGCAAAATTCAACACTCTGAAGCATCAAATCACAAAGAGGGACAAAATTAAAAAGGGGTTGTCACAAGAAAGCACACTATAAGACATGAAAAACATCACATAAAAACAAGTATATTTGAAGTGTTCACACTGCTGCATTATTATTAAGTATATATATAGTGAAAGCAATGTACCTGGTGCTTTACCACTGTTGAAAATAGACAGAGTCCCTGCCTTGGCTTACAATCTAAGGCAGACATTCCCCTGCTGCATTGACCCATATTCTAATTGCACTGTGATATGCAGAATGCTGGATCATATGCCTTCACCTTCATGTGATATGAACATTGAATTAAACTTGTTTCTATTCTTTCAAGGAAGTAGGCATAAAAACAATAATTCTTTCTGTCAGAACAAAAATTCTTGTGTATATCTATTCTTTACCTGCTTACAATACTGAGGAGGAAAGACATAGTCGAGAAACACAGAGTGGCCTTTGCTGCTGGTATGAAGATGCCCAGAGGCCCATCTTCCAGGTGCACAAGAAAATTGTCAGCCTGTGCTTAAGGTGGAAAACATACCAGGCCTAGTAAGTCTCATTTTAGATCTACCAGCATTAAACACAACTGGGTGGCTGTGCTTTGAACATTTTTAATTTGTTTGTTCTATTTTTATTGTTATGTTTTTCTTTAAAAGCCTAGAAAGAGTATGGTTGCCATGTTCATCCCAAAAATAATAGATGGAGACATCTCCCCCTTCTGGGTCAGAAAATCCAATCCCCTGATCTAAGTCAAAGCATCTCTTGTTGGAATGGTTCCTTGGAAGTGGCAGTCTGTGTTCCAGCCTAGTCCTGCCCTCCTCTGTGTCAAGCAAGTCATAAAACAACCCTTAAGTCACAATATCTATATGGTAGCAACTTGGTTTAAGATCATTTTGCACCATAAAGAGTGATTTCAGTGCAGCCCAGAACCTAGCATTCTGCAAAAACATATTTTAAAAGATTCATGTGACACTTAAAATATCCTTTTCCTCATATAGAGATAGCCACTTCCTCTGCAAAAATAATTCAGAATACCAGAGTCATTAAGGTACTGTTTCAGACTGTGGTTTCCATTAGGGATGGGTGAACAGAACCGAGTTCAGAAATTTGGTTCGTTTCAAAAATCGAGTTTGGTTTGGAAGTTCGGTTCGGTCGACTGAACTATTCGAGTTTGGTCTGAACTCGAAACTTCCGAACAGAGTTTGGAAATTCAAACCCCGTTGAACTAAATGGAATATTATCTTATCGGGATTGGTGAACAGAACCGAGTTTGGAAATTCGGTTCGGTTCGAAAATCGAGTTTGGTTTGGAAGTTCGGTTCGGTCGACCGAACTGGTCGAGTTCGGTCTGAACTCCGAACCACGTTTGCCCATCCCTAGTTTCCATCATGTTACTCTTTCTGTGGTGTTAACCATATGTTTCTTCCCGAAATCCAGCAGGATCAGGCCCCCCAGCTGAAGGAAAAATCAAATTAAAGAAAAATACCACATATCCCCCAACACCCCCAAATAGTAATAAATATTAGCTCTTCTTTATCTGATCTATTGCTATGGCTTAGGCTACGCAAATAAACTTATTTACTTTACTACTTACCTGATCTGAAGAGCAGCAGACCAGGCTCCAGAAATGAGGCAGCTAGCAATTATGGCGGCACCAGCAGAAGAACCTGAAACACATACTTAGCAGCTGGGTCAAAAAGCCCATTACACAGCTCCAGCCTGCCTAGCTCCACCGCCACCATAAAATTCAATTCTACCAGTGCATGCATTTACTGAAGCACTCAGCAGTCCTACCTTGCCCGGGGGCACCTACTTCAGCCACCCAGGCATCAGTAAAAACAGCCTGGTTTCTCCACTCCATAGAGGTTCTGAAACTCTGCCCCAGTGGCAAAAGCTTTGAACCACACCTCACACTGCCTGCAGTATTGATGGCACACCCAGCCACCCATACTGCAAATAAAGAAAATTGCCCCCTACTGCCTCTCCTTAGCAGTGCACTCACTCAAGAGGTGGAATGCATCCCATGCCGCTCTGGATCCAGTGCAGCACACACATCACAATTAAATTCCCCGAGACTTGGGAAGCCAGCCCAGCAACACACCACCACCTGGACATGCACATGATCCAACTATCGTACATGTGTAGTTTGGTCAGGCCGGGTCCTAGATCCAGAATTTCAGCACTGCTGGCTAGCACTGCTTTAGCAGCCACAAGGACAATGTGTACGGTGAGTGAGAGTCAGTCTGTGCTTGAGTAAGTCTGGATTGTATTGGGGGGCAAGCTGGGGCTGGGGGGAGGGGCACACTACCCCCCACCACCACCCATTAGCGTGCACCACGCCTGCCTGGGCCCTTTTATCCTGTTACATTGGGTAAAAACTAAGGCTGAAATGAAGTCTTCAGAAAACTTTGGAATTTGCCGAATACTAAGGTATTTGGTTAGGAAACAATTAATTCCAAAGTTCTGAGGACCAAGGCCGTTATTTGGAAAACTTCGGAAACCTCTGCACACATTGGATAGTTGGACTGTTGGATAGTTGAGTTTCTTCTGGAAATGAAACTTAGTGCCATATTTGTGGAAGAGGGGTATGGGAAGGGACAATTGAGTGATGGTAAGCCAGATGGCAAGTTTTGATTAGCTGGTAAAATCAGATGGTCAGCTTTTGAATTAGCTAGCAGGGCAAAATAAAAGTGTCTGCACTGCAGCCATTGTGTCCATCGTCTTTGGTAAATTTGGCTGCGTGGCATGCTACAGTGCTGCTGGATCTATAATTAATCAACTGTTAGGGGCGTGCACCAGCCCCCCATGTTGTTCTTGGTTTTCGTTATCGTTTTCATTATTAAAAATGTCATTTTTATCGTCATGACAATGTCGTTTTTGTTGTCATTGGTATCGATATCAATTTTGATAACTATATATATATGTATTAATTAATTATATTGTATTATATATTATAACATAATATAGATAATAAAACAGACTTGCATATATACATATATAATATCTAATCTCTATTTATGTACACAACTAATACCTATCTAAATTGAATGGGTAGTGACTTGACAGTTGCAGGGCCATCTTGTTCACATCAGTTTTCTTGATCCCTCTCAGTCCATTTTTTTTCTGGGTTATGGCACCAAAACTGCGCTTGTGGCTTTGGTAGATGACCTGCACCGAGATATGGATTGGGGTGGTTCGACCCTGCTGATCCTGTTAGCTCTATCAGCTGCGTTTGATACCATTGATCATGAGATGTTGGTGGGACCTGTGGGACTGTGCAGGAGTGGGCGGGACTGTTCTTGAATGGTTCCGCTCATTTCTGACTGGAAGAACCTAGCGGGTGGTTTTCAGGGACTGCTTTTCATCATACCAAGACCTCTTGTGTGGAGTTCCGCAGGGTTCTGTTCTGTCCCCTCTCCTGTTCAATGTGTATATGCAGCTGCATGGTGAGGTGATTAGGGGGTTCAGTGTATGGTATCATCAATATGTTGATGACACCCGACTGTACCTCTCTTTTTCAACAGACCCAGGCCCGACAGTCTTGGTGCTTACTCAGTGCCTGGCGGCTGTGAGGGATTGGATGAGGGTTAATCGACTGCGGTTGAATCCTGACAAGACGAAGATGACGTTAGTGGGTAAGGAGATGGAATTGGTGGACCCCATCATTGATGGGGTCTGTCCTCCATTGACCTCCCAGGTATGGAGTCTAGGGGTGCTCCTCGATGCGCAGCTCCACCTGGATCTCCAGGTGGAGGCTGTAGCAACAGGTGCTTTCCACCAGTTGCATCTGGTGTGATGGCCTCAGCCATTTGTTTCAAACTCTGACCTGACCACAGTCATCCATGCTTTCATCACCTCTCGACTAGACTACTATAAAGCGCTCTATGTCGGGCTATCCATGGTGACAGCTCGGAAATTGCAGCTGGTGCAGAATGTGGCAACCCATCTCCTAGTGGGACTGGGCCACCAGGAGCATATTACACCAGTGCTCCGCTCTCTGCACTGACTGACAGTGGTTTTCCGGGCCCAATTCAAGGTGTTGGTTATATGTTTTTTAACCTATAAAGCCCTGAATGGTCTGGGTCCTGCCTATCTGCAAGACCACCTAACTCCCCATGTCCTGAGTCAGCTCCTGTGGTCATCCAGGGATGCCCTGCTTGAGGTCCCCCAAGTTTCTCGGGTGGCCACTCAGGAGAGGGCGTTCTCAGTGGCCGCACCTATGGAACTCCCTTCCGGTGGGGGCCCGGCTCGCCTCAGTCCTCCCCTCTTTTTGGAAAAGTTGCAAGACCTGGCTGTTCTGCTAGGGGTTGGGCAGGGGAAGATGGGTGGGGGCGTAGGGGGTGGGGGGGTTAGGGGATAGTTGTTTTATCTGTTTTTTCCTTTTTAATGTGTTTTAACTGTTTTAATTGTTTTTATTTTTGTAAGCCACTCTGAGCTGCCTGTGGCAGGAGGGGCGGGATAATAAGTCTTTTGAAAATAAATAAATAAATCTGAGACACAGGGGAAGGGAAAAGGAAAATTATTATCTAATCAATTATCTATATAACTATTCTAATCTAATCTATATGTCTTATCTATAGCTAATCTATACTATATATCTATATCTATATCTGTATCTATCTATCTATCTATATAAAAATGCACAGGGGAGTGAAGGTCAGGGAAAGGGAGAAGTTAAAATGGAAGGTATGAGGAAGGAAAGGTATTGGTGGTATTACAATGAGGGCTAAGGAAGACTTTCTGTGTGCAAGCACTACAGTTCTGTAAATGCAACCTGGCAAGCAGACCTCTCACAGAACATAGAGAAAAGGCCTGGCCCTCCCATTATAAAGGGTTGCAGTGCCCTCCCCCAGAGCCCCCCCCCCCCCGATTGGTTGTGGGAGGCAGCAGGCATTGAACAATCACAGAGTGGCATGAGACTGCTGGGGCCTGCTTGTGTTGCTCATTGGCCAGCGATACATCCATCAGATACTGCTGAGCTGCTCGCCCCTCCCAACAAGGCACAGTTCAAGAGTTCAACCCTATTTAGGACTCCGAGATGTCTGCTCCCTCCTCCTCTCTCCACATTTTCCCTCTAAAACCCAACTTTCACAGCACTAATAACAACGACAATGATAATGTCATTGTCCTTTTTGTTATCGTTGTTATTATCGATTGTTGTTTTTGTTATTGCAATAACAATAATGAAAACAACAATTGCTACTGTTATTGTAATAATGAAAATGACAGGCACACCCCTATCAGCTGCTGGGGGGAGAGGGGTGCCTGGCCTGGCATGGCATGGCTTGGGCTGTCCTGTCCATAGGGACCAATGCTGGCGGATGGGGATTACATTACTGTCTACCAGGACATGTAGGTTTTTTTAAAAAAAAATAATAATAATTGGGTACCACATTGCTGCCTGGTTGGCACTTAGCACCACAAGGAGGGATCTCTCTGCCTGACTCCACTTTCCAAGTTTGCTTGGTCGGTTCAAGTTACCATTGCCACAATGCCATCCCAAGGAAGAGGGGGAGGGGTGTGAATGTCTGGTTTTTTAATTTTGTGACTGCTGCTGTGGCCTTTGCTTGCTGGCTTTTTTTAGTGGGATTTATTTCTCCATGCAATTGCAGACTATTTTGCAGTGTTGGGTGTGTTGTCTAGTCTGTTCCATGACACACAACAGAGCCTAATTGATTCATTGTAAAGTGTCATTTCTACTGTTCTGCCAGCTACTTGGCACCATGAGACCAGAGTCAGGCTGGGATCTCTGCCTGGCTTCACTTCCCAAGTTCGCTTGGTTGGTTCAACTTACCATTGCCACAATGCCATGCCAGAGAAGAGGGTGCCGTGGAGGGTGTGCGTGTGAATGTCTGGTTTCTTAATTTTGTGACTGCTTCTGGGGCTTGGGCTTGCTGGCTTTTTCGTTGGGGTTTATTTCTCCGTGCAGTTACAAACCTTTTTGCAGGGTTGTTGTATTCTTTTTGAGTGAATGTCCCTTACTAGTCTGCATTTTTGTGCACTACTTGGTTGGCATAATGATCAACTGGGTGCACTCACTGCTGATGTTGAGCCATGCTGAGGGTACACTACGGTTGGTTGTTTTTTTATTTCTGCATGCAGTTGCACTTTTCGGGGGTTGTCTTCTGGAGTGATTGTCCCACACTTGCTAGCCTGCTTTTCTGGGTAGTGCTTTGGCTGTAGTTCAAGAACTTTGCAACAACTTTCTGAAGTTTTTCTGAGGTCTTGAATTCCAAATCCAAATTCTGAACTTTGGAAACAGCGCCGAAGGCCCACCGGGTACTTGGGCTGACTATTTGGAACTTCAATATTTAGCCCGAATACTCAGAAGTACTATTCAGTACAGCCCTAGTAAAAACAGATGTGACAGTGGCCTGCTTAGACCCACTGTGGCTCTCGGTTCACTTTCATGTGTAGTTTTGGGCTGCGAGATGTTGATCTGGGTATCCCGGGTCATGTTGGTGGCTAGCCCAGGTTTTCACCTCAGCATATGACCAAAGTAATAGCCCCGACCAGGGCCCACCTGACCAGGGCAAAGTGGGCCACAGCAGGTTAGATCATTTTTTTTTGGCCCAACGTGACCTGCTTCAGATCGGGTCTGCCATGGCTGCCCATCATGGTGGGAAGTGAAGTACTGGGAGCAGCATGGGAATGGGGCTGGCTGCCAGCATGTCTGATGTGGCTGCTGCCCGGGCCAAGCCAACTGGGCAGCAGTACAGCTCTCCTGGTCTCACTCAAGTGTGGCCAGTAGCCTGAACCATCCTCATCTGTGTTAGTGACAGATTCCTAACCTGGCCTGAGTCATGTTGGAGGTGTACTGCCATCACATGTGGTTTTACCCATTATGTCTCTGGGTCAACTACTTGAAACTCTTGGATTTCAGTGCCACTTACACTAGTCTCCTACTTCCTAAACTGCCTTTATTCCTTCTCCCATATCATCCCCTACTCCTGGACTTTCCTCTCTGAACACATTTGCTTTGCTCTCTCCAGACCTTCTCCATCCCCAAAATTAGGGATGAAATGTCAGCTAAATTGCTGCTTGAGAGAAATTTCACCATCTCGGAAACTAGGACTTATTTCCCCACACATTTCCCAATACCAATGCGATATCTTGATTCCCACAATACTGTGAGATACCTTCCCAATTTACTAACATTCCACTTGTTTACTGTGTACCATTCATTTACCACTTACTGTGTTGCCAAGGGTTCTGTTTTACTTCCATGTTTGTTGTTTCTGCATTTCTGAGCCAATTACTATGCAACTAGCCCACTCCTTAACCTCCCTATAGTGCCCCTTAGCCTCCATTCCAGTGCCTCCAATCAGAATTGTGGTTCTGAGTTGATACGTTTGCTTTGACCAATCTGAAACTGGATTGCAGGAATCTGTGTACCAACCAATGAATGACAAGGAAGAACAAGGGGAAATGGAGTGCAGATAATATAGGGGAAAAATGCAAGATTGTGCAAGTATTACGTGTTGGTATTTGAAATTGACAGCAAAACAGTAAACAGGATCATAGATAAGCAAATTATTAGTACATTGGGAGACAAAATGTCAATTGAGGCATTCCTGAGTACCAAGAGGTTCTCGATTCTACCGAGACGGTATCGGAAACCGAGATTTTGATGGAAATTCCCACATTGGTGAAGCAGCATACATTTACTAGGCCTCATAAAAATGGGACTTTGTAAACTGTTTACCTTAAATACAGAGGAAAAGTTCTAGTGTGTGGACATTTACACTTCAGTTATATTTAGCCTCAAACAATTATGCTTTCATAGAATCTTAGAGTTGAAAAGGACTTCAGAGGTCATCTAGTCAAACTACCTGCTCAGTGCAGGAAATGCCCTGAGAAATGGCCGTCCTGTCTCAGTTTTAAAACCTCCAGTGAAGGAGAATCCACCACCTCCCTAGGCAGCAGCTCTTACCATTAGGAAGTTCTCCTAATGTTCAGCTGAAATCTGCTTTCTTGGAATTTGAGCCCATAGGTTCTAGTCCTGCCCTCAGAAGTAACCATTAACAAGTCTGATCCATCATCTGTGTGACAGCCCTTCAGATATATGAAGATGGCTATAATGTTTCCTCTTAGTCTTCTCTTCTCTAAGATTTGTTTTAGGAATACTGCAAACAGTGGTGTAGCAAAGCAGTGGCGGGCCTAGGATCATGTCCCAATTAGGGCCCTGCTTAAGGGCAAGGGGGGCACTTGGGATCCTAGCAGGGTGCAGGGTCTATTAGGTTGGGCTGCCCCTGGAGACTTATAGAACCAGTGGGGTTCTGGAATGTCCTGGGAAAATTTACCCTTGGATCTTGACAGCTGCACGATTGATGACCTCGTGGCCTTACAGAACACTCTTTCGGCTGAGGCCATCGATCAAGTGGCTCTTAGATATCTGCTGTCCACACAATGGCAGCACAGGTCTCCATGGTTTACAGAGGACCGGAGGCAGCTGAAGCATGAGGGTAGGTGATTAGAATGGTGGAGGTATAGGACTCAAACTGAGGATGACCAATTGTGGCACGGAACCCATTTGAAGGTTTATGTCATAGCTGCGCGGGTTGCAAATAAACAATTCTTTGCAGCCATCGTAGCATCTGCAAAATTATGTCCGGTGGAACATTTCTGGGTGGTGAGAGGCTTGGTCAGTCCGGCCTATCTCCATCTGGAACTGGAGTCTTCCAGTGCCCGCTGTGACATGTTTGTGGATTATTTTGCAGATAAAATCACTCACATTCACCATGATTTCAGCATCACCTGTTTAGAGACAGTGGCAGAGTCAGAGGTTATGAAAGCCCTGTCTGGGCTGGTGTTATGGGATCAGTTTCAACTGATGACGCCTGCTGATGTGCTCGGGGCAGTTAAAGCCACAGCTTGTGAATTAGATCCATGCCCGTCCTGGCTGGTGAAGTCAAGCCGGGAGACTTTGGGGCTGTTTCTGGCTGGGGTAATCAATGCCTCCCTATGGCAGGGCAGGGTGCCGGATGGCCTTGCGAATGCCTTGGTTTGGCCTTTACTCAAGAAACCTTCACTTGATTTTGACTCTCCCACCAAATATTGACCTGTCTCTAACTTTCCCTTTTTAGGGAAGGTTATTGAATGGGCAGTGGCTCAGCAGCTCCAGGTGCACCTGGAGGCTATTGGTTTTCGAGACCCAGCACAGTCTGACTTTCATCCAGGTATGGCACAGACTTATATTTCTAATTCTGATCTTGCCACCATCATCCATAACTTCATCACCTTGGGAGTACTCTAATGCCATCTACATGGGGCTGCCTATGGTGATGGTCCAGAGGCTGCAGCTAGTGCAGCATGTGGTGGCTCGTCTCCTGACAGGGACGGGTCAATATGAACATATTACTCCAATTCTTTGCATGCTGCATTGGCTGCCAATAGTCTTCCGGGCCTGAATCAAAGTGCTGGTGGTAACCTATAAAGCCCTAAATGGTCCTAGGTCCCACTTATCTGAGAGATTGCCTCATCCCCTGGGCCTTGGGCCACCATCTGCAGTTGACTGGGGGTACCCTCCTGGAAGTCCTATATTTTAGGGTGTGCATGTCATTTTCACTATTACAATAACGATAGTAAGTAAGTAAGTAAACTTTATTGGGAGTTTAGCTATCGCTGTACTCCAAACCACAATAATAAAAAACAAACAACATAATACAGTGGGCATAATAGAAACGTCCATTCTGATGATATACATAAAATCAAAACAAAACAACAAAAGCACGGGGGATCATAAGCCCCTCAGAGACAGGATGCAGAAAAGCTGAAGAAACTCCATAAACACAATCCACTCATGATTAGGCAGAACCGCCCACCTTCAATCTTTCCGCTATTAGCTTCCTTCGCTTGCCTGCCAAGCAAGCAAAGGTTGCCAGCAGCAATATTTCCTCCTGTCTTTTTAGGGACATGAGGTGCAGATAACTAGCCTCCGAGTGAAGGAAGGATCCCAGCCATGTTAGCCTTAATCGGTGATAATAGGGACAACATAGTAGGACATGCCCTACTGATTCCACCTCCCGCAAACTACAAGGGCACGTTCTCAATTGACGATAACAAAAATCATCATTTTTATTTTCGTTTGTGCAATAACGAAAATGACAACCAAGAAAACGACTATAACGAAAACGACAACCGAGAATACTGATAATATCAAAAACATTGTTGTTATTGTTGTTGTTATTAGTGCTGTGGCAGTTGGGTTTTGGAGGTAAAATGTGGAGAGGGGAGGAGAGAGCAGACATCTCTGAGTATTAACAGGGTTGAACACTTGAACGGTGCCTGTGTTGGGAGGGGGCAAGCAGCTCAGCAGTAGCTGATGGATGTATCACTGGCCAATGAGCAGTGCAAGCAGGCCCAGCAGTCTCATGGCACTCTGATTGCTCAATGCCTGCTGCCTCCCACAACCAATCAGGGGGGCTCTGGGGGAGGGCACTGCAACACTTTATAATAGGAGGGCCAGGCTTTTTTTCTCCGTTCTGTGAGTGTTCAGCTTGTCAGGTTGTGTTTTATGGAACTGTCTGTGGTGCTTGCACACACAAAATCCTCGGTAGCCCTCATTGTATTCCCACCAATACCTTTCCTTCCTCATAACGTACATTTTACATTCTCCCTTTCCCTGCCCTGCCCTTCTCCCCCCTGGACATTATATAGATAGGTAGATAGGTAGTATAGATTAGATATAGAAATATATTATAGACATATAGATTAGAATAGTTATATAGATAATTGATTAGATAATAGTTTTCCTTTTTCCTTCCCGTCTCTCTTCGATTTAGATAGATATTAGTTGTGCATGGGAATCCATACCGATACCAAAAATAAAATCTTTGTTTGAAACACTACCAATAATGGTAACAATAACAAAAACAAAAACAAAAACGAGATTGTTAACAATGAAAATTACATTTCTTGAATAATGAAAACGAAAATGAAAAATGAAAATGACATGGGTGCCTGGTGCACACCCGTAGTAGATGGATGGCCACCATGAGGAGGGTGTTCTCGGTGGCTACTCCGTTACTGTGGAAATCTCTTTCAGCAGATATTCTCCTCTGCCTGGATCTGCTCATCATCCAGCGGCAGTTTAAGACCTGGTTGTTCTGCTGGACATTTGGAGGAGGAGACAGGTAGGGTGAGTTGGAATGGGGGGAGGGGGATTAATAGAAGGAATGGGGTTTTATTGGGTTTTTATGTCCCTGTTTAGGTCCTTTACTAGTTGTGAGATGCCCTGAATTGCCTGAGTCAAGGGGGAGCAGGATAACATATACTTGTATAATAAAACCTACCTAGTTGGCAGCCATTCCAAGCATGCTCCCAGACAGCACACTTCAGCATGTGGTGAAGTTTAAACATGTGCCTTAGAGGGATTTTTAGATTATTTTTTGCTGAGTCAGGGCAAGAAAAAAGATTACTTACTACTCCATGATAGATTTTAATACTAATGTACTGTGGCATTAAGCATGTCTCTAAAGTAAAGATGATTCAAGAGATCATTTTTTTGTGTGCAATATTCTTGTCAATTTAAGACTTCTGATATAAATTGTCTTAATTTAAAAACTACAACAAAAATCTATTAGGCTTTCCTTGTTAAATTAAAGCTTCTCAAGAAGACTTGATTAATGCCATATTGCATTAATTAATTTGAAATCTGTTCTCTTTGCATGGAATGGGCTAAGCACCGTTTCCTCACTCATATGCATGAGTATGGCAAAGATGAGCAGAAGAATAATACAATCAAGTATGGTGCATTTTTACAGTAAAAATAGGTACCTTCCAAAGGGGATAAAGATCTTAAGGTTATTTTCATAAGAATTATTTGTCCAGGTTCCCTTAACTAAAACTTATTCTTCCACGGTAGTTTCAAATACATATCCTATTTCATAGTAGCTATCCTCCATCCCAGAGGTAGCTGTATGTGATTTAGTAATACATTTACACAGATGAGGAGCTTCACATTCATTTGTAGTCCTACTGTGTGGTTGCAGGATTTGGGCAATAATTTGAAAATCTATAGTAGAGGTGGGAGGACTGGGGCTCAACAGCCATGTGTGAGTCTTGGACAGTTCAAGTGTGGCTCCTGGCCAGGGCTGGTCACAGGCTCTGTGCTCCCTTAATGGTGCTGTGTCTTATTTCATGGAGCCCAAGTCTCAACAGCTGAAAATTTCAACTGCTCCCAAGAATCTGAGCAACCAAGACTGCAGACCTCCAGCTCTACCAATCAATCACAAAGAAGAAGAGGTGTGTATGCACGCACCGTGAGGATCTTCACAGCAATTTTGGTACATGGATCTTTGGTTTGGGAACTTTACCCTACAGATAATCATTAAATACTCTCTTTCAATCAATCAATCAATCAAACCTTTATTTGTATCCCGTACTCCCTCACCTATGGAGACTCGAGGCGGCTAACAAACAAAAGAGAAATACACAACCAACAATAGCACATAAATCAATATAATACAATAAATCAATCCTTCCATCTATATTACCCCTCCATATTCTACCCCTGTTGTCACCAGGGGAGAATCCATAAACTAACCTTACCCTCCTGCTCTCACCGGGAGGGGGGAACCACCTCCAAGCTACTACAATGAAAATACTCCATATACATATCCAATGCTACTACATTAAAATATTCCATATACATATAACTTAACATAATTCATCCCCATAACAAGAACAATCCCCAACAGCAAGGAGAAACCAAATACAACTCTAATATTAATCACATATTAAACCCCCTCCTCATCCCCTCCTGCGATGACTGTAACACACCCCTTTTCCTCCCCACCTTAACGAACAACAAAAGTTAGTCCAATAGAAATGCATTATCCCACCATATCGTAAACGCAGTCCCCCATATTAAAGGTACAGCACATAATACAAAAATATCATCCCCGCTCACTAAGCATCAAATAATTTCATTTCCCACCCCTCCCCAATTACTATGAAGCAGGGAGGAGAATCCTCCTCCACCGCTTCAACCACTCCAAAAGAGAAAATCCCCTTGCTCGTGGGCACTTCTCCACCTCCCCTCACACCAAGTCTCGGGGGGGGGGGGGGGGGG
>QEPC01008845.1:698249-721325 GCA_003113815.1 Sphenodon punctatus
CGGGGGGGGGGGGGGGGAGGGCTGGGCACCAAAGATCTTCCTTTCTCAAGCACGTTTCTCAGCCTCACCACCCTGCATCCCGCTGACCTCAGGGGCTTCCTCAAGCACTTGCCGGGCTGTAGCTGGAGCTCGGGCTGAGCTGCCAATTCTTTCTATTGCCGCATCTGTTGCCATGATGGCCCGCACGATGACAGATATGGTCTTTAGCCATTCTTCTTTCAATGAAATAATTAAATTTCCAATGGTTCTACCAGTGAAATAAAGTAACTAATGCAGACGGACTGCAAAAATTGGTCAACAGACTATCGAAACCATGATTCAAGAAGTAAAACTGAAGTTGTTTGGGCATGCTGCAAAAATGTCAAGGTACCCAATTCCTAGACATCACTTTAGACTTAATACAGCCTGGCCAAAGACTAAGAGGAGGAAAACTACATATAGAAAAAACTACGGAGAATGATTCCACTCATGAACACAATCAACAACAGAGGCAGACACCCCAGCATTAGCCAGATATTCTTGGGCATGGAGTAGTTCCATTGGTAGCCTACTCTGGAGTTTTTGAGAAATGCATCTATAGTCTTCACAAACCAAAGGCGTTGTGATAGTTATGTTCTGCACACACTTTTTTTCAGCCTAGTTGAAGATCATTCTGGACTTATAGTTCCTAGCTTTGTCCATTGCTGCTAATTTCTTTTGGCAACATTTGGGCTGTCAGTGCAAGAGTGTGTTGCCAAAAAATGGTTTAAAATATACAATTTTCCAGTCATTTACAGCAGTCACCATGAGAAGAAAAATGAAGTTGGCATCCATGAGGGCCTGCTCCTTCTGTTAGTAAGGATTTGCCAAGGATGTACTTGAATAAAGGCAGAAAAACACACTCTATGATTCATAATGAAAATAGTGGCTTTTCTCCCATTTTCTATCTTATGAAAACCAAAGACCCTCAATCAGGCAATTTCACATAAGGAAAAGTGGGCTATATGAAGTAAAAATGCAGTCTATGATCTAAGAAAATGATCCTTCCATGTAGCTCCAGAGTTGTGGGAAGACTACAGGAGCTGGAATTTAAGTGTGTTATATCATGTCCATCAAACCTAAGATTGTCTGACTGTTCACCTCTATCACGCACCATTTTGCATCCAGCGCATGTCACACACACAACCTCAATTCCAAGATTACCCAGAGAGATCAGGATTTGAATTTGGGATGCCAAGCATTAAGTCCAACATGTTAGCCACCATATCATACTGGAAAACACTGACTTTAATTTATCCAAGAAAATAAGCCAGAAAGCTGAAGCTCTTAGTAGCAGAGATCCAGCAGGCAATGCAGAACATTTTTAATAGCTTTAATAAGATATTCAGTGCAAGTAGGGCAGAATTTTTATAGGGCAGTAAGCCAATTAAATTTTT
Organism: Sphenodon punctatus; assembly: GCA_003113815.1. Classification (NCBI taxonomy): domain Eukaryota; kingdom Metazoa; phylum Chordata; class Lepidosauria; order Sphenodontia; family Sphenodontidae; genus Sphenodon; species Sphenodon punctatus. The sequence goes on from QEPC01008845.1 coordinate 699,665, forward strand.
TAGTTGATCAACTGTTTTGTTTGAATAAAGCAGTCAATGAATAAATTGTTAGAATATTACATAACCTACACAACGCAAGTTACATATTTTTACTTGCTAAATCATTTTTAAATTTTTGATCTTTTCTTTTTAAAAATGAAAAGCATTGAAAAGTGTTTGTGATCAGTATTTTAATCTGTTAATACATGAATTGGTTAATCGACTTGAATTGACTCAGTTACATTTTTTATTGTATTGTAGGAGTTATTGTTGGCAAGGGCCAGAAATACTTATTTGGCCATGCTTCAACCACCCTTACTGAGAACAACTGAGTGGTTCAAGTATGTTAAAGAGATCTTCTGGGATCCTGGAAGAGCTGACCATAAGAACACAGCCACACGTGTGCGTGTGTGCATGCGCAAGAGTAAAACAGCCACATCTCCTTATCTTAAAAAATAAACCAAATAAGGAAACGATTGACAGGTCAGCATGTATATCTATAAAAGAAAAATAAGAGTAGCTTAGGATGAGTGTAGGTTTTGTCACAAAGAGCTCTTTCCAGGATTCTTCAATAAGCTCTGCGTGGTTACATCCCTTCCCAAAATATCATGCAACTCCACAGAGAGCTATGTGAGGATTAAGTGTCCTCTCTCAGGAAGATGAGTATACTTCCTTCATGTCCCTTAACGGCTCCTGCGGTCTGCCGGGGGTGCCCTCCTGGAGGTCCCCCGTGTTAAGCGGGGGGCCACGATGGAGCGAGCATTCTCGGTGGTAGGGCCGTGGCTGTGGAACTCCCTTCCGGAGGAAGCTCGCCTGGCCCCAAGCCTTTTGACATTTCGGCGGAACTGTAAGACCTGGCTGTTTGCCCATGCCTTTGGGAGGGAGGTGGGGGGGTGGTGATTTTAATCCCCCGCCCATGTATTTATTTATTACTGTCTTTTAGCCCTGTTTTATTGATGTATTTTATATTTATATTTTAATTGATTTTAATTGTTTTTTATTGTTGTTAGCCGCCCCGAGCTGCATTGCAGGAGGGGGCGGGATAAAAATCTATAAAATAAATAAATAAAATAAAATATTAACCTGGTAACTGCTTAGGGAGACTAAGTTATTTAAAGGAACATTGTTGAAATGTTCAGGATGGGAAGTGTTGCTAATCATATACCCATAGATGTACCTGTTCACACAAGTTTAAACAGAGAAAGTAGGGCATACAATTGTTCTGCAAATATATATCATAATTCTTCTAATAAATGATTTGGCATTCAGTGTGGAACATCTTATTGCCATTTTCGCAGTTGTCTCAGCAGTCGCTATTTAAGTGTGGCTTTAAGTCAAATATGCAGCAACAGTTCATACTTGCTAATTAATTAGTACCTTTTTTTTTTTACAGGACATATCAAACATCTAAATGAGACCTCCTTCTAGAAAGGAAAAAAATCTGGAGAATAAAAAAGAGAAATTTTCTAAAGTAGAGCTCATAGTGATACAACCCTGAGCCTTCAGGAAAAGGTGGGGTATAAACGAATAAACAAAGGAACAGCTGTCTGGCTTGCTCTCAAGGTCTGCCTCCAACCCCCAACAGACAGAGTTGTCTTGACAAGTACTTCAGTCACTTTCTATATTTTAAACCAGTTTTCAGCAGATTCGTTATTCCTCCAAGTTGGAGCATGAGACATTCCCCATGGGGAACAAAAATTAAAATTAGAACTATGAATATTCATGTCAAAATATGGAGTTGTCCAGAAATGGTCCAAGGGGGACTCTCAGAGACAGTGTCGGGAGAGCAGCATTATTAATCATATATGTTGCGATTAGAGCGGTAACCAGATACCTGGCAAGTTGGACACCCCATCACATTTGTGGTGTCTAACTCAGTGCAATTGCATTCAGACACCAATTGGTACCTAAATGGGACCCCATGGGCTACCTGACTTCCCAGGTTAACTCATCTCACTGCTGGACTGCTGTTCCTTCAGTCCAGTAACTGCTTGTTGCTCTCTGTGCCTCCCTGGCTCACATGCTGCTCAGCTGATATGGGGACTACTCCACTCAGCTTTTTCTTAGTGGGGAAGGGGGAGCAAAAAGGCCTCTTCCCACCTGTATGCTACCTCCTAATGGGTCCCCTGTTCCCAGGGGGGACCTAAAATGGGTGCATGTAGGACTCATGCACATCCCTGATATGGGTCCCCTTGGGAAGAAGGAATAGGAATGCGTGAACATGGTTCGGACATTCGGATTTCGGCACAAACTGAGCCAGTTCAGTAGGCATGGGTGAACAGAATGCCATTCGGATGTTCGGTTCCAAACCAGAGTTCGAGTTTGGCTCAGTGGAGTTTGGTTTGGCCGAACTCAGCTGAACATTAAGTGCTATTGGTACCAAAACAGAATTTTTTTTAGGTATTGGTATTTTTGGCCCTGAAACCACCCCAGGTGTCCACCTCTGGTGCCAGGAAGTCTGCTCCTCAACTGCCTCCCCCTTCCAATCATGTTTCCCCCCCCCCCAAAGTCACATTTTTCCCCGACCCCAAACTCATCCGAACTTTTCCGAACTGTTCGGCCATTCGGTTCGGAAGTTCGGTTCAGTTGCCCGAACAGGCCGAGCTCGGGCCGAACTCTGAACTTCCAAACCGCGTTTGCCCATCCCTACAGTTCGATCAGCCGAACCAAATGTGTGAACCGAACGGCAAAACCCCGGAACAGTTTGCCCGCGTTTGGATGAGTTCGGACGTGTTTGGGCGGGAAAAACCTGGCTGGCAGGCCCGGGGGGTGGGGGTAGGGGGCAGCTGAGGAGCAGACTTACTGGTGCCAGGGGTAGAGAGACTTGGACTAGTAGCCAGCCTGTCCAGTCACCATCCCTTTTTTCCCCTCAGTCCACTGGCTTTGCAGTCTGCAATTGGCATGGGGCTAGGCTGCACAGTGCCAGTGGGGCTTGTGGTAAGGCAGGCATAGCAAGTAACAGAAGTCATTGCCCTCCCCCCTTCCAATTCCTTCTGAGCTAGCCACTGATCCTGTCAGCAGTCATTTTCAGAAGTCTCCCTCTCCCAGCAGTTTGTGTTCCTATCCCATTGCCATCCTCCTCCTATTTCACCCATTTCCACACATTTACCTCAGTAGTTTCATTTATTTAGATTAGATAGATTTAGGTGTTATACCCAGCATGAAGAAGCTGTCATTCCAGTTCAACCAGGAGATGCCACTCCTGTCCCAGGACCCACCATCAGGGTTCTGGGGCCATCATTCTGCTCACAGGGAGCAGTCATTCCACCGCATCAAGAAACAGCCAGGCACTCCAGCCCCAGGACCCACCATCAGGGTTCTGGGCCTACATTACAGGCAGGGAGGGAGGGCTGTCGTTCCACTTCACTGTCTGCCAATGATCCATCGATGCCAGCCAGCCTACGTTCCAGGCAGGGAGGGCCATTGTTCCACTTCAACCAGAAGCTGCCACTCCAGTTCCAGGACCCTCCGTCAGGATTCTGGGGCCTACGTTCCAGGCAGGGAGGGCTGTCGTTACACTTCACTGTCTGCCAATGCTCCACCAATGCCAGCCAGCCTGAAACACCTGGTTAAGCAGGGATGCCAGTCACCGAGCTCTGGCTAGGCCTCTGCCACTGCTCCACCAATGCCAACCATTCTGCAATGCCCAGCCAAGTAGGGGTGCCAGCCGCAGTTACTGTGCCCTTGCAATCCAATGTCTGCTGCTGCTGGTACTGCACATCAGCCATTTGCTCCTCCCGCTTGTAGATGGGCATAGCTTAGATGATTGTGCCAGCAAGTGAGGTCTGGGTGTCCATGAGATTCACCACTGGGCAAGGCTTGACCAATTTGCAGTAGAACTTCTTGAGATCGGTCGAGTACGATGCCAGCCTGCAACCCCCAGCCAAGTAGGGGTGCCAGCCACCAAGCCCTGGCCAGGCCTCTGCCGCTGCTCCACTGATGCCTGGCAATCTGCAATGCCCAGCCAAGTAGGGGTGTCAGGCCAGCCACCAAGCCCCAGGCCTTCCCCGACCTCTGCTGCTGGGTCTAAGATGGCCAGTCATGCCCCCATGGAAACCCCCAGTGGCCAAGGGCCGAGCCTGCTTGGGCAACCCGGGGTACCAAGCCCCAAGCCTTCCTAGTCTCTGCTGATGCTGTGTCTCCGACAGCCTGCCATGCCCCCACGGGCACCCCTGGAGCTCCCAAAGCGTCTGCCATGACTGAACTTTCCAAACATTCAGGGGGAGGGGGTACAAACTCCACGGGACTGAACCCATGAACCTGAACTAAGTTTTTAGTCCAAAAATCTGAACTCTGGTTTGTTGGCACATCCCTAAGGGGAACCCATTAGGAGGGGGGCACGCAGGTGAGAGAAAGAGGCCTCCTCATTCCCCCCACCCAAAGCAAAGTGAATAACCAGCCCAGGTCAGCTGAGCAGCATGGAGCCAGGGAGCAGCAGCGACCAGGATCAGAGAATCAGCACTCCATCAGTGAAATGAGTCACCCCAGGGAGCCGTGGGTACTGGAATCGGTGCCTGTGGCATCCTGGGATGCCCCAGCAACAGATGTATTTTTGGGCACCAGGTACCAAATGGGGTACCTTAAACAGGCTGTAGTGACTTTTGAGAACTTCTTGTTTAGAAAAGCTTCAACCATCCCCAATGAAGAACTATTTTGCAGTTGGAAAATGCAGCTTTGTTGAAAACCAATTTGAGGCAAATTCTAAGCAGTATTTTTAAATTTTAAGTTTTTTGAAAGTGGTGAGCATTTAGTGACCGAAAATGCAGGTATTACCTCCAGGTAGCATGTGTGCTACCTGCTGCAGATCTAGGTAGTTTCACATAGTTATTATGCCCAGCTACCTTGTGTTCTTATACTTCATTTTATCAATAGAATTTGCCTGGTTTTATTAACTACATAATGTTAAATATATTGTTCTATCCCTGTATCAAGAGGGATTTTCTGTGTGCTTATCAGAAGACGTTATCTAGTGGAATAAGAGTGAAGAGGCAAGTCAAATGAGTTTAGACAATGGGCTCGATCCCAAACCCCATGCACAGCAAAAATATCTCACACAAATTTCGTGGGACTTTAGCCCACAGACAGTGGTTTGGGATCAAGCCCACTGTCAAAGCTGGTTTGCTCTAAAGGTATGATCACATTGATAATTATACTGAGGTGCTTTACTCTATCACATCCCCACTCACCCTTCTACATACCCTCATACCACTAGCAGTGGAGGATACCACCACTCTGGAGGATTCAGCAGATCTGTTGATTATCCTCACACACCATTCTAGAGATCAAATAGTAGGTCCCAGGAAGACCCAGATGGATAATTTGTTGCTCGGTCTGGATCTCATTATTATAAATGGCTATGGGGAGAAGAATTTGATGGGTAATTTCACCTTCCATTCCCCGCAGGGATGTAGTGTTTTGAATTTTTTTCTCATCCCTCCAAATCTCTTGTATATGGTATCTAAATTTATGGTTATTCCTTTGTATGTGTCCAGCCATTTACCCATAGTTTTATTCATCGCTGAGCCTACAGTTAGGAGTGAGGTATCTCCTGCTGCCTTAATGTTGGTAGGGGTTGAGGAAGATTTTCCCCCAGTGCGGGCTAAGTGGTCCGACGCCCAGGTGGTGGCGGCTTGTATAGCTTCGGCTTTAGTGACTGCTGCCCATGGTTGCTGCCCGTGACATGGATTCGGTTGAACGGTAGGAGGATATCTTGGCTAGGGCTGATGCGGCAGCAGTTTTTACCACGCCGCGATTCCGTTCCGCCATTTCGGAATTGCCCGCGCCACACCGCGACTTTTCTGCGGATATTCCGCTAATTCCGCCGGAATTCTGCAAATCGCAGAATTGCGGAAAAATTGCGGAAAAATTGCGGAAATTGCAGAAAACCGCTATTCCGCTATTTTGTGGCGCTGGCGGAATTGTGGAAATAGTGAAAATGTCATGTTTCCACGATTCCACTAAGTTGCGGAATTAAATAAGCGGAACCGCGGAACCGCGGAATGAAACCGCGGAATGAAAGCTGTTTCCGCCGGAAATAGCTACCGCTGCGATATTCCACTACAGTCCTAATCTTGGCCTTGTTGAAGCCTTTGATTACTCGGAGGAACTTAGTCTTCCCAAACATTATGCCCAGTTCTAGTTCCACTCCCCTATGGTTTGACCAAGATTGTCGTAGGGCTAGGGCCACTCTTCGCCGAATAACTAGGGAGCTTAAGGCCAACCCGTGTCAGCTACTTAGGATCAGGCTGGCATCGCTCCGTAAAGATTACCAGAAGCTGCTGGCCCTTAAGAAAAGTAGTCATAAAAACACCCAGTGGTCTAAGTTAATCACTGCGGCCAATGCCAGGGATTCGTGCCAATTTTGGGCCTTGATCCATTTAACACAGAGGGGAGGGGGACCCACTGGGGAATTAGCTTATATTATTATTATTTATTATTAACAAACATTTATATAGCGCCAGCAGTGTACCTGGCACTTTACAAAGTAATAAAATAGACAGGGTCCCTGCCCCTAGGGCTTACAATCTGAGAGACAGGAGCTGGGGGAGAGACTTAGGAAGGGGAACAGAGGGAGAGACAAGGGGTCTAACATTCATGAAGATGCGAGGTCTCAAGTGCACGTACTTGGCTTGGTTACGATGAGAATGACAGCAGGCAGGTCCATGTTGCAAGGATAAGGGTAAACCAATCGTAGGTATAGGAATAGTGGCTCAGCAGGATAAAGAGTCAGACAGAGCAGAGCGAAAGAGGTGAGTTTTAAGGAGAGATTTGAAGGTATGAAGGGAGGGGGCAAGGCGGATGTGGACAGGGAGGGAGTTCCAGGCATGGGGGGCAGCAAGTGAGAAGGGACGAAGGCGCTTAGGGGAGCAGGGAAGGCGTGGAAGGGTGAGAGAAGGGACAGAGGAGGAGCGAAGTGCACGGGCTGGAGTATGGAGGGCGATAAGTGCAGAGAGGTAGGGGGGAGCAAGGTTGTGAAGAGCTTTATAGGTGAAGACTAGGAGCTTGTGCAGGATTCGTTCAGGAAGGGGAAGCCAGTGAAGCGAAGAGAGGAGGGGCTGCACATGGTCGAAGCGACTGGCGAGGTAGATGACCCTGGCAGCAGAGTTTTGGACAGAGATGAGGGGAGAAAGGTGAGACCGGGGAAGGCCAGTGAGAAGGAGGTTACAGTAATCGAGGCGAGAGATGACCAGAGCATGAACAAGAGTTTTGGCAGACGAGACAGAGAGAAAAGGGCGAATCTTAGCAATGTTATGGAGGGAGAAGCGACAGGATTTAGCAACAGAGTCAATGTAGGGTTTAAAAGAAAGGGCTGAGTCAAAGATGAAGCCTAGGCTACGGGCTTGGGGGACAGGCAGGATGGTGACTCCATCAATAGTTATTGACAGTGAGGAAGGAGAGGAAGGATGAGGGGGGAAGATAAGGAGTTCAGTTTTAGCCATGTTGAGTTTGAGTTGACGTTGAGACATCCAGGTAGAGATGTCAGAGAGACAGTTGATGAGACGAGCTTGAACAGAGGGAGAGAGAGAGGGAGTAGAGAGATAGAGTTGAGTGTCATCAGCATAGAGGTGGTATTGGAAGCCATGGGAGGCAATGAGTTTGCCTAAGGATGAGGTATAGATCCCACAGTATCCCACATATCCCACAGTATGGCAGAATTTTTACGAGATATTATATGCCTGCCCCAGGGGGGTCCATTCTTCTCTGAATATTTTGCCTATGGAGGGGTTCCAACATTGGCTACCGGTATCCACCATTGAGGTAGTGGCTCTCATTGCACGTCTTAAATCTGGGAAAGCCCTGGGCCCAGACTATATTTTGCCCAAACTGCTGAAAAGCAATCCGGAATGGTGGACCAGCTTGCTGGCGCCCTTGTTTACCCACCTGAAAAAAACTGGTACATTTAACCCCTCGTGGATAGTTAGTAACATCATCACCATTATTAAAAAGGGGGACCCTAAGCTACCAGGGAATTACCACCCCATCAGTTTACTTAGCATTGTGGCCAAATTGTATGCTAGACTACTGTTGGATAAAGTGCAATCTTGGATCAAGGAGCTAGTATTATCATGCCCCAGCAGGCCAGTTTTCAGAAAGGTCTTGCAACAACTGACCACATATTTGTGTTGGCAACCCTGATTTCTAAGTATGTTTCAGCGCATAGGAAGCTTTATTTGTGTTTTATAGATTTGGAAAAAGCTTTCGACTTAGTCTGTAGGGAAAGTCTACGGATGAAGCTAAGACCCTTGGGTATGGAGCCCAGATTAATGTTCCTTTTGATACAACTCCATGCAGGGAATTCCTTGAGAGTCCAATATAATTCCCGGGGGGCGCTATCTGGGCCAGTTCATGTGCAAGCGGGGGTTAGGCAGGAGTGTTTGCTGGCCCCGGTCCTTTTCAACCTGTACCTGAATGACGTGGTACCAGCCTTGAATTGTACCAATATGCATGCCCCTAAAGTTGGAGTTCGGCAAGTTCCTCTCCTTTTATATGCCAATGATACGGTTTTGATTTCCCAGACACTGGTGGGTTTAAAACATTTAATGCAAGCCTTTGGGGCTTACTGTCAGCATGAACTCCTGCAAATTAATTTTGCTAAGACCAAGGACTTGGTGGTAGGTGTCAGAGGAGCCCAGAAAATCCATCACTGGGCTATTGGTTCCAACACTATTGAGCAGGTTTGGGTTTTAAAGTACCTGGGGGTGATTTTTTCCTCCCATTTGGGATGGAAGGATCATTTCAAAGCAGTGTTACAGCTAGATAGGAAAACCTCGTCGGCTATTATAAAATTTTTCTTCGGGCAGGGGGGTAATTTGGTCCTCCCAGCGCTCCGTCTCTTTAGGGCAAAAGTAATCAGCCAGCTCCTTTATGCATTCCCTGTGTGGGGGTTATCCTTTGTGACCCATCTAGAAAGTATCCAGAATGGGTTTCTACGAGCCATTCTGGGAGCCCCCAGGGGGACTCTGCAGGTCATATTGAGATTAGAATCCCTTTGTCTCCCACTTAGAGCCTACGCCCTTCAGGCGCTGGTAATCTTTTGCTCCAAAGTGGTGCTCTTCCTGACCAGTAAGGATACCCTCCTAAACATGGCTATCAATGGAGGTCTAGGGGACACTTGGAGCCAAGAGGTGGAGAAGGAAGTCTACCATATGGGGTTCTCCCCAGAGAGCTTGAGGTGTGTAGGCTTGGTGGCCACTAAGAGGCTGGTTATAAAAAGGGTTCGAGACCAGACGATCCAATTTGAGGGTGCGCTTCTTTCTGCCCAAAAGGTGGCTCCAGGTTATCAACCCTATAATCCCTTCGTCTCGGGGAATTACTATCTTTTCACATGGCCTAACACTGATAAACGGATAGCCTTCTTTAGAATGAGGTCCAACATATTTCCTTCGGCACTGGTAGAAGGCCGTTATAAGAGGATACCTTGGGAGATGAGGCTGTGCTCCTTATGCCTCTTGGGTGTGGTAGATTCTGCTGACCACATTCTCCTTAGGTACCCTGCATTTGCCGGTCCCCAATTTAAATTCCTTGGGGGAAGGGCCACGAGTCTCCAGGCAGTAGGACCAGAGATGCAGAGACTGCTATGCCCAGTGGACTCGGATCTATCTAGGGCAGTAGCTGGTCTTTCTCTGGCTATTCTACGTATACATCAGGCCACTAGCCCCCCCGAGAACGATATTGGTTCTTGTGGGGAGTAGGGGTCCTTTTGGGGCCTGGGTCACTCTGCTTGACGGTGAGTTAGTTTGGGGGAGAGCGGCTATATGGTGATGTTGGTTTAGGGGATGAGGAGGAAATTAGGGGAGGCTTGGGAAGTTGACTGATTCATCTTTTTAGGCTATTACATTCTATTTACCATGTATCAATGTACCGGCTCTACTGTTTTGTGTTATGATATTCCTTTTATCGTGTACGCATATATATAAATTGTTTCGGCATATTGCTAAATAAATAAAATAATTTGATTTGATTTACCACCAGCAGTGATCTCATTGCTTCTTGAATCCTCAACTGACCTCCTTCACACACCAGGGGACGGAGCAGGTGAACTCATGACAAAGCTTGCTGGAAACTTTATATCCAAGAAAATCATTTTCCAGATAGAATTTTTATTTTGTGGGAAATGTGGTTGCTTGTCAATTAGCCAAGCAAAATTAGAAGAAGAAGAAAAAATAAACTGACCCTTTTGAGCCATCAAGAGGCTGCTTTCAAACTTTACAAAATGGGCTATTATAACTTGAGATAATACCTGGTACTACAAGTACACCATTTTTGTAACGTGTAAATGCACTATTCCCTTTTTATGCTGCAAGATCTCAGGCTATTGAAAGACACACTAAATATGGCTGCTTTCAGATGCTACAAGGGAGGGGCAGGATCTTTCACAATCGCTGCCCCAGCTTTCTAATTGCAAGGATTAGCACCCATCAGAATGCTCTAGTTCCCTTTTAGCGTGCGAGAACACCCGCACATGGCTGGGTCCCCAAATGTTGCTTTTACAAGGGCGAGTGTTCTCATGCACTAAAAGGGAATCAGTGAATTTTGACGGGTGCTAGTCCTCACAATTGAGAGAGCACAGGGACAAATGCAAAAGTTTCTGCCCCTCCCTTTGTAGCATCTGAAAGCAGCCTGTGGCTTTTACAATGATCTGAGATCTCGCAGCGTAAGAGGGGAATTGCCTTCATCCCAGGTACCTGCCTAACAGGCAGCACCATCTGGGGGTGGGAGGCTTTGTCCTGCCCCCATTAGAAGAGGAGGACAAGTGGGAAGACTGCACGAGCACAGCCTGTGATGTAGGCTGCGATCAGGGTTGCCAGAGCAACCGGTTAAGTCGCGCAAAGGCAGGTCTCATCTCGCAAGACTCGCAGATGTTATTTGGTCCCCTGCGCATGGGCTCTCAGTCTGCCCCAGCATAGCAAGAGGAAACATCCACCCCATTATATGACACTGGTGGCCCAGGCTGGTCTCCTTTCAAGGGGGGCAGGAAGGACTTTTCTCTACCAAACCCAGATTGGGCTTGGCATTTGATAGTTTTTCGCCTTCCTTACAGTGCGTACGGTAACTAATTGGCAATGTTATGTAGTGAGTTGGGCTGCTTTGTCTAGCCACTTTGTCACTCTCTTTTGCAGGGGTCAAACAAGTTGGTTAATGTTATTAGGATAATAGTTATTGAAGACGTCTCCTTAAGAGATGGGGCTCCAAGGGGAGCCAAGAGCAGTAGGTTTCACCCAAGGCCCAGTAGGAAGGGTTGAGCAATTAACTAAGGACAGGAGTGAGCAATCATCTCCTTTCCTGCTTCTGGTCACTGCAAGGATACAATTCCTTCTCAACCAGCTGGGCAGCTGGGGCAAGAGTGACCTAGGACAGCTCATTAGATTTAATAGTGGTACTGAGTGGACATCAGACCAGTCTTTACAGTATTTAAATCACTTTTAACTGGACGTCAGAAGGGTCACCCCTCCCTTGATTCAATTGGTTTTATTTGAATAAAGAGTGTGGTCTTCAAATTCCAGATAACACATGAGCTTGTCTTTTTCTGGGGTGCAAGGCAATAGTTCATTCACACATTACAAAAATTGTGGATTTATAGTACCCAGTATTATTATTAATGTTATTAATATTTGTAATACATGGTATTATTTATAATACCCAGTATTAATAATGTATCTTTAATTATAATAGCCCATTTTGTAATGTGTGGAAGCAACCACATTTATCATCCTGGAAAAACTCAGACTGCAGTGAATTTGGAAAACTTTTTTGGAAAAGCTTCAGCCACCTCTAATAAAGAACTAGTTTGCAGTCAGAAAAATGCAGCTTTGAGGGAGAAAGTCAAAGTATTATTTTTCAATTTTTGAAAGTGGCAACAATTGTTAGATTTCATTTTAGTTTTTAAAAGCAAAATATCCTGGCAGGAGCTTTGTTTTCTAACATTTGGGGTATTCTTCGTCACTAGTTTTCACTTTGCCTTTTCAACCAAAAAAGATAAGGTAACCTTTTTTTTAAAAAAAATATTCACTTTAGCCATTTTTCATGTCATTTCCTTTACACTGGAAAAGTTAGAGAGATAAGTTCTCACTTTCTGTCTTATGCCTTTATATTTACTTCTCTCTCCTCTTCTATTTGGAAGAAGTGGCAAAAGGAAGGAAAATAAACAAAAACTGGATTTCCATGGGTTTTTCTTCAACGCAAAGGCGGCTCAGAAAAAATACATCAATACTGACTTGAATCAATTCAGCTAAACAAATACATATAATTATGTGATTTTCACTGATGATTTTTTTCTTAATTTGGGTTATTTGCAATACTAAAGTTTAATTTTTAAAAGGTAAAATATAAATTACGTTGTGAGAGTAACAATGAAAAGAGTTGTATTTCTATATTAGCATGTATCCATAATTACAACAAACTGCCAAACTACAACATCCATGCCTTATCTCTATTAGTTAGGGGTTGCTGGAAAATGGAGCATGCACAAGTACCTTAGCAGACACCAAGACCGAGACCCAGCTGGATGCCGCCACCACCAATGCAGGTGACTGTGCTGCAGTCCAGTAGGAGCAACAAAGGGCGATCAGAAGCACAGCAGACCCATGGGGCAAGCCACGGAAGATTAAAAAAAAATGTGTAATACTACCAGCAGTACCTGAACACCAGCACAGAAACCAGGCCCAGAAGCTACAGAAAAGAGAACACTCCCTACGTCGCCCATTCCCCCAGTTGGTGGTGCAGCCAGCAGTATGTGGACCACCATTAACAACAGTCCAGGGAAAGGTGCTCCAGAAAATGGAAATATTGCTGCGTCCAGCACAACCAAAAGCCCATTGGGGTATGAGGGCCACTGTGCAAACCTGACCAGTAACTAAGCTCAGCATACCTGGCCCTTGAGGCTGTGACTGGAGTACAATGATGTTTGACTGGTGGCTGCAGCGCTGCATCAATTTCTCAAGTTATTATGGGGTTTGTTGCTTGGGTGCATGCCTTCTGATCAGTGGGATGTGCCTCACCCATGACCCTGCAATGGTCACTTCACTGTTCATGCCCTGATGGCCTCACATCATGGTCTGGGGTGTACTGTCCTGTACCTTTGTCACATTAAAGGTCCTCTTTGCTGGTATGCCAGTTTGTGGTGTCTGAAGTGATGTGTCCACTGTTGTGGAGGAGAGGGGCAGGGGCTATGGCTATGCCTGGCTGTCATCGACACGGCGGGTCCTTGAGCTGTTGTTGCTTCGGCCCACTGACCAGCTAGGGTGCTTTATATGCTGACATATTGTGCCCCATCAGTTTGTTACCACTGGCACTGCTATGTGGTGCAGCCTAGTGTAGTCAGATCATGGTCTATATGTCTGGGGAAACCGTTCTTTGCCTACCTCAAATTACACTTTTTTTAAAAAAAAAAGAAAGAGGGAAGGTATACAACAGAAAAAAGTCAGATGGTATGTAAGCTTTAGAACTTTAAAATGATACAGAAGTAGGAATGTAGCAGGTGGTGGCTCCCAGGAGGTAAGTCCCTGCAAGATCAGACCCCTGGACTGTCCCTTCAGGTGGGAATCATCCACACACATGTCTCATGAGAATTAGCTCAGTCTTTATTAGTCAAAAACATGCCCAGTTATTTTATATTCCTGGGCTTCCAGCTCAGTCGCCTCTGCCTCACATCCTGGAGGTCCTCATACAATTCTCCAGAACACCCATAAACAGCACCCCACCAAAGTTCATGCTAGCCCTGCCCACAGGCCCCTGGCTCTCAGTGAAGCTTTCCCCAGGCAACAGGATCCTTCCTGGGCACAGCCTTCCCCAATACCTGTTCACTCCTGCTGGCTCTGGTTCTTCCAGCCTACAGAACCCTGGAGAGTATAGAGTGGCAAGCAGGCTTCCACACTTCTTCTCCAGTGGATGGTGCCCCCTTGGCTCCCAGGCAGAGACTGACTTTCATCTTTGTGTTCCAGCCACTTATATAGCCAGAGTGGGCGTGGCCAACATACTAGACTGTCTGACCTTAAATGATCAGTGTCCTGTACACTCTGTCTCCCTGTCCTTCAGCCTGTATTGTGCTCAGGCTGGTTTCTGGCTATGGGCTGGCTTCACCACACTCATGTGAATATACAGCCCTAAGGTTGGCCTACTCAGCACCCTTTTAAAAGGGTCAGTAGCCCTGCAAGTCTGCTCCCTGCTACATGGAGTTTACTGCTTAATTTAAGTTCTTCCCTTTCAAGTAAACAATGGGTACATTTAGATGGACAGCAACCTCACCTCTGCTCCACTGCACCCTAAAGGGGACCATCCATCTAAAGGTGGGCCACCAGATATTCAGGAGGAGCAGGCTGTCCCTGCTCCAGGGAAGTCCCATCAGCAGCACTCCAGAACATCCCAGAGTGCCACCAGCAAAGCGGACCAAAAAAATCCAGGGCAGCAGTTTGAGGCAGACCTTCTGTCTGTCTGCTCAGCGGATGGCTGCTTTACCTCCACTCTCAGGTAGTGGTTGCCCTGGGCAACACCACAGAGTTGCATGCAGCAATCTAGTGTGTGGGGTGATCCTCCTGAAATTCTATGGTGGGAGGGTGGGGTGCAGGGCACCATGCAGGCAGGCTGTGGGATATGGCAGTTGCTGGGTCTGTTTAAACCTGACCCAGGTAGAGCTGCAAGCAGGCAGACATGGGGAACCCTCCTTCTGTCTGAAAACAGTCAAAGAATCAGGGCACTGAATGTTGAATTGTATGGGAAACAACAACAAAATAAATATTTAGCCAATTGAGGAGTATGATTGAATGAAGCGTCTTGGGGGGGGGGGGGGGGGGGGGGGGGGGGATGGTTGTATTTTAAATACTTTTAAATTCCCTAGGAAACTGCCAAAATATCTGTAGATCACGTTCCGATATCTGCTTTCAGGAAAGTGATAAAGTGCAGCTTGAAACTGAACACAATCCCGTCTTTAATTTTTCAATATACTCTTTTTGAATTTCTCCTGGATCTTGACAGGGGATGACAGAAAATCTGTAATTATGCAAGTAGGGTCTAACTCTGATCCATAATTTACTAAAGTGAATGAACAAATTTCTATTGAAACCAGTGTTTTGGGGATCAAACCTATGGCTTCATGCTGTAGCGTTCGTTTTGGACATATAATTTGCCTGGGTTTGATTTTTAAAATTTACTGTGGATGGGTTTTGAGGAAATGAAAAGACCAGTTGATAGCTTTTTGCTGTACATTTTGCCACCACTTCCTTAGCTTTGGATATTCCCCTCAAATAATTCATTTTAGATTAAAAGTGGTGAAATCTGTCATCGTGGGTCATTTTCTAATACTTGCTGATCTCTGTGTGCACTACTGTGAACTTTGCTATAAATAAATAAATAAAATAAATAATAAAACTATACTCTCAGGAAAATGGCAAGAGGAGCCCAATTTCACTTAAAAGGTTATGAGCTTTCAGACAGAATGATTTGGATTCACTTCAGAGCAACACAGTGTATGTAATCACACAGATCTGTCTTGTAAAAAATTATGTCAAGAGCATATGTCTGGTAAACAAGGATCACCATTACATTAATATATCAGAGATTTATTACTAGAGCAAGGCCTAGAACATGGATGAGAGAAATGAAGGTTCTTTGGCTAAGTAAATGAATTCCACCACTACAGTAGCCACAAAATACATTCCTAAGAATGAAGTTTTACACTCTGAGACAGTCATTTGAAATGTAGTTCATTTGAAATATGTTCTGAAGCCTATAAATAATGACGGGGGGAAAAAACTAAAGTTTTAGCACTAAAATCATGGCCATAGAAAAGGAAGAAAGGTTGAATTTTCACAATCAGATCCAGTGGCAGATTTATTACCATCATGCAGGGAGACAAGTCTTGCTCTATTTTTGAACAATGAAGTACCAAAAACAGAGAGCATTGTTATTATTTTTTTTTTGTTTAAAAAAAAAGGTCCCAGGGCCACTTAGCAAAACACATAGGAAAATAGGAGGGAAAACCAAGGTGACCTACTTCCCAATTTCTATGACAGAGGAGCAAAAAGATGAGCGGAAAGAAAAGGTAAAGATGACCGGCATGCAGAAGACCATAACTTAAGTCATCTTGAAATCTATCTCTCTCTCTGACACACATACTTCTTTCTGTCAATGCACCTCTCTACAGGAAAAGACCATGAAAATTTGAGATGAAATACAATAGCACCCCAAGATCTAAAATCTTATCCTAAGAGGTATCTCTACCCAGGCCAAGTCAACTTTAAAAGCTATCCACTACTTGTATACTTTCTTAAACTGGGATCAATAACTGGAAGTTTCTACAGAGCCTATGAGATAGGGCTACAATATCTCCCCTTTAACAGGGGGCACTTATGAAAAATACATGTTGCAGGGCTACATTGGTTCCAGTGCAGCCCTGCAACATGTATTTTTCATAAGTGTCCCCTGTTAAAGGGGAGGTATGGTAGCCGTACTAAGAGTTATAAATCAACTCTCATTGTACCTAGCCCCCTGCATTAGACCACGTTCCAGCAAACTGTTAATTCAATGTTGTTTGGCCATGCCTCTTTTTTACTCCTGACAATACGTCAGCTAGGGCTGAAACTCATTCTCATTGCTTTTGGCCTTCTTGGTGAGAAACAGTTCTCATCTCATTCTGCCAAATGGGAATGAGTCAAAAAATGACAGCTTCTCTCTGAGAACTCGAATGCCTTTGCAACTGACAGGAACTGGCCAGGAGTGCTGGGGAATTGCTCCATCAGTTCTCCTGGCCAGGTTTGTCAGTTACAAAGACTACAAACCGTGGTTGGGAGGTGAGGAAGAGGGACCCGGCATGGATCTTCCTTCCCTCCCTCTGCCTGGCAGCAGCAGGTTGCAAAGGCTGGGGGTTGTCCCCCAGTTCCTCCATCAGGGCACCCCCTCAGCCATCACCTAACCAAATCCCTTTGCAGCCCATTCCTGCTGGGTGGAGAGGGGGACCCAGCATTTATCTTCCTCCCTTCTCTCTCCCAGATCTGTTCCCCAGTGCATGGCTTTGCACTGCAACAAAAGCTCTGGCAGCACCTCCTGAAGTGCCCGAGTGCATGGGGGGAGAGACTGGATCCCGGCTCTGTCCCCTCACACACGGTTTTGCAGCAAAGGGGCTCTGGCAATTCAGGAGGTACTGCAGGAGGCAGTGGGAGTGCTAGAGCAGAACCCCCGGGATGCCAGCTTTGCAAAGGGATACTCAGTTCTAGAAAGAGTGCCCCCTTGCAAAGCTGCAAACAGCTGCCTGGCCAATTTCAGCCTGAACCTGACTAAACAGCTGTTTGAGGGGTTTGCAAGTCTTTTCAAATGAGATCTCCCCCTCTTCCCCCCAGATCCCAGCTCTCCAGGCCAGGGCAACCTCTTTCAAAGTCATTCAGTGCACCCTCCACCCCCAACCAAAGGTTTTGAAATCTCGTGATGTAGTGTATTTCCAGTTATAAGCATATATATTTTGGCTATCTGTGTTCCAAATGTATTAACTTTGAATTTTTATATGTTAACTTTCTATTTTAATGTAAGATAATTCTGTTTTACAAGCATTGATTTTTAAAATCAGCTTCTGTGATTATAATGGTTCAAGCTAGGGCCCCATTAGTCTGCATTCCAATAGAAGTTTCTTTCTAAAGCTTCCCAAAGGAACTTTTGACTGTTGCCAAGGAAATAACCAAATGAATGAGCCATAAAGAGGCCTAAGCCATAAAGAGGCCCCTTTTAGCTATCCTGACTTCCTTTCATTTACTTAAGTTTTCTCAGACTAAAAGTCTGGAATCCTATCTGTGACCTGTCCAAATGAAGGATGATATCAGCTTCAGATCATGTCAAACAAAGGAAAGATTTAAGTTAGTTTATTTTAGCCTAACATATCTATCTAATTAATGGTTGAGATAAATATTGAAATAGCTAACAGATCTGGTTATTTTCTCTGTAATGACAATTATCTCTGATAAAAATACAAAAGCTTCTATTCATTTTAGAACTTGAAGAAAGTCAATCTTTGATTGGTTTCTTTAAGAGAGCCAATTAGAATCCAGTGTATCTCCTTACTGACTGACGCATATCTGATGTCAGTGTGACAGTCTAAGAAACTGAACCTCCCATTTTAAGCTAGCTTTAAAAGGGGGCACACAGAGAAATGATCCTTAGTTTGAGATCCTAAATACCATTGGATTTCCTTCTCATTTAACATCTTTATTGCAGACAAGGGATGGATCTGGACTGTATGTATAACTTCTTGATATCTTTGAGCCAATGAATTGTGCATATGTTAAGCTTTTACAAGCTTTTTCTTAAGATAGAAATGTTTTAAGATCATGTAACTTTGATTGGCAATCATACCATTCTATGTAAGCTACTGATATTTTCTATTTATATTTAAGTAAACTTTGCATATATTTTTATATACCAAAAGTCTCATGTACCCTTATTTATAAATGTATTGTCATTTTTACAATACTTTCTTTGCTAGCCGGACCTCAAAGTAAGTCTTCAGTCAATTTATATATTTAGGAGAAAAATGCCCAATCCAGTATGACTAGCTCAGCTGGGAAACTTAGCCTTTTTCCCTATTTATAAAAAGAGTGACGAAATGTGACAATGAGAACTCGAACCGGGTGCTGAGGTCACAGTCAGATCTTGAGCCCAGTTCTGAGTTTGAGATTTCTCGCTAGACTTTTTTTCATTCTCACTTCAGCCCTAGTATTCACATGAACAGAGCATTAAACCAAAGTTATTCAAGACTAAGAAGTGCACATACCCCTCTAAAATCCCAGAAAAATTAGGAGTACATATTTCCCTTCAGCTTGTATATATAGAACTGTTCATGCGAACACTTATCAATGAAAAGATAGTGACCTCAGTTCAGTGAGTTTTACATTTCAGCTGTGGGGGGAGGAGTAACAGATGTAGTACTTCTTCAGTTTACATGATTCATCTGAATGCTACAGAAAGGAAGTTTCTACCAGTCTCAGTAGAACACTAGTGTGGCACTGGTGAATCAGCTGATCTGTTTCGGTACAACCAATCCCTCCAATAGTCCATATACAAGTAATAGCCCCAGGCTCTAATCTGTACATACCAAATGAGGGTGCGATCCTAGGGTAAGTATTTACTATGCTCAGTCCCAGTTAGTCCAGGACTGGGCTGTTTGAATGTTTGAACAAGTCTGGCCTCCATCCTCTCCTAAATTCAGTCTGTTCCACCAGAGTGCATCCAGGGCTTCCCACCTTTGTGTTTCTGGCTCCTTTAAGAGTAGTCCCCTTCTGAAGTATAATAAAGATAGCTCCTATCAGAGGGTCTTCTTAGCAACTGGGTCCCTTGGAGTAAGCCTTTCCCTCCTTGCAGGTGCAGTCTGACTCAGTACACAATGGTCTTAGCTGGGTTAACCCTGGCTCCATCCTCAAGTAGGCTTGCTTCTTTGAAGAGTCCTCCTCCAGAGCTCCTTCCTCTCTGGCTTCCTCCTCTAGGCTGAGTGTTTAATTCTTAGGTACCCATAAGGCATTGGGTTTCCTGTTCTCATTGGTGTCCAGCAGCATGTTTGAGCCTGTTGGTGCCTGTTCTCTTTTAGCACCATCTTCCAGCATGATCAAATGGTTAGTAAGAGCCTGTTCTTGTACCTCTGCTACTTGGAATGTGACCTAACCTCAGTAACCTCACACCATTGCGGGTTTACCTCAATTGCATTACAGGTCCTTTTCCCTCATGAGGGTTTTAGAAATTCATAGGGAAAGTTCGATCTATGCTCCTACCAGTTCTCTAGATTTCTCTAGTTCTCTAGCTGCCTTCACTCAGATCTGTGAATTTGAAACAGGACATACCACTTGGTGCCCTGCTCTCCTGGTTAGCTGTATCCATTGAATCTACTCTTAACCCATTCTCGGTCTCTCCACTTTTTACTTTTATTGGGCTGAATCTTTAGCTAGTGTAAAAGGGCAAGATCTTTAGCTAGTGACATCAGTATTGATTTCACCTAACACCATCACCAACAGTAAACCTGGAGAAAATGATTTCTCTCTTGTCCTTCTGGCCATGTCAATTACATTATATAATATTTAGCTTATCTTCATAACATGAGCAGTCCAACTCTTTCATGTGTGATTCTCTTTGTTCTTCCCTTTAGATGGTAGTGAAAAGCTGTATGACCATTGCTTTATTGTTTGTTCTAGGTAAAAGCCCAAAACATAAGAATATGCATCTTTTTCTGTGTCAATTTTTCTTGGTCTAGCCCTCTCCCCCTCTCCATGTCAACAATGTTCATTTTTGAAACTCATGGAATCTCCCAAGAGCTTCCTGAACCAGGTTGTTTTTGACACAGACATTTATATTTAAAAGAGAGCTACTCAACTGCAGTGATTACATACCTTTCAAATTAATAAGATCATTAATGAACAAGACCTGACTGGACTGCAAGGGATCCAAAAAACTGACAAGGCCCAAATCCCCCTGAAGCTGCTGAGTCACCAACCATTCAATAACCTTCCCTAAGAAGGGAAGGTTGGAGATTGGCTGATAGTCAACAAGGGAGTCAATGTCAAGTGATGGATTCTTGAGCAGAGTTTGTACCACAGCCTCCCTGAGGCCACCCGGAAGTCTGCACTCCCTAAGGGAGGCAATGACCACCCCTGCCGGCACAGGCCCCAGTGTCTCCCTGCTGGCCAGGATATGTCCTTAACCAGCCAGGATGGGCATGGGTCCAGTTCACAAGAGGTAGCTCTAACTGTCCCATTTTTATAGGGGTGGGACACGGGGGAGAATACCGGATACCAGATTTATCAGTATCAGATCTCCCCGGTATCGGATTTACCAGTATTGGCATACCGGTTATTTAACAGTGGCCAGTTTACGGTTTTTTTTTTTACATTGCGGCCATTTATTTCAATGGCCACGATGTAAAAAAAATGGTAAAGCGGCCAATGTTAAAAAAACCGGATGCCGATACCAGTGACTATTGGATTATCAGAATAATCCAATATACCCGATTATCGGGTGTATTGGATTAATACGATACCAATATTCCACCCCATGCCCCAAGGACATCCTTCATGTCAGCAGGTGACACCCACTGAAACTGATCCCATAAAACTAGACAAGGCAGACATATATGATAGGATGTATCACTGAGTGCATTCGTTAGAAATAAAAGATCCTCAAATCAAGATGACAATGCGATATTAATTGACTCTGGTAAGGTTAGCTAAAGGTAACAACATTGTTTTCAAAAGTTATGTTGGCATTAGGAATGGGCGAACAGATCGCGGTTCGGGTTCGGTCGTTTGGTTTGTCTGCGTTCGGTTCGTTCACCAAGTTCGGGTTCGGCTGTTCGGTTTGGTCGTCTGAACAGGCTGTTTGGTTCGGCCGTTTGGCTGTTTGGTTCGGCCGTTCGGGAAGTGTTATGGTTTTTTTTTGTTTTTTATATGGTTTTTTGGTTTTTTATTGGGTTTTATATGGTTTTCTTTTGTTCTTTATTTGGTTTTTTGGTTTTTATATGGAGTTTTCTTTTCTTTTTATCTAATATTATATATATATCTGTCTACACTAAATCTAACTGCTATTAACTAATCTAAATGCTATGAACTAAATGGATTATCTAATAAGTATACAGACCTACTCCTACAAACACTAAAACTAAATCACTAATGCTATCTCTATCACTAAGCTAACTCCTACAACTGTCTTCATCTATCTATCT
>QEPC01008845.1:777690-799050 GCA_003113815.1 Sphenodon punctatus
TATTCCATTGATTTCAATGGGGACACAGTGCCCCATTGAAATCAATGAAATAAAACCGGTACCGGATACCGGATTTAATCCGAGAATCCGGTTCTTTGAGAACCGGAAACCGGTAAATCCGGTATCCGGTAATTGCCCCGGGGTCCCACCCCTATAATTTAGTACTAATTAGTACTGCCAAAAGTACCAAATAATTAAAGTTGTGAGTTTTGCTAAAGGTGAAAAACAAGAATTCCAATATTCATTCGTGGGAACAAATGTGTGAATTTTCACTCTTTCCTTTACATTTCTATTGATTGTGTGGCCATGTAGCCTGTCCCTCAGGCACATAGTGTGGGGTTCATCTAACTCCTTCCTCTGCTTTACACCTCCGATCCAATCTGGTCCTAAGTCCTGGTCCTTTGCTCAGTATTCCTAAAATCTGCCCCTTCCTTACTGCTTCCACTGCCAAAAACTTAATTTATGTTGTAATCGTCTCTCGCCTTGACTAATTTGGCTTCCTTTTTACTGGCCTCCTCGGCTCTGACCTTGCCCCTCTCACAACGTTAAGGTTATCCACCTTGCCCATCACTTTGACCATGTCCAGCACTTGATATTTCATTTCTTACCTTCTCCCTTGTCTTTCCTAGATTTAAGCCCTTTGATGTGGGGAACTGGCATGAATTAACAGTACAGCACCAGGTACATTGCAGATGCTGTATAAATACTTAATCTTTGCAAATGTGAAGGGTCCTATTTGCTTTATCCCTAATTCAAACAACTTTGCTGCAGCCAGATGCAAGCCTATATATCTAGAAAAAAAGGAATACTACAGAATGGAGCTTGAGGGTGGAAGAGGGGATTATTCTGGACTTGGGTCGAAGCAGTCATACAACTGAACATGAACTTCCAATGGTCCTTTTCACACGGGATGCCTCCACCCATCTCCACACAGTGAAACTGAGTCACCCGTGTGAATGTCACGGGGAATAGGTGGGGGTGCATGCGCACTCCCGCATTACACCCACCTCCACCCATCACCCACTCACTGAGCAATGGGCTCCAATGCCTGATACTCCGTGGGTGAAGATGGGTGTGCAGTAGGGATGGGACTATCAGTGAATTATCTATCATCGTATCGGATTAATGGGTATCAGCATATATTTTTTTTAACATTGCCGACTTTTCAGATATTTAACATTGTGGCAATTTTAAAAATGGCCACAACGTTAAAGATCAAAAAAAGGTAATGTTAAAAAAAGATATGCCGATACAGATATTATCGGCATTATCGGATTAATCCGATATCGCTGATTAATCACCATTATCGGATTAATCCGATACCAATAGTCCCATCCCTAGTGTGCACCCATGAGAACACACACACCTCCACCCACCACAGCTGCACACCCATCCCAGTCCATTTAAAAGGTATAGATGGTGGAAGCAAGACACATTAAATGACTCGTCCAAAGTAACTATGCTTGTGGCTGAGAAGGGACTAATGTGGGTCTCCTCATCCCCAGTTTAGCACTGATGCATCCTGTCCCATGGGAAGGATCTCTGGCCCTATAATACTCCTAGGTTCAAATTACTTTTGATGGTGTTTTTCCCCCTCAAGTAATTTATATTAATAACTGTCCATCCTTTTATCCTCTAGATGACAGAGTTGAACTGCTATTCTACACCTCTGTTTCTTGTTTTTAAGAAGGATTACCATAACCACTACCCACCAGGGACTAAATTGATCTAACTCAATATTTAGGCTACAGTAAGTTTTGAAAAGGATTTTTATGTCTTGAGAACATTCATGAGCCAAATAATTCCATCTGTGGCTTTAATCATGCCAAGTAATTCTTTTAGATAATGGGCCAACTCTCATGATGAGTTCAAACTAAAAGTTTGAGTATTCTAATTCTTATATTAAATTTGTTAGCAGGAGCTTTCCTGTTCTCCAGGAGGTTGCTTTGACCTCCAGTAGAATATCTATAAAACATATAACAAAAGAGGGTATATATGGCAAGAACACCTTCCTAGCATTAATATGCATCTGAGTATATCATTAATATTAAAGAATTTCAACTTTTGTCTTCCTGATTTATTCCTACATTAACATAAATTGAAAATATGAATTATATATTACTACTTAGTTCCCACTACAGTTGTCAGTGGGAGGCCATAAAAAGCTCAGCTCTTTCAGTTTCTTAAGTCTTGAGTCCTTCAAATTATTAAGTCTTCCTGGTTTTGGATTAATATTACCTTCTTACAGAATAGAGGTAGACATTATTCTATAAAGGGCTTGATTGGGTTGTCAATTTAGCTGTTAGTAAAGTTTAGCTTTGTCCTAGGAGCAAGAATACAGTTGCATTGTGTTAAAACAGTACTGAAGCTGTTTTTGTTGCTTTCTTTGGTTCTTAAGATTAAGTATTTATATAGTGAAAGCAATGTACTGGGTGGTTTAAAATCAACAATTATAGACAGGTCTTTATCCTAGTAGGCTTATAATCTAGGAGACACAAAATAATTTCATCTGTGGCTTAATCATGCCAAGTAATTCTTTTAGATAATGGGCCAACTCTCATGATGAGTTCAAACTAAAAGTTTGAGTACTCTAATTCTTATGTTAAAGGTCTCTGAAGCAGTTCTCCAAGTTGTCTGTCTAAAAATTGGACTTTGTTCATGGTTGCAGCAACACAAAGCAATAAAGCTTATGTCTAGAATACACACAACTTGCATGTCTTAGTCACAATCAGTTTCTCCTTTTTACTCTTTTGTAGGGGTGTGCACTGGGCCCTCATGTCATTTTTGTTTGTTATTAAAACAGTCATTTTCATTATCGTTATTAATGACAATGTTGTTCTTGTTATTGGTATCGGTATCGTTTTAAACAAAGATTTTATTTTTGGTACCAGTATCGTTATCGGTATTGAATCCCATGCACAAATATTTATCCAATATGCCTAATATAATAAAACAGACTAGCCTAAATACTTATATAATATCTAATCTCTCTATATATGTACACAACTAATATCTATCTAATCTAAGAGAGACAGGAGAAGGGAAAAAGAAAACTTATCTAATCAATTATCTATAGCTATTCTAATCTAATCTATACGTCTATAATATATATCTATACCTAATCTATATATAATATACAAGGGGGAGACGGGCATGGAAAAGGGAGAAGGTAAAATGTAGAGTATGAGGAAGGAAAGGTATTGGTGGTAATACAATGAGGGCTATGGAGGATTGTGTGTGTGCGAGCACCACAGACAGTTCTGTAAGACACAACCTGACAAGCCGAGCACTCACAGAATGGAGAAGAAAAAGCCTGGCTCACCCATTATAAAGGGTTGCAGTGCCTTCCCCCAGAGCCCCCCTGATTGGTTGTGGGAGGCAGCAGGCATGCAGCAATCACAGAATCCCATGAGACTGCTGGGCCCTGCTTGCACTGCTCATTGGCCAGCGATACATCCATCAGATACTGCTGAGCTGCTTGTCCCTCCCAACACAGGCACAGTTCAAGAGTTCAACCCGGTTTAGGGCTCCCTCCTCCCCAATCCACATTTTCCCTCCAAAACCCAACTGCCACAGCATTAATAATAATGACAACAATAATGATAATCATTTTTGTTATCGTTGTCATTATTCTCTGTTGTCATTTTCATTATTGCAATAAAAAAACGAGTTATTGTAATAATGAAAATGACATGTACACTGCTACTCTTTTGAGCTCTGCACTAGTGGTACAGCTGTAGTATGTTTCTGGTCCAGATATTAATTCTATTTTGGTTCACACATCTTGAACAGAGGGTGGCATCCTGACCCCATTAAAATTATCCAGCGTTTAATGAAGAATTCTTAAATTAAAGCTGGAGCATGCCAACTTGTGTACATATGCTTAGCGTTCCCAATTTCCATTTGGTTGCTTTATTTCAGAAGTTGTAGGATTCAATTTTACAAAGAGGCTAGCTATCCATTTCGGTGGCCAATGACTGGACACCTAGCAGATGAACCTTGGCACATGAATAATGCTGCTTTAGTGTTTCATTGAATGGAGATTGCCTTAAGCTTTTGTTTGAAGTTAAGTATGTGCTTAAGTGACTTGATGCATCAGGAGTAAAAAGTGAACCTTAACAAATAGTTGAATACATTAATTGCAAATTACAAGTATACTAAAATATGTGCGGAGCTAAAGGCACCAAGTACATGTAAAAACTGCCACTCAAGTTGTATTTAGGAGACTAAGCATGCCGAGTTATACTGTGAAAACTATAGGTGCAATCTGTTGGAAAACAGTTCCAGAGGACATCACCTTTTTGCACCAACAAACCATAATGACCACTAGGGGCATTTGGGAGTAGAAATCGTGAGTTAGTGTGAGTGTCACTTTAACCTTTCCTGATCTCTACTTCTAAGCCCCCTCCCAGGTGGGATGTGCCCAGGAAGCTCCACTGGACTTCCTCCTTCTTCCTGACCTTTCGCCATTCCTATCTTCTCTCTCTGACCTTCAACATGACTGGCCACCATGCTGGTGGCAGCTAGCTAGTAAGATCTAGGGATAGGCCTTTCCTATCACAATGTACTTCTCAATAAAGTAGATTATTTTAATCTAGAAACAATCTCCAAGGTGTTGATTACTACTAAGCTGTTGCTACTAACAATTCAAGCTGCTTTTGGTTTTTTGACCATTAATAAAATTCCAACACTATCCAAGTGGCTGCATACATGGCCCGGCAGCTCAGCGTCCAGCCAGGCAGCAGGTGCACATGTGTGCATGCACCCTGCGTGCGCAGCAAGCTGCTCGGTGCAATAGCGCGTCCTTGTCAACATGACACCTCCCCCCCCAAGTCTGCACACCCCGCAGCCTGGGGAATGGAGCAGGCATGGCTCCTGTCATGTGCACTGGTGTAAGCAAACTGCCCCTGGCTTAGGCGCACATTGCGTGCGGGTATTGAATTGCACCCATTATTATGTTTATCTGCATTGGGACCATGCAAATTGCAAAGAGATTACCGTTATCACTTTTGGTTTTGAAAGTTATCCTCTTTTGCTGTTAAACTGACAACATTACCCCTAGGGAGTTAAATCAACCATCATTTTAACATAGTACTAGGTGAAGACTCAAGGCACTCTGGTGCCGCCCTGGCTCCCAGAAAGCTCTCCCCATATGGAGAGGCAGCATCTCCACCAGGAAGTCTTGGGAGTGGGCAGGACCAGCACTCCACTCCTGTATACTCTGAAAGCATCCTGCTTTGCAGAGACCTTTACAATTGGCCTGAGCATTGCAGGGCAGCAGATTTCCCTTCCTCCCTTCCCCACCCATTCTGAAGTCTCCTAGCAATGGTCAAACTGCTTGGGAACGGTTCCCCTAAAGCTCAGAGGCTGGGCCCTCATGATCCGCTGTAATTATGCCCCCCATCTTTCTTAACACAGTCACTAGAGAGCAGCCACTCATTGGCTTTGTATCTCAAATAGTGCTTTGAAAACAAAATCCAAAGGTCTGGGGCTCAAGTGCAGCATACTCGAGAGAAGGTTGTGGATTTTTGTTTTGAAATCCACATTCAAAAATACAAGTGGGGGCAGGAATGCAGGTTAAGAAGGCAGGACTTTGTGATCAAGGGAAAGAACGGATCTCTCTCTTAGGTGACTGGTAACTGTCAATAGTGGAGGCACAGGAGTTGCGGCTGGGCAGGGATTCTATGGGGCTTCTGAAAAAACTGTGGGGGGGGGACATGTGCCCCTCATGTCTCTCCCCCCCCCTCACTTCCCCCAAGTTGTCTATGATCTTAGTCTAACCCAGGATGGGGAACCTTTTCCTTCCAAGGCCCGCATAGAAGTTGAGGTGAGGGTACTTAAGGGATGCATTCAGGAAGAAGAGGGTCCAGATCATGGATCTTGTGCCATAGATCCATCTCCCTCTCCTTGTGTGCATGCCCTCATTTCTGTTTGCTTACCCTGAGCTTGGTCTTTCAAGTGCTTGACTGTAAGAAGTGGATCCAGGGGCAAGATCTAGAAATGGGCCACATAAAACTAGCCACAGACCACATTTGGCCCCTGGGCCTGAGGTTTCCCACTCCTGATCTAGACCATTTTTAAGTGATGGAGGAATCCTGCTGAGATCAGTGGGACTAAGGTCACTTTCAGACATGCCCCCGCCCCTGGTGCATCTTTGAGCTGGGGGGGGGGGAAATGCACAACCCGAATATGCTTGGGGATCGGCTGGTCTGAAAGCTCCCCCACCCCCCGCAGCTTTGCCAGCAGATACTCACAGGGATGCAGAGCTCAATTGCCTGCTCTGCATCCCGCATGTCTCTGCAGGCAAAGCCGCGGGGGCTTTCAGACCGGGCGATCCCCATGCATATTCAGACTGCATATTCCATCCCCCCCCCCCGCAGCCCAAATATCCAAATATGCACCGGGGGGGTATGACGACGACATGTCTGAAAGTGGCCTAAGTCAGATGCTTCTGAATAACATGAGCTTGACTTCCATTGGGGAACTGGATCCTTTGAGTTAAAATATCCATTTTTAATTTCCACTATTGTGCCAGAGTGGCTCTGCAATAACCTATGAGAAATTCTGCATAATGTGGTCAATTTATCTTTGCCTGTATACAACTGTGGGGCTAAAGCAATTTATAATTTGTATTGCTAGCTGCAAAACCATTCCATAAACATTACAGGTCCTCTGAGAACCAACCAGCTATGCCTTTGTGCATCAATACAATATTTCAAGCAAACGTTTTTATCAGCAGACATGAGAAGCCAGTAATATTTTTAGCAATAGAGTAAAAATACAGCCCTGTGTTCACATATCTCAACATAATTTCCTTTATAGGTTCTACCATCTTTATGGAAAAGAAGGGGGGAAACAATGCTTTTGTATATCAAATGGTATTTTGAGATTTTAAATCAATGAAACTAATTAAACCAATGGAATTTTTTGCAGTCCATCAAGCTCAATGGTTTTATGCATATTAATATCCTGGGATGATAAAATTTTATTTTGTTTTCATAGTTTGAGTGAATTTTGATTATTTACTCGCATGATGGATGTCTCTCAATTCCTCTTTCCTGTAATAGCAACAATATATCTTCTCATTAAGTTTCCCTTCTATTCATTGTATTAGATCTGGGCAGTAGAAACAGACCTAGTTAAGTGCAAATGTATTACTTTGTTTGCTTTACTGTACATTTCAAATCCATGTGAAATGGCTTATTTAATTCCATCAATACCCAAATGCCATTTTATTTCCTCAATTTCAGCACATACAGTTGAGAACGTAACATAAAAATAAGCCTAAACAAGAAAAAAATGATCCCTAAAACCTATCTTTCACCCAAGATGAATACTGATGTGTGGGTAATCTTGTGATGGCAACATTTTCCTGCAGGAGCCTTTACCTGGTGTCTCCCTAACCGGGAAGATGGTACTATCCGTGTCATAGGCAACTGGTATCTGACAATAGTGGGGGGAGCGCAGAAGTGGGGGGCTGGGCAAGGGTTCTATAGGACTTCCAAAAATCTGAGGGGGGCATGTGCCCCTCCTTCCACAA
Source organism: Sphenodon punctatus (assembly GCA_003113815.1). Classification (NCBI taxonomy): domain Eukaryota; kingdom Metazoa; phylum Chordata; class Lepidosauria; order Sphenodontia; family Sphenodontidae; genus Sphenodon; species Sphenodon punctatus. The sequence continues at coordinate 785,231 of QEPC01008845.1, forward strand.
GTCGCCTATGATCAGTGTCCTGCATTCTTGTCAGCTACTGACTGGTGCATCCACCTGAATTTCCGGGTAATAAGGTCAGGACCCCTCTGTTAGTTTCTCTTCTCCTCCCTTAGTCCCATATCATACTTACACCAGTTCCTCTTAAATTTCAGTTTGATTAACTATAACACAAACAATGCAAACAATTTACATTGTACATATACAAATGGAAAGGACAGAAGTGAGGGAAGTCTACATGAAGGCAAAAACCCAGGAAAGGTATCTAGTAAACACTACTCCCTGACAAACCACCACTGCAGCAGGACAGTTCCAATTGGTTGAGGGAATCCCCCTCCCCCTTACCAGTGATCTCGTCCAAGCCACAAGCCCAAGAACTGGGTTTTGCAAACAAGAAAGCACAAACAGGGGGTGTTGCTGAATGAGCTGCACGTTCCTCAGCTTCTCTCTCAGTCCCTACCTCTCGCTCCAATATGATGAAATGTAAAACACTAACAAACAGGGAACATATGCTATTGGTCCCATCCCCTCCATTATTTTTGACAGGCCTCAATTAACAGGAAACAAGGGACCACAATATGCTGGTTTGGAATAGAAATGAGGTTACTGCTCATCCATCCCATAACACATCCACCTTGGATAGGCTAATGCCCTTTTCACACGGGCACTCCCCTCGTGTCTGTGGGTGGGTGCCCATGGGGACACCACAGGCAGTGGGAGGGGGTGCGCTCCCATACTCCATTCACCCATCTCCATGCACGGAGCATCGGGGCACCCCCATGCACCACTCAACTCAGTGTGCCACACCACGGCCTGTGTGAAAAGGGCCTTAGTTGTGCCTATTGGCAACATCTGGCATTGAGAACAGGGGTAGGTAATCTTTCTTCCTACTGGTCACTTTAAAAAAAATACAGGCTCTGCAGGCCAGATAGGAGCTGGGGCAGGAGTACTTAAAGAGGCGTGCCCAGGATGGAAGGAAACATATGTGAATGTGGTGGAGAAGGGAAGGATCCAGATCTAGGATATATGACCGATACCAGTCATCTTTGAGCACATGCCCTCATCTCTGCTCCCTTCCCACATGCGCACTTTGAGTGCTTGAATGGATCCAGGGCCTAATTCAGAAACTGGAAATGGCTCAAATAAAAGTCAGCTGTGAATAGATTTAGCCCATGGGCCACAGTTTTCCCAATTCCCTACAAGAAAATAAAACAATTGCTTTAGGACCTACGCCAGCCCCTATTCAGTGCTGATTACAGCTTTATAACCTGCTGTATATTCCAGAAGCCTCAAGTTTATCCCTCCTCTCCCTTCTGTTACCATTAGTGTTTTATACACATTTCAAGTCATCTTGTCAAGAACGTGTCTTCCTTATTTGTCAGGACAGCGGAATGCATGCCTACTGCTCTATAAATCTCAATTATATGAAAGCTGACTAGGTTCGTCTGCTGTTTACCGACTTCAAAACAGATACACAAAAGTCTACAGAGAGCTTCATTAGAACATTTTCCATTCTCCAGATGGTGACTGGTAAGTAAAGGTCACCGATACCTCTCTCACATTTAGATAATGACAGTTGATGCCCAGTCAGCCATCTGTTCCCTGCCTACTATGTGGGTTATTTATTGGGATCTTCACACTTGCCAATTGCAATGGTTGGTTAAAGTTACTGAATTCCATTCCCTGGCTTTTACTCACATAGGTTTCAATCCTCAAAGCACTATTCTAGTTTAAACCAAACCCACATCAGCTGGGCTTGTGCCAATGCAGCGAACGGAGGGACTGGAACTTTAGTCATCAAGATTCTTCAGAGTTAGAACCTGTCTGCATTTTATTCACTATTTGTATTGATGCGTGGAAAGAGTGCTTATTTTACAGTGACACTGTCCGGCTCCGGGGGGAAGAAGCTGGGGAAAAAGGAAGGCAGGGGTCAGACAAAGGAGGGAAATAGTAGGGCAGGTCAGCGGGAAGGGCTGGACGGAGTAGGGAAGGTTCCACAGCATCACTAGTAAAGCCTCTCAGTCACTCTCCAATATCCGGGAGACTAAACACTCAGCATAGCTACCAGACAAGCTGGTCTAAGAAAGGGTATGACTCATCATCGAGGCCAGGCACCAAGGAACTGGATGGAGAACCAAACAACAGGGAAGCTGGAAAGGGAACCCAACAACAGGGGAACGAAGAAGGGAAACCAACAACAGGGGAGCTGGTGGGATTAGCCTACAAAGGAGGTAGAAGGGGAACCAGTGAGGGGGATGCTGGCGGGAATAACCAGTGGAAGGGAAGCTGACAGATAACCAGCTACAAGGGAGTTAGGGGGGGAACCAGCGACAGGGACGGTGACAGGGGTAACCAGTGGCAGGGAAGTTGGTGAGGGCAGCCAGCTATGGAGGAGCTAGGGGGGAGAACCAACAATAGGGACGTTAGCAGAGATAACCAGCAGCAGGGAATCTGGTGAGGGTATCCAGCTACAGAGGAGCTAGGGGGAGAATCAACAATAGGGATGCTGGCAGGGATAACCAGCGGCAGGGAAGCTAGAGGGAGTAGGGCAGCAAGGCCCCAGCACACAAGGAGAACAGGGATCACATGCAACAGCAAGGAAGGGGGTTTCACTCATACAAGATACACAAAGGGTTTCACGGGACAAGAGACTCACGTACACAGAACACAACAACACAATCACAAGGAAAGGGACAAGGTAATGCTGCACCACATCGGAGGCACAGAAATCAACCCTTGGGAAGAGAAGTTGCTCCACCAGCTTCCTGCGGCCCCCAGGAGGCCCTAAATACTCTTTGAGGACTAATCAGGAAGATAGGAGACAAGCCCCCAGAAATGGCAACCAGGTGTGCAGGGGCGGGGCACACACCAGGTGGGGATGTGGGGGAAGACACCGTGGGGAGGATGAACGCACCATTTATCAAGGCACCAGGTGGCGCAAGCTGCTCCGGTGATGTCCCCAACCCCCCAAGGCGAAGGGTTCAAGACTGGGCCATGACAGACACTAAGTGAACATTCGTTACAGTGCTACTACCTGCAGAATCATCAGTCCACTGCATCTAGACACCAAAAACATACATCAAGTTTGTTGAGTTTTAAATCAACATTAAAAGATATTACTAGTTTGATCCTCGGTTTTGGTTTCTACGCATTAACAAGCCACCGGTTAATGGCAGCGACCTTCCCACAAGTTCACTTTCAGTGTTTGAATGGATTGTTTCAGGTGACTGAGATGCTGCAAGTGCAAGAGCTTTCAAACATCCTTTTCAAACTGTTTTGAGACACTAAGGGTATTTTTAGACATTATGATACCACGGTCAAACCACAGTGAATCCCCTGTGGTGGCCACGGTACCATAATGTCTGGAGTGCATTCCGCCAGAGGTTCACCACAGTGAACCTCTGATGGGGAACACATTGACCATGGTTCTGGATCTCCGGCTGCCCGGAGGTCCAGAATCGTGGTTAGCTGGACCACAGTCCGGAATCGGCAGAAAGTAATGTCTATTACCTCTGCCGATTCCGGCCCAGATCCCGATGCAGGATTGGGCGCAGCGGCCGAATTGGTCACTGTGCCCAACCATCTCCCGGAGGGCGACAGGCCAGGGGAGCGCAGGGGGCAGGGCTGTACGGTCGCACGTCGCACCATGCAGCCCCCCCCCCCCCTTCCCCGATCCCCTGTAGGAATCAGGCTGGCACATCTAAAGGATGGCTGGCCTGATTCCTGTCCGGGATCCAAAACAGATCATGGATAGGGCTGTAGCGGAATATCGCAGCGGTAGCTATTTCCGGCGGAAACAGTGTTTCCGCAATTAGTGGAATGGCATGGCAGAGGCTTTCATTCCGCGGTTTCATTCCGCGGTTCCGCTTATTTAATTCCGCAACTTAGTGGAATCGTGGAAACATGACATTTTCGCTATTTCCGCAATTCCGCCAGCGCCACAAAATAGCGGAATAGCGGGTTTCCGCGATTTTTTCGCAATTTTTCCACAATTCCGCGATTTGCAGAATTCCGGTGGAATTAGCGGAATATCCGCAGAAATGTCGCGGTGTGGTGCGGGCAATTCCGAAATGGCGGAACGGAATCGTGGCGCGGTAAAAGCTGCTGCCGCATCAGCCCTAATCGTGGACTGTGGTGATTTCACGTTTGAAATCACCCTAGATTTAATGGAAGAGGAACTTCTGAAGCATACTATAGAACAAAGTTAACTACTGCCTGGTTAATTAGGTTGATGAGTTTTATTTCCATAATTACACTTTTATTGTAAACAGCAAAGAGATTTTTCTCCCCTCAGGACTTACAAGGTAGATTCTATCACTCATCTCTTTTTATTTGTTTCATAGCAACTCTTGACTTGATGGAAACTTTCACTGGAATATGAGAATTTTCAGAGATCTGTCTTTTCCTGGAAGTTGTTCTGCTGTTCCCTAAAGACTACACGGGAGAGTTCTCCAACCTCCGCCCATTTAGTTTAAGTAGGGAACTTCCTGTCCTTTGCTAACATAGGGTGCTTTTACATGTGATGTGCTGCTTCCACCACCACAGACTTCTCCAGGTGGTGGAGGCAGCCCTCACCCTGGCCAGGATCCTCCAGGCATGATGGTGGCCTGGGCTGAGGATGGGGTGATGCATAGACATGTTTCTACATATCCCTGTCCCTGCACTACATGCAGTGCCCCTCCCCACAGTTGAGGGGCGACCAATGCTGGCTGTCATGGTGCCCAGCTCCTGCCCCCACCCCAAAGGAAAGAGCGTAAAGCAGGCTATCAGACTTTTACTCCAGGTCCCCTTGCTGGCTCCTGACTGTGGTGGAGCTTAGCCCAGGCTGTCACTCAGGGATTTCCCCAAGTGCTAGCCCAGGCTAAGCTTCACCACAGGCGGGAGCCCAACCATGGTAATGTGTGGTGAGCACCTTTTGATGCAACGTTGGCACCCGGTTTAACCTGTGCTACAGCAGCTTAAACTGTGCAAACATTACATCTGAAAACATCCAATGTGATGTCAACAGAACTCTTTCATCTCCCAAGAAAAACTCAAGATTGAGTTAGCTGCAAGTATCTCCCTGTGACTTGTTTAGGACTCCGATTCAACCAAAATCTTCATTATAAAAGTTTGCTTAAATTCCATTGCTTAAATTCCAGTGATTTGTTTAAAGTTCAGCACATATTTAAGTGTCTTCCCTGGGGCAGCCAGCCTACACACAGCCATCAAAATTTCAAACAAGTCATGAACAATTATGGGAACAGACAGGGGGGTGGAGAGGAGGAAAATATCAGGAGTTCTGCTGGGTTTTGCCCGATGACCAAAAAATTGAGGGATGATTAGCTTGCTTGTGTTGGGGGCATGCCTTGAATTTAAAATTCTTTCCAACTATAATTTTAGTGATCAGTTTCTAATTCGCCTGTTTTCAGACTAATGGTAGTTACCTTAAGGCCTGAGATTACAAGTTTAATAGTCATTATGCTTGTGCATCAAGAAAGCTACTGAACATTGACTTGACAGTGACAGTAACAGCTTATGCAGGAGTATTAGTGGTGGCTGGGTTCTTGAAGGAAAAAAACCCTAAGTATTGTTTGGAAGCAACTTCTTCCTCCCGCTATGAAGAAATAAGAAAATAAGGAGTGTCCTGCTAGTTGGGGTGGTTCAAAACATTTGTCTTCTTGAATTAGATTGATTTCTTCAATCGGGACCTATGTTGAAATATTCTCTATTATGTAATTGAACCAATATATGGCTCAATCTTTCTAGCTTAGCCTTTTAAAAAATTGTGTTTAAAATGCAGAACACACGCTCTTGCTTTAGGGAAGCAAATTATAATCTATCATTTTACTGGGTGCAGCAGTGGACCAGGTGGCCGGGGAGAGTGACCCCAAGCTTTTGCTTGCTGTGCCAGGACTGTTGCCCTTAAAGGAGTCCCTGGTTGGTTTGGCTTCCTGAAATCCCCTGCTGACCCCCTAGAAGACCTTCCAGTGCCATTGGTTACATGACCTCGTGAGGGCTGCCTTGGAAGCCAGACTGGGCTTCCCACCTCATTTCCGGCTGACGGGCTTATCTGACAGATTGTGGCTTGTGGCCATGCTGTAGGTGCACACCTTAGGTCGGTGTCGCACACCGAAGGGCGTCACATGTATGGAGGCCCTTGAGGAGGCTTGGGAGGCTGGGGACCAGAAGCTCTGTTTTTTGTTTGTTTTTTTACAGGAAATGCTTGGGGCTTGACTAGCCTGTGCCTCTTCCCTTCTGGGAGAAGACTCTCAGGAGACACGACCAGTGGGCTTGTTCGAGCTAAGGGCTGGGCTGCTTGCTCCTGCACGGGCAAAGAGTACTGGATTTGATACTTGGGGTCCTGTAATAACTCAGGGATAGACCTGGGAACACAGTTTTGATCTCAGTGCCTGAGGGACCCTATGCTTTTATTTCAAAATCAGGTCTGACCTAAGCTACTGTTTTGAAATCACTATGTATCTTTAGAATTAACTTACGTCGCTGAAGACTACTTGATCTTCATTATGGTTAGCTTCCTGATTATTGCATAAGATTTTTATTTTCAGGGTTCAGACCTGGTTGAACGTGCGCTCCAAAGAGGAGCAAGACCTTTGAACCAATGAGCCTGGTTCAGAATTTTAACAGGACTGTGGATAATTGGGTCTGTATTGAGTAGATAGGGAATTTAATTTAATAGTTCTGGTCCTTTATTAGACCTACGCATGGTAGTAACCCAAGGGTGTTGATTTAAACACAATTTACTGGCTTTAGAAATATACTCTTTGTTTGTATTGTAGAGCAAATTGACAATTTAGCGAGCATGACAAAGGAAAAAAGTTGTACACAGGCTTCTTTACCCCTTGCCTGTCCCGATGTTCCTCCAGCGAAACAAGCAAACATTATCAAGTTTATAACTAGGACCAGCTCTGCCTCTGAGGATTCTCAATAGTCATTCCTGTCCCTTAAAAACAGATATGCATGTTTGGCTGGGTTCCAGACAGAACCAAATCCAACAGACATGTCAGCTAATTTAACCCCTACTCCCCCAGAGGTGGAGGAAAAGATTGAAAATCCACCTGATAAAACTGATGGGGCCTCTTCTAGGAATGATATTGGGGAACTACTACAATCACAATGCCTTCTGATCAGCCAGACAGTATCCCTACTATTTATAAATACCTTTAAGATCATATCTATTTTATGAGAGGTTAGGAATCAACTGCAGGAGTTAACAATTAAAATTGAATAACAAGTGATAGGATACTCCTAGATCAGCCTGTTAAATCTAAGGCTAGAACCGGAGGAGATGACACTCTAAAGGAAACGGAAGTATCTAAGACTTAGGCGGCTTTTAGACTAGAGGGTCACCGTAGGCGCAACCCACTTGAACGATATTTCAAAATCCCACGATGCGGGATTACACAGGATGTCCAGCGGGGATCAAGCACATGAAAGGCAGCTGCGCATTCTTTGGCAACCACAAATTAAATACCTCACAATTGATAGACATCATAGCTAAAGTATATGCCAAATACCTTTTCGGAAAACTCGAGCTATGGGATGACGAAAAAACATCTTTGCGGAGGAGCAGGCAGGTTTTTGCTCTAGCCACTCCACAATTGGTTTGTTTTGGGCTATCTTGCTAACAAATATGTGAATGTTCTGAAAGGCAGACCATTTGCTTAAATCTGCTTTTGACACAATTGATAGAAAGTTACTATTTTATTTATTTATATTAGAATGTTTATGCCACCCCCTCCTGGCTCAGGCATCTCGGGGCGGCTCACAACATTAAAACAATTAATTCAATTAAAAAATATAAAAGCTCATCCCCACCCTACCCTACCCAACCCACCCCCCTCATCTACCTCAGGAAAGGCCTGGCAGAACAGCCAGGTCTTACATTGTCTGTGAAAAAAGAGGGGAGGCCGGAAGACAAGCGGATCTCCAATGGGAGGGAGTTCCACAGCCGCGGCGCAGCCGCAGAGAATGCCCTCCTCATAGTGGACACCCGGGAAAGCTATGGGCAAAGCTTGCTTTAACAAATATTGACAGGAGACTTTTTAATCAAAATGCTTTATTGTAATACCTCATTTAAAGTTAGATTATCCCAGTCAAACAAAGTTGTGTGCTCTGTTCACCCCATTTCTTTTCAATTTTTTCATTAATGATATAGTATCCACATTTCAGAGGGAGCCTTTTTTCCACCTCGAGTTCAGGGGGAAACAAATTTCTATCCTCCTCTATGCAAATGACATGGTGTTACTGTTGAATGCTGAAATTGATCTGAGGAAATTATTGCTGGCCCTGAGCAATTATTGCAAATGTAACCACTTGTGTGAGTTATGATAAAACTAAATTTGTGCTTTTTGTCAAAAAGCAAACCTTGTAAGTAGTAGTTTGATTCAGTTAGTATAGAACAAGTTAAAAATCTATGAATACTTGGGGCTAGTATTAACACCAACTGGAGCATGGCAGGAGCATCTGAGTTTTGTTAAACTAAAGATCGCCCAAGCAGCAAATGGGGTAGTTTTTTGGAGATGCTGCAGTGGGAGATTGACTGCCATCCCCTACATACACACACACACACCAAGGATTTTGAGGCTAAATCTCTGGCCTCAGGCATTGTATGGTGCATAGTTATGGAGCTATTTTGCCTGGGAAGATCTAGGGGTTTTTCAAAAACAGCCTGATTCAGGGTATACTAGGTGGTCCCAAAACCACAGCGTCATTTATGGTCAGGGCAGAGAGTGGTGTCCTTCCTGTAAAGATGAAGGCCTACTTGCACATGATCTATTACTGACTGAAACCGCTTTTAGATGAGCAGCTCTACTTACCGGCTTAAAGGAAACGCTTCCTGAAAAGCCCCGTGGGGAGCGTTTAGATGCACCAGAAGTAACCGGCCACTATAGACATCATGGCTCACGTGGTCTCTTTGAAGCCGTATTAGGAAAGCCCAGGGCCATCTGCCTAGGGCTTTCAAAATACGACTTCAAAGAGACCACGCAATCCATGATTCCTATGGTGGCCAGCTACTTCCAGTGCATCTAAACGCACCCCACGCAGCTTTTCAGAAAGCACTTCCGTCAAGCGCGTAAGTAGAGCCTCTCATCTAAAACTGATCTGAGCGTGATCTCTCTGCCAAATGAGCATTGCCGACGCACCGAAGGAGACAGGACGACTTTATTGGGTTTTGAACAGCCGCACTCTTTATTTAACAATCAACATACCAATTAAGGTGGGGGTAAATCGCCTAAAGCGATGTGGGTCCAGTACTTAACTTTAACATTAATGGAAAACCATACCAAAACCTGAACCAGGGGTGGCTTCGATGTACCCTCGAATGCCCCCCAAATGATGTTCACACATCTCCCCTCCAAGCAGCGCCACAGGCTGGGAGGGGATCCCTTTTTCTTGTGAGTAAGGAGAATGATGCCTGCCGACGGGGGGCCATACTTGCCCCTGCCGTCGTCGCCCGACATCCCTCCCAGGGAGGCTGCCCAGCCGCTCGCCTTCCCCTGCTTTCCGGCAGGTGGGCCTCCCCATCTCTTACAAATATGACTCCTAAATTATGCCCCTTCTAACTACTCTAACTCAGTACTGGACCCCTGCAAGAGTGTGACAATAATAAACGAGCACAACACCACCCGTAGAACTAAGGGGTAAGATTAGCCAAATTTCCCGCACTGCAAGGAAGGCGAAACACGGAAAACCCTTATTCAGGCCTGATTGGGTTAGCCGTAAAAATTCCTTCCTGGCCCCGAGTCGGGAGCTGGTAGTGCCTGCAGTGCGAAGGGAGGGCGGGGTGGGTGCCGTCTTCACCACTTCCTGGGGCTGGAATGCAACCCGAGCGGCGTTTCACTGCTCGTGACCCCGCCCCTGGGTGGGGTCACGTGCCTAAATCTGACCAATGGGAGGCGCAGCCTGGCCCTAATGTAATCCAGGCTGCCTCCCATCTTGTCCTTGTGCGCGCCATTTCTTCCCGCCGCGGAGAGCCGCATCGGGCCTCTGACGGCGGGAAAAGGTTAACCCTTGCCATCCTTCCCCCTGTGTTAGGCGGGTGCGGCAAAGGGCCTCGCGCCCCCAACCCCGTGAGGGAGGGGGAGGATGAAATTTGCCCAGGCTATGCTGGAATGAGCAACTGCAATCTGACATTGACTTCCCATGGAGGAGCAACCTTGTAAAAAAACAGGTCTCGCCATTACATTTTTCCAAGGTATTGACCAGGGTAAGGCCATGACTATAGTTAAGAACCAGTTGTGAGATATTTTCATGCAAATTGACTTAGCTTCCCTTTCCTTACCCAGAACTGCCCCATGGTACTGCAAAAATTAAATCTCAGCACCAGCTCACGCACTACCTGACTACCGTTAGGCCATTTTACAATACGTAGAGCCTTGAAGCTATTCAGGTTTCATCAGATGCCATCATCAGTTCTAGAGCGTAGATATAGAGGAGTTCTGTAAAAATCAAAGGTTTTGCTTTTGTTGTTTGGGACAGATTGAGGATCTTCCCCATTACTTATTTGGCTGTATGGCTATAGCAGGAGTACAAATGAAATTAATGACTCCTCTTTTGGTTGGGAAAACACATTGGGGGACAGTGTTAAAACTGTCCTATCTGTTTGCAAATCCTAAAGATTGGATTAGATTGAAAGTGACCAATTTAGCTCATGCCCTTGGTGTCCAAAGACATATTTTCCAGGCTAAGGAGTCTGCTGACATGTTTTCTTAGGGAGATTTTTGGTTCCCTTACTTTGTCTGACTGTGGTTATTATTGTACAAGAGTTTGTGTTCAGGTGTCAGGCCTGGTCGGACCTGTGCTCCATAGAAGAGTAAAACCATTGAAACATGGGCATTGGTTCAAAAACGTTCATCATGACTATGGTAAATTGGGTTTGTGTGAAGCAGATTGGAATTGAAAATTCCTGTCATAGCTTTGGTCCTTACAAGTGTTTCCTTGTAATTTGAGGGTGCCGATTCAAGTAAAGTTCTCAACTAGTATTTTATTCCTTTATTTGCACATTAGAGTAATTTAATGTAATTTTATCTTTTGTTGTCTTTGTTGGGACTTGACTGTTTTGTTATGAGCTATGGTCGATAAAAATAAATCTTACTACTACTACTACAATTTTACAGATGGCAAAGAAAGTTTAAAAGTACACACACCCCTTACCAGAATTCAAAATTTCTACTCTTTGAAATACAAGACAAGCAATTTTACCAGGTAGCTAAACAGTCTTCAGTTTTAATCTAGAAAATATATTCAGATATAGTTTAGTTACAGGAGAGATCCACGATTGATTCTTGACTTCATTAAAATTGCATTGTGTTGCAACAGAAAAAAATATGAGAGGCTAATATAAAAGCTAGGAATTTAAAACAAAATGTTTCCTACTTTGTCAAGTGTAACCACAACCCAGCGTGTGAGGGGGATGTGCCAGTGGGAGGCACCAATACTCTGGCACCCACTGTGCTGTATCCTACAGGCACGGCCAATACCTGAGGGAGGCAGGGCCTGGGCAGATGGACAGAGGCAAGAAGACAGAGGGAAGAGTCTAGAGTAGGGGTATGTAATTCATTTTCATTATTATAATAAGAAAAATGAAAAATTTTAACAGGGGACCAAAACTATCTGAATAATTGTAAGTATGACATTTGTTTAGTTCCAACTTTGGAAGGATGAGTATGTGAGCTAGAGATAGATATCTAATTGAATATATACATTAAAAAGAATACGGCCCCAAAAATACAACTCTGGTGAACTCCAGAAGATTAGTGAGGTGTACTAAATAAGTCTGCTCACCTGATGTCCTGCTTCTATGGCAATTGGCTACCCGAAACCTGACTCCTTGTTCACCTCCCTGTAGTCTTCTGAAACGGAACCCAAATGATGGTTCCTGGCCTTGCCCTAGTTAACCTTAAAAGTCTGAAGGGAGGACTCCATTAGCTCCATGACTTAAGGTCAAAGGAGGACAAGAAATGGAAAGGAATAGGCTGAGATGTTAGAAAAGTAGGACTAAGGAACACAACTAAGGACAGAACTGTGTCGAATAAGGACAGAACTGTGTCTGGAGTCATAGTGTTGGTGGAGATGTTGCTGTTGAGGTCATTCGCTGACAGTTGTTGAGTTCCCATGGTAAGTTGGGGTTCTGGTAGTGCACGGGGGGGGTATAATTGCTTGATGTAAAGGGCACATGAATTGTTGGAGGGTGCCTCAACAGTTTTGGGTCCCAAAAGACAACAGGGATGGGGAATAACTGCATGCTGGGGTGGTGTGGTGTCCTGTGTTGGTTACTTTGTGGGGCGTGGAAGTCTGTGTGGTGGGAGTTGAAGTCTGTGGGGTGGGGTAGTATGTGGTTGGGGGTTTTGGGAGGGAAGGTTATAGGATGGGGTCTGTGGGGTGCAGGCTAAAGGCTGTGTGGTGGGGTTGGGGGACTTGGGTTATCACTGTGGGGTGGCCCAGTCCATACCATCCCAGCAATGATCCCCTTCCCTTCCTTCATACTTAGCTCAATGAGTGGTAGTGGTGGTGGTGGTGGGGGATCAGGGACCGAAACTGGTGAGGCTCACTTCCAGCATCAATCTGATGTGGAAGCTTTCTGTGCCTAGGAAGAGGACGACTTTCTAATTCTTATTGTTCTGCTGCTATGGTGGTCATTGACCAATTTTGAACAATTGAACAATAGGCAGAAGCAAAACGGAGTTTTGCTTGATGGAACTGCAGGTTACTTTTCTGAAGAGCTGTATTTAGCATCTCCAAATGGCCGAACACAAGCACCAATAATTTTAACATGAAATAAGTCTCAAACCTTTGCAACTTCTGTGCACATCCATCTGCTTTTATTACAAGATCTCCTCTCTCCTCAGATGAGACATCCTCAAAGAAATCAATCAGCTCCCTATAGTTTGAGGTGACAGACTGTAAGGAAGTTACTTGAACACTCCATTTTGTAGGGCAAAACTGTCTAAGATTTATATTATCCTGTCCTTGAAATTGTCTAAGCCATGACACACGTTTGGGTGAAGTTTTTTACAAAAAAGTGATCAAGTCTGCTATTTCGCTTAGAAAGTTTCTACACATAGTAACATTTTCTGCTACATCTTACACCACCAGGTTAACAATAGGTGACAGGCAGTTAAAATATACTACTCGGGGCTGTTCTTCTTTTACAAGTGCCTATAGTCCACTAAGATGTCCAGTACCAGCAACATTTGATGCTCCGTCATAGCACTGACCACGGCACCTGTCAAGAGGTAGAGTAAACTAACACAGTACATCCTTCAAAATATTAAAGAAGAGTTTTAGCTGTTGTGTCACGCGTTTCACAAAAGCCCCCCCCAATTCCTCTACTGACAGATCCTCTGTTGCTATTCGTAAGCAGAAAAACCTGCTCCTTCGTAGAAATATCTGTTGTCTCATCAACAATCATAATAGTGCACAGTTTTTTCAGTCTGTTTCACCATCGTACATAGAACGTTGTGAGCCATAATCGAAGGCATCTCATTTACAGCATTAGGTGCAATCCATGTTTAGGATGTACAATTTAGCCATGGCTTGGGCTGTGGGATGTCTTCTGAATGTAACAGCAAGAACCGTCTCAAACTGAACCCCTATTCAAGATGACCACGTACTCCAACACCCTGGCATGCGAGGTACCCAACAGATGTCAAAATGGACAGCAGCACCTTTCTTGCTTACTGCATCTGCTTCCGTTTGGCCTTCTGAACAAATGGCAAGTACATTTACCCAAGCTTTAGTAGCAGCTATCGCTAGGGAAGCAGTCCGGTGCAAACGGGATCTTTCATGGCTGCTAAATCTTTATCTTCTTCCAGTTTGAG
>QEPC01008845.1:850772-861728 GCA_003113815.1 Sphenodon punctatus
CCCCACCCCAGGGATCACCCTAGTCCCTGCTGGTGCAGGCTCCGGGTCGCTGGCGGCAGCCCGGAGCCCGCACTAGCAGGGACTTAGAGAAAACATTTTTTTTTTAAAATCCAGGCTGGGATGGGTGGGTGGGGGGTGCCCCCCCTTCCACCTTCACAGCCTGGGAGGGGGGGAGGATTTTTTTTTTATTTCATTGATTTCAGTGGGGACAGTTCCCCATTGAAATCAATGGAATAAATCCGGTACTGGTATACCGGATTTAATCCGGGAATCCGGTTTTTTGAAAACCGGTAACCGGTAAATCCAGTAGCCACTGCCCTGATGTCCCACCCCTACTTATCACAATGATTCACTGTGATAAGAGAGCTCGGATTCCCTTCTGGCACTTAGACCCTTATGGCCAGAAATTTCTGGGAAGCTCAGCAGTTGTGAGGGAGCTCACTTCCCTTCTGGGCAGAGGGGAAGGTGCAACAATTATGAGGGAGCTTGGTGCCAGGGGACTGAGGTAGGGGATGTGAGGGTCTCCAGATTTCCTGAGCTATTTTTGTTACTAAGAACTGTTCCTGGAGTTAATGGACTCTACTTTTATTTTTCTGTAAAACCAAGCTGAAAGGGGAGGAAGGTATAAAAGCTTTTACATTCTTCCCTCCCTTTTCCCCTGCCCAAACCTGGAACTTATGACTGAATTTAAGCCACAACTCCACTGCTCGAGTTGTCCCCTGCAATGTCCATGCTGTACTGATCATAATGGCAAAATTTCAAAGCTAGTTAAACATTCCCACTCATGTATTGTGTGGGCTAAGCACATGCCTTGTGTCTAAAAACAGTATTCATTTTTGAAAATGTGTGGGAAATTTCAGCTGGAAAAGCAAATTAATGGGAATGAGTTTCTAGCAGAAACTATTACTATTTTAACTGCCATTACAACAACAGCAGAAATGAATATTTCAAGCAAACTTTAAATTCAATAAATTCACTATACTTGAAAATCTGGATTAAAATCAAAGTCATTGTGTGGATTAAGTTTTATTTTTTGAAGTTTGCACATGTGGGTTTTTTTTTGTTTCCCCCCCCCTTGTTTGCTGTTCAGCAGTTCTTTTGAGAATTGTAAGTTAACAACTGGTTGATCTGTGTCCCACGAGGTACCAAGCAACCAGTGTTGAACACCAGAAGCACCAAATAATGAAAATATGAAATGACAAAATACCAAATCATAAAGAGCCAAAGTAATCAATCCAGTGAAACTCACAGAGCAACAAATGTAGGTATGTCTTTCATAAACAAATACCAGAATTTAGCTCATGAATGTAAAGTTATAAATTTGTTTCAGCTCTAATTATATCTTATACTTCATATGTCACATCTGAACATTGCAATTTTATTATATAGTAACTGTCTAGCAAATGTCTGAACCAATCAAAACAGCTTTAAAAGTTGGTAAATAAAATAGGTTTTCATTAAATTCCAAATACATATAGGGTTGGATCACAAAAATAATTCAGTCTCCAGTCTGAAAATGGAAGTTAAGATCTATTGTGAATCTGCTTCTGGAAGCAAACTTTTTTCCATTCCTTCCTCACCAAGTCCTGCATTACCCTCAACATAATCCAGGACCAGCCCATGGAGTTTACAGGACCAGACATGTAAGCTCAGAATAGGGTCCCTCACGCATGGCTGCCAGTGGCAGCTTCTAGTGACCAGGGGAGATTTTGAGACTATAAGTGATGCCTCTGAAGGCCTAAATCCAGGGATATAGGACCTAGCCGTCCATCCATTGAACTGGCCCTGACTTGACCCCATTAAAACCAACATGGCTAACCTCAGATTAAGATACTACTTAATGTCAACAATGGGTAAAAAACAAACCAAAAACACAAGACAGTAGCCCGCAGTAGCCTGCTTTGGACCGCGGGCCACTATCACATGTGCTATTGGGCCCCGAATTTGGCCCAATAGCACATGTGCAGGGCTGCAAGATCTTGTGGCATCTTGCGCAGGACTGCAAGAATCTCTTGGATTCTCATAAGAACGCAAGGTATTTTCGTTTCAGCACTACTCTTCAGTCACATAGCTCTGAATGTAGAAACTGCTAAGTAGAGTTTAAAATTGGGTGATTTTAGACAGATGGGCTGCCCTGGTGTTGGCTGCTCCCACCCGCTTAACCCCCAAACCAGCGCATCTATTGAAAGGCACTCCACCAGATGTGGAAGCAGAGCAGCCTTTGCCTGCTCCAGGCCAGTCCTACTTGCGGTGTTCTGGCACATCTAGGAGCACTGCCTGCAGAGTGGGCTGGCCAAACCCAGCTCACTGGCCTGGGGTGAAGCTGCTGTCCATCTGCTATGATGGATGCACACTACAGCCCCACTTTTGGCAGACCGTTGCCCTGGGCAACACCACAGAATTACCACAGGGTTGTGAGCACCAGCCTAGAATGTTGGATGAGCCACCCATAACTCTATGATGTGGGGGGTGGGAACACCGTGTGCAGGCAGACTGCAGGCAGGGAACTGCTGGGTCTGTATAAATGGCTGCAAGCTCTGGGGGCAAACAGCCTCCGTTCTGTCTGTTTACAGCCATTGCATCTTAATAGTGTGGAATCCGAGGCTCAGAAAATGAAAAAGTGTAGGATTCTGACAGAAGGCAATTCTAGGACTACAGACTTTATTCACAGCTTGCTGTAAGTACTTTCTTCTGCTCTGTTCATTTTCAAGCCCTGTATGGAACATGCCCTTCAGCTAGTCACTGCAAGAAAAATGACTCTGTTTCTTGTTCAGTCAAAATCTTCTCCACATGGTCTCGCAAGTGCTTCTTTGTCTTTAGCCAAGGCAGGATCCATGCTGATCCACCAAGCAGTCTTAAGAATGCTTCTCTGAGGGAGGAGACACACTACAGGTCTCTGATTTAGTACAGCTTTGCCTGGAAGCAATGAAAATTTACAGGCCTCATTACTGAATTTTTGCTCTAGTACTGGGAACAAGGACTTGGAGTGTCACTTTAGTTTTATTTCCTTTTACCTTCTGTTCAGCTGATGGTTAACGGACAATAAAATCATCTTGATACAAAGCTGCATCTGGACAATGTGAGAACTCTAGCTTTTTTTCAGGACTCAGCATGATCAAGCCTATTATTTAATATTTTGCATTGTTCAGTGGTTTCTCAGGCCTGTTGAGGGTGGGGGTTTCCCTGTACCTGACTCTTTCAAAGAAGCGACAGTGGACAGGCATGCCATTACAGATGGTCTATTAAACCTCTTTTACTTGCAGACATCTTTTAAACAAAGCTTTGCTGTTCAATTTGATTGCAATACATGATCAGCACTTCACCTTTTGACAAAGTAAATGATGAAAAAGGGCATTTATTTGATGCTTTTTGCGAGGGATTCAGAGTCATGTGTTCCAACATGGCCAAATCTTCTTTAAGACATGGAAAATGAATAGTCGAGGTCTGGAACTCATTTTTGAGGTAATGCTTAAGGTTAATACTTTCCCTGCAAGCGTTTAAACTTAACGGAGCATATGCAACACATTATCATCCATCTGAGACCATAGAAAAGATATTCTCTCTCCCTTACCCCACCTTGAGGCACTGCTGCTACGTCCAAAGTCTTTTAAAGTCACCAAGAGGTTTCTCTGCACCAGTAGCTTTCTTCAGCTCAGTTGGAAACAATGCCTGACCCACTGAGGGTTGAGATGAAATGCTAAATTAAAAAGGATGGCTTGGGACTTCTTCAGATAATTATTTATAGATAGAAAAGTGGCCTTGATATAAAACCAGGCACAGAGAGACTAATATTAACCATGAAACAAAATGTAAATTTTTCCCTATTAAGCACATCTTCTGAGGAAATATCCAGCAGAAGCACAAAGGTGATTTGATTAGTGTCACATATCTACTTCAGGGAAATCTGTTTTAGCAGATCAGCCCTCAAAACATATATGAGAAAAATAATTACTCTGCCAATGATGGAACTGACTGAGAGCAGAAAAATGCCTTCCATGAAGCAAAGGCTTTGGGAAATGAGCCCCTTTCAGTTTAAGAAACTTAATGAGAAAACTTGCTCTGTAGGCTACAATAGTACTACTAATTCTTTGCACTAACTGTGAAATAACTTCAAGGAAGCTATGTTGTTGTTGTTTTTAAAAAAGATATACATTTGGCTTATACTTTCTCATACTCAGCTCTGCAAGAATTCCATACAATATAATCACAGGAAGGCTGCTAACCAGTCACCAACCACTTAAACCTCCAGAGGAAGTTTAAGGAAGTGGCTGGTGGATAACGGCCCATATGTGTTGTGGTTAGGTCTCCAAACAAATATGAATTTGAATTTCATATTCATGAATACAATTTGCATATTTGTTATAATGAATGAGTGTCTGAATTCACCTTCACCACTGTTTTGCATATTCATTTTGGTTACTTCATTACTTTGTGTTTGTCATTTAATAAATTGTTTGCAGAAATTTGTAACTTAACCAACAGTGAACACAAAATAATGAAGTAACCAAAGTACCAAGACAAAGTTACCAAAACAAATATTCAGAACCACAAAGTGGGAAGCAAGCACCATTTCATATTTGCTTTGTTTAAGAATGGATACAAATACGCAAAAGTAGGGATGAGAATTTCTGTTTCAGATAGAACTGAAAGTACCTGAATATGACCATTTCGAATTAATCTGAATTTTCAGTTCTTTTTTTGGTTTCGGTACTATCGGATCTTTTGCATTGTTTTTTGTACTGGATTTTTAACACTGCAGTTTGTTCCCCCATTGAAAAACCCTAATATTAAAAATCTGGTACAAAAATCAATGCAAAAAATCTGACAGTACCAAAACCGGAAAAGAACCGAAATACATGAGAACCGAAACCGAAATTGACCGAAACTGAAATTTTGCCCAGAGTCCCATTCCTACGCAAAAGTCACTGCATTCAATATTTGCACTAAATATTCATTTCGGCCCTAGTTGTGGTGCTTTTGTAGTACATTGCAGATCTATTTTTCTCTCCGACGATGCATCCCAAACAACCAATCTGTTCTGGGAAGTGCTAGGTGAAACTAGCATGGCTTTGATTTTTAATTTATTTTATTTAAGTCCCTCCTCTTCCCCCTGGCTGCATTTACATAACACTCATTCTAGATTGGGCATTTGTCCAAATCCACATTCTGAATGTTGTGCAAATCTTAGCACTCTTCTTCTCCTTTGATGATCCTACATTTTCTGCCACTCTGATCCTGAGAGTTTCTGTTCATGAGATGGGTGTTTTTCTACCAGCAATGTTGTTGATTAGCTCTCCGTTAGCAGGAGCCCATGTATTACGTGTATTCCCCTTCCCGCACCATGGCAGAAACACAGAATACATGGGATCCTGCCCATAACCATCCTTACTTCCTTTGACATCACATTGGTCACTGAGTAAAAGGGCAGTGACCTCTCCTGCACTAGAGTGGACAGGAGCCATTTCCAGAGCATTGCACAGAGGGTTAGCATACCTACATTTGTTGATGCCCCTTTGTATTGTACAAGCTAGCAGTTGAAATTAGCAAGCAGGAGGATCACCATCACCAGCCACATGGAAGCATTGCTATGGGACACACATGGGCAACAGGGCACAACATGAGTTTGCATGGAGCAAGAGTGGTTTTAGTAGAATAAGCTAATGCGTATATGAATGCACAAAGAGCATTGCTCACAGAGGAAGAACAAGAGCTTCGTACACAGTGTCATTTCAGTGACTGAAGGGTAATGCTTACCTGTTCAGAAGGGCATGGATTTGCAAACATCTCCCGTTGGGTTTTATAATCAGACTCTATAATACTAATGTACAAAAGCACCAAATCCGTCTGCCTGGAGATATCACAACACATCTTCCCAACCAGATGCATTGGTGGGAAACAAAGAAAAACAAATTGTCATTGGTAGGTGTGGCACGGCAGAGCCCAAAGGCCATAAGCCTGAGCAATGGTCAGTGCTGGAGAAACCTGGAGCGGTCTCGGTCTCCAGGCAAACCCTGCTCTGGAGGAGTTACCAGACCTGGAGGGCCTGGGTGGGCTACACAAGGAAGTTGTGCTTCGCCCACGGAACTGAGTACTAGAAATGAATGGAGCTGCTTGGAAGAAGCCAGAGAGTCTGTGCAAGCCAATACTCTGGCCTGAAAAATGACTGTCTCCAAACACAGAGAGCGACTGAGACTCAGACGCCCTAGGCCTCAAGGAAATAGAGGTTTACCGAGTACTGAGGACAGTTGAACATCGGGTCCGATTCTTGGAAACTCAGAATTATTGTTATTTTTTTTACAATTCAGTTCAGTCCTAAAATAGACTCTGTGTATATAGAGATTGTTTATGGTGGAGGATTGCAATATAGGGGAACAATAGGAGTTGAGCTATAATTCCCTGAAGGAAGTGATTGGTGGGCAGTATTCTGAACAGACTTACCCCAGGTGCCCGAGTACCCTTTTACAGCGGGTCACTTTAGTAAAAAACTTAGTAATTGCTGTTGTATCAGCATTCTCTTTTGAACAGTGCGGTCATTGAGCAGAATCAGATTTCCCTGGCATTTTCTTTCTCTTTCAGTACTCACTAGGAAATGGGAACAGTTTTGCCTGATCTAGGTCTCCAGCATTCAGTCCATTTGGTATGTTTTTTTTTTTAAAGTTGAACAAAAACTCAAACCACCATGCCACTTTCCTATAGCATCCATTTTAATGGCACAGCCATACAGAGAAAGACAGCTTTGATGTCAGCAGTATTCATCATTCAAAACATTTATTTCAGCTCTAAGCAACATCCAACACTTGTTTTTCCAAATCTCTCCATTCTAGAAGTAGGGGCTTGAAAAACATGGGTGAAAACAAATGAAATTCACACAAACACTCCTTCAATCCCAGATTCACCTGTCTGTTTGAATGGTACCCACCAGATATTTGCTCTGAGGCCATCCTAGGGATGCATTTTGCCATTCAATCACTAGGAAGGTGGAGCACACAGTGCAGGTGAACTCAGCCAAAACCAGGGAAACATGCAACCACAGGTCCATGTCCCTTTGTTAAGGTCCTGTCCCCGCCTCCCGTCCCCCCCATAGCCCCGGGTCTGTCCGCACAATAGAGATGCAGCTAACACCCTCTCTGGGAGCACAGAAATCCACAGAGGCTCTCAGAGGAGCGATCTCTGCTCCCCTTTCCCTTACATCTCTCAACTGAGAGTTGAAATAATCAAAAACACCAATACTTTCCAATGAAAGTGGGAAGTATAAATGAATACCCTTAATAACATTTCCTAATAATTACTGGATAGTCTGCACTTGTAAATCTACATTTTAATGAGCCTGATAATGACTACTGGGAAAATCATTATGCTTTCTTATTTCTCGCTCATTTTAAGGAGCTCTTTTACTTTTACAAACTATAGGTGTCATTTTTGTTTTAAGAT
Source organism: Sphenodon punctatus (assembly GCA_003113815.1). Taxonomy (NCBI): domain Eukaryota; kingdom Metazoa; phylum Chordata; class Lepidosauria; order Sphenodontia; family Sphenodontidae; genus Sphenodon; species Sphenodon punctatus. The sequence goes on from QEPC01008845.1 coordinate 858,204, forward strand.
TTCAGTCTCTCTGGATATGTAAAAACAGGAAGAAAAAAAATACCTAAGATGATACATTTTATTAAACCACCATCTGTTGGTGAGAGTGTCCAAGATTTCTGGTTACACAAAACTCTTCCTTAGGCAGGTAACCCAAGAAAATTTGCCCTAAGAAGAGTTTTGTGTAACTAGAAAACTAGCGCACAATAACCAACGGAAGTTGGTCCAATAAAAGTTGTCCAGTTGAACTACTATGGGTGAAAACAAATGAGACAGTAGCCCACATTAGCTGGCTTTAGCCCACGATTCACCTGCCCATCTGTTACATGGCCGTAAAATATTCACCCTCTTCTGCTGGGGGGGGGGAGGGAGGGGTGTTGCATCCGGCTGATACTTGATGTATCATCCGGACAAGGTGGTTTATGCAGCACAGGCTATGGCTTTCTCAGCCAGGTTAATCCAAGCTAATCTGTGCCTTCATGTCTGTTAGGTCCCTACCTGTTTACAATTTGGGGGAGGTGGGGAGGGGCTAGATATTTTGCACTGCATTATTTATGTAGCTTGTAGCTGGCTGATTACTGTCACCCCTCATGTCACAAATCAGAGCACCAGTTAGACTGTAAGAGTCCAGTTAAATTGATGGAGTTTTCCATTAGCTTCAGATTATTGTTGATGTTGATGGTTGGGCTGAAACCTTGAATCAAGGCAAATTGCTGATTATTTTGCTTGAACCTCATGTACTTTGCACAATTCACATTTTAAATTCAACCTCTTACCCAACAAACAGCTGAGTTTCTCTTGTCTAACTAACAGAAAACCCCTGAGTTGCTGCACCTGGAATTACGTTCTGAGGTGGGATTCCTCCCTAAAGACACAGTGTACTTTGAGATCTCAGATGGTGATGTGACCTCTGACCTGGAAATGGACAGAGCAGAGGGATGAGAGGGAATGAAGTAAGGAGAGAGACCTCAGCCAGTAGGTTGGAGAGGAGCATGTGACAGTGGGAGACCTCTCTGTCTCTCCTCACAAGTGTGGGCTACCCCACTCCCATAATTCTGTAGGGAGCAGGTGGCAGGCCTCAGTCTGGGACCTGAGGACAAGAGATCTCCTGGCAGCCTAGAGAGATAAAAAAAAAGTAATTGACCAGCTTCAGCATGGGCCAGGCCAAGACCAGAGTTCAACTGGCTGGCAGGGGAAGTGACAGAGCTGGCCTGAGCCTGCTCTATGGGCATCAGTTCCTGGAACAGTGGCCTGGACAAGGTCACTTGTGAATGGACCAAGCAGAGAACTTTTCTGGCCAGGTATAGGGGTTGCTTATCCTCTCACTAGAGGATTTACCCACTGACCTTGACGGTTACTCTGTTGACCTGGTAGTTTTATGGACTGACATCTTGACCAGGGCCATTAACAATTGCACTCAGGCATCTGCTCCCATCACAGTAACAGAATAGTCCCCCTGGTATACAAAGGACCTGAGGTGGTTGAAGTGGGAGTGTAAGCAATTAGAGCTCAGGTGGCGCTCAACTCGTTCAGCATAAATCTTTTTTAAAGAACTATACCATGGCTGTGATGGTGGCAAAGAAATGTTTCTTAGATATCATAGTGTCTGCATAGATGGGAGGCAAAGAAGTTACAGCCAGGAATGTATATGCAGAATTTTGCAAAATAACATAATTCAGCTGTTTATAGAATCTGATTACTTTATCCAATCTTTCCAAAATTTGTTATACTTAATGCCTTCCATGGGAGGTACAATTCTCCAAGTTTCATCCAAATATAATGAAAAACAAAAACGTTACAGCCAAACATGTGTTTTCCATTAAAAGCAATGAAAAACAAAAACGAAAGCAAAAACGAAAATGAAAATTTTATATTTACTAAAAAAAACACAAAATATTTCAATAATGAACATGAAAAACAACATGGTGCACACCTCTACCATGCCCGTCCTGGTTGGTGAAAGTCAGCCGGGAGACACTGGGGCTGTTACTGGTTTGGTAATCAATGCCTTCCTTCGGGAGGGTAGAGTGCTAAAGCCATCATTGTACATGGTTCCACCCATCAGCTATTGTCCTGTTATTGAACGGGTGGTGACTCGTCAGCTTCAGGTGCATCTGGTACTATCAGATTCCTGGACCCTTCACAGTCTGGTTTCCATCCTGGGAATGTCACAGAGACTGCACTTGTGGCCTTGGTTGATGATCTTTGGCTGGAGTTAGACCAGGGAAATTCTACCCTGTTAATTTTATTAAATCTTTCAGTGGCTTTTATTTATTTATTTATTTTATTTTTTATTTATTTTTATTTTATTTTATTTTATTTTATTTTGATACCATTGATCATGAGGTGTTGTTGACTTGCCTGACGGACCTGGCTGAAGTGGGCAGAAGTGCTCTTGAGTGATCCCGCTCTTTCTTGGCCGGGAGATCTCAGAGGATGATATTGATCAATTGCTCATTATCTCCTTGGGATCTCCTTTGTGGGGTACCTCAGGGTTCCATTCTGTCCCCCTCTTGTTCAATATATATATGTAGCCACTGGGTGAGGTCATTCGGAGGTTTGGGGTGCGGTGCCATCAGTATGCTGATGACACGCAGCTCTACCACTCCTTTTCATCCAACCCAGGTCCATCAGTCTTAGTGCTTACTCATTGCCTGACTGCTGTGGGGTACTGGATGAGGGAAAGTCAACTGATGCTGAATCCTGACAAGACTGAGGTGATGATGGTTGTCCGGTCTTGTGCCCTGGAGGGGATTGGGACGCCTCTTATTGATGGGGTCTGGACCCCTCTGGTTGTTTGGGTTCATGGACTTGGAGTGCATCTGGATCCTTTGCTGCACCTGGATTACCAGATTGTTGCAGTGGCCAGGAGTGCTTTTCACCAACTCCATCTGGTGAGGAAGCTGTTGCCTTTTCTTTCAGACTCAGATTGGGCAACTGTTGTCCATACTTTCATCACCTTAAGGCTAGACTACTGTAATGTGCTCTATGTGGGGCTACCCTTGGTGAAGTTCAGAGGCTTCAGCTGGTGCAGAACGCGGTGGTTCACCTCCTTATGGGGGTGCATCACCACGAGTACATAACACTGGTGCTCCTTTCACTGCACAGGCTGTTGATAGTATTCTGGGCCCAATTAAAGGTGCTGGTGATGACCTTTAAAGCCCTAAATGGTCTAGGCCCCATCTATCTGAGGTAGGGCTGAAACTGGCCTCGATTGTCTCACCAGTTCTCATTGAGAAGGGGGGCTTTTCTCATCTCAAGCTGAGTCAACCCCATCTTCTCATTGAGAGCTGGAGAGAATTCAAGTGGGTGGGGGTTGCAGGCAAGGGGGCCAACACCGGGACTGGAGGTGAGCAGGGGTCAAAGACAAGCCCCTTGAGTACCTCCAGTACCCGCATGGCATCCCTGCCATGGGGGGTGGGGAGGCAAAGTTCAGGCAGGGATATTGGAGTAGGGCAGGTGTGTACTTACCATCTGGGAGGTCCCAACCACCCCATGGTGCTCCACACCACACTGGGCCCCTCCCAAGTCATCAGTTTAAAAGAA
>QEPC01008845.1:865470-885671 GCA_003113815.1 Sphenodon punctatus
GATTGCTAGAACAATAGCATTAGTCATAACCTGCTTATTTCATCAACCTTGAGTATTCAGCCAGTTCTATTTAAAAGAATGAGGTACCATGGTATTAGGGGCCATAACTTCCTTAAATGGTTGTATAGACCTTGATGCTTTTCTTTTTCTTTTCAAGAGTCCCTTCTGTGACTGAATGATTTAAAAACCACAGCAATAATAAAGCCAGACAAGGACAGAGTTTTATGCGTCTGCTATAATTACTTTCTATGGAGAAAATGATTTCTGTGAAATCCAGGAACAAGCATTGCATGCAGAGAGTAGATCCAAATGAAATATTTCATACTCTCCTGCTTTCCACTCTACCCTTTGGGGTTGGGGAAAGAAAAAACAGATACAATTTATCCTATCTAATCAATTTTAAATTTTTCCAAAAATAATTATTCTATGAGCCTTTCAGAAAAACACAATTGTCCATTTTGACCATAATCATGAAAACATTTGCATTTGGTTTCAGGTTATTAGCCCCTCTCTGCTTCACTTTCTGTAATATCCAAGTAAAAACCTGGTCAGACAACAGAAAAGAATGGTCAGTTCACAAGCTAACAATGGGGACAATAGACTGAATTATCAGTCTTTAAAGAGCAAAACTAGTCAAACCTGTCAACCCCATCCAACCCCTCACCCCCGCCCTCTGTATGACAACCTAGTACCTTCTGCACCCAGCCAAGAAACCACAAATTCAAAATGACTGTCTTTTTCTATCCAACAGTTATTAATGATTCTGAAACAAGTTGCATTAGGAACTGGAGTTTAAAGGCAAGGTGGCTGAAGAGAAAGTTTTTAGTGTTTCAAAAGAAAAATGCAAAGGAAGAAAAACAACAACATATAGATGATGAAAAACATTAATTTTGAATTTTTCTAAAAAAAAAAAAAAGCTCTTCAGTGCTAACGTATGGTTATTTCAGCAATTAAAAACCACTTGGTAAATACTTGTGCATCAAGCTGAGTAATACCAAACAATTAATAATCTCTCCAGATTGCAGTGAGCGACTTGGGGATATGCTACATCACTCTGCCTGGCATTCATGTAATGGGGTATAACTGGAAAATGTGTTAGTATCCTCCTGAGATATGAAGACATGGTGTGGGTATTATGATAAGCAATGTGCTTTTACCAGCCAGGCCATTCATCTAATTTGCATACCCTATAAAAATATATGAGAGCGAGAGAGACTTTAGAAGAGAGTGAAGATGATGTTTCAGTACATTTGGAAGACAGCATGTAAGCTGGGAAGTGGATATCCTTGCTACATTTTAAGGTCCCTGATTTTTAAAAAATGTCATGCTTGCTTTACTCCATAGGGTGAGACTGACTTTGAGACAACAGCAGTTATTTTAGCCATAGTGATATCAACTATATGATGGAGAACATTAGTGAGAAATAAAATATATAGAAACTACCATGGTAAATCTGATTGATCCAGTGTCCTGAGTAGTCAGCAGCAAATACTGTTGAGGAAGGTGTAGAAAAACCAGAGGTAGGAATTTACTGAATAGCCCGGGCATATGATAAGACCCTCTCCAATCTGGCTTGCTCTTTGCTTCCCCCCCTTCTCCTCTTCCTCCCTCCCTCCTGTCCTCCTTCCCCCTAGCCTTCCTTGAGGAAATCACCTCCATGCTCTCCACTTCCAACCCTTCCACTTGCCCCCTTGATCCTATCCCTTCTTGCCTCCTGACCTCTATCACACCCACTGTCTCCCCATCCCTCCTGCACATAATCAATCTTTCCCTCTCTACTGGCTCCTTTCCATCAGCCTTCAAGCGTGCCACTGTTTCTCCTATTCTCAAGAAGCCTATGCTTGATCCTACCAATCCCTCTAATTACCATCCCATTTCTCTGCTCCTTGACTTCCTCTCCGCCAGCTCCCCCATTTGACCCTCTCCAATCTGGCTTCCTCCCCCTCCACTCCACTGAGACTGCTGTTGCTAAACTAACAAACTACCTTCTCTTAGCAAAATCCAATTGCCTCCACTCCATCCTTGTCCTCCTCGATCTCTGCTGCTTTTGACACTGTCGACCATCTTTTCTTACTTGACTCCCTCCACTCCCTTGGTTTCCATGGCTCAGTTCTCAGCTGGTTCTCTTCCTGCCTCTCTGACTGATCCTTCAATGTGTCTCTTGCTGGTGCCTCCTCCACTTCTCTTCCCCTCTTGGTTCAAGTTCCAAAGGCTCCTTCCTTGGCTCTCTTCTCTTCTCTCTGTACACTCTGCCCCATGGCAAACTCAGTGAACCTCATGGCTTCCAGTACCATCTGATGATACCCAACTCTATCTCTCCACCACCACCCCTCTCTCTCCCTCTATCCAGTCTCACCTCACTAACTGTCTTTCTCACATTTCTCCCTGCATGTCTCATTGTCAGCTCAAACCTAACATGGCTAAAAACAGAACTCCTTATCTTCCCCACTAATCTTTCTTCTCTCTATCTTCCTTCTCTGTCTTCGTTGATGGGACCAACATGTAGCCTGTCCCACAGGCATATAGCCTAGGGTTCATCTTTGACTCACCCCTCTCCTTTAAACCTTAGATCAATTCTCTTGCCAAATTCTGTCACTTCTCTCTGCACAACACTCCTAAGATCTGTCCTTTCTCACTGTTTCCTCAGCTAAAACCCTTGTCCAACCCCATGTCATCTCTCGACTTGACTATTGCAATCTCCTTCTCACTGACCTTCCTTGCTCTCACCTTGATCTTCTCATTTCTGTTCATAACTCTGATGCCAAGGTCATCCACGTTGCCTGCCGCTTTGACCACGTACAGCCCCTTCTCTCATCTCTCCACTGACTCCCTCTTCCTGAACACATTCTGCACAAACTCCTGGTTTTTACCTACAAGGCTCTTCATGGTCTTGCTCCACCCTCTCTCTCAGCACTCATTTCCTGCTACACTCCTGTCCGGGAGCTCTGCTCCTCCTCTGCCACCACCCTCGCCTGCTCACGGCTCTCCTGATCCTCAAAACGCCTCTGCCCCTTTTCCCTGGCAACCCCCGATGCCTGGAGCTCCCTACTGGAACACATTTGCTCAGCTTCCTCCCTCCAAATCCATACACAAAACCCACCTCTTCCAAGATAGATATCTTTCCCTGGCTCCTCTTTCCCCTCTCCCCCTTGCTGACTTATCCTGAATCATTGTATCTTGGGTAACGTTAAATGAGTAACTACACCTTTGCAACTAAGCCAAGCACATGCACCTGAGACCTCACAAATTCATGTATGTATCCTTGTCTCCTCCTCTGTTTCCCCCACCCTTTGTCCTCCCCTCACCCTGTCTCTCTTAGATTGTAAACCTGCTAGGGCAGGGACCGTATCTCTTTCTTACAATTGTAAAGTGCCAGGTACTTTGTTGGTGCTATATAAATGCTTAACAACAACAACAACAACAACAACAAGCTTCAAGCGTATGTAGTAAATGTCTATTTTATGTCCTCCAGCTAGAGGGTTCCTCTCCCTTCTATTATTTTGAACCCTATCAGTAGTGCTTATATGGCCCCTGTTACCATAGTGTTTCTCAATAATGTATTTATTTAACCAGACCCACCTTGAGGTAGGAAGTGCTATTATCCCCATTTTAGAGGTGAAGAATTTAGACAGGCAATGCGGTCATCCATGGGATAGAACACGTTCAAAGCAGTTGGCATTAGAGCTGAAACGTCTATTCATGATTAATGCTGTTCTGCTGCCTCCCGGGAATGCAGAAACAAACTTACTTGGTTTCTGCCACATTCATTTGTTCCCATTCAGGAATTTCCATTGGTAGATACTTTCAGTATGTTCTGAAACTTATGGTACATGGCAGCACATTGGCAGGAGAAGGAGACAGGAACAATATACCTAGACTAGACTTTCTCCTCCCACCTCTCTCCCTTCCCCTCTCCCCCACTCCCACTCCCCAATTGGTAGAAGATCACTCAGAGACGAAAAAGGCATGGATCCAGGATCTGGAAAAGTAACAACACTAGGAAACGAAAATAGCAAACAAATGACAGAAAGTACTGAAAAATGACAGATGATAAAAATAAAATAAAATAAATCACCTCCTACAATCCTGAAAGCAACAGAAATGTGAAACACACCACAGACTCGAAAATTCTAATGAATATTCAGCAATGTTCCTGACATGACAGGATTTCCCATCGATTGAGCACCAGTTAACATGTGCATGAATCCCATTCACTTCAATGGAATGTTAGTGCAAACAGTATCCTGCCAGAGGATTGTGCAGAGAGAGACAAAGGTTTCAGTCTTCAAAGTCCTGAACCAACACAAGCTCTGTCGAAGTAGTGCTCTGTTACATGGAGTCAGAAGTGACTTGGCCAAAATTACACAGCAGCTTTGGGTCACAGTGGGGAATGGCACACATATTGCCAGAACTCTGAATTGTTAGGATCCATGTCCACCTGTGGCGGGCTTGGACCCGCCCAGAGAGGGAGGGAGGGCGGGCCGCCGCAGGTCGGATAAGAGAGATGGGGGGAAGGGTCGGGGGACCAGAACCCTGCAGGATCCCATAGAGCAGGTACAGCAGATGCCACAGACGGCGACGGAGGAGGAGGTTATGGCTCCACCCCCAGTGCCTGTGGCAGATACAGGAGGGATGTGGCGCTGTTCATCATGGCTGCATGCTGAGCAGGGCAGTGCCAGCACTATGTAAGGGGAGGGCCAAGACTTGCACGCTGCTAGAGAAGAGCAGCGCTACGAGACTGGCCCCCTGATTGCTTCTAGTAGTTATACAGAGAGGAATTGAGTGATAGTGTGGCTGGTGACTGCGAGAGTGAAAGGTGAGTGAACGAAGAGAGAGTGAAGTGTGAGTGCGTGGGTGTGAGGGCTCTGTGTGAGTCCGTGTCTGTAACCCTTCCTTCGCCTGAGGTCGGGACCCCTTCCTACCCCCTTTCCCTGTGGGAGTGGGCTGCGACCCTTAGCCCTTGAGCCTGGCCCCTCTTCCCTGCCTCCCCTCATAGAGACCCCACTTTTCCTCCCTCCCTGGTGGTTCGAGGTGTGCGTAGAGTGAAAGGAGGGTGGTGGGCGGAGTGATTGCACATTTGGTTGTAGTGACGAGTGGAGGGACGCCGCTAAGGTTTTGTTGCTACTCTCCCCCTGATGATGATAAGGCCTCGCCTCCTTCTGGGGGCATCAGGCCAACTACTATCCTGAGGGGTTGTTATCGTCCGTGTGTTGAGTGGAGTTACGTGTGTGTTGGGGGAGCGTGGCACAATAGGAAGCAAAATTCAGGGTCCCTACTGTGTCTGTGGGTTCCTTTCCACTTATCCCTACCTCCCCTGACATGAATGAGCATCCTAATCACTGGAGTATTCTTTTTATATAGTGTAATTGTAGATTTTCTTTGTCCATATAAGTGTCTTATCCTTTATGGATGTGTTTAGTCTCCGCTTATTAGTAATAATAAAAACAGTTTTCAACAATTGTCTTATTTGCTTTAAATGAGTGTTTGCTACTGCCTTTCAACCTTACTGAAATTCAGACTTCCTTTTGCAAATATACCACAGTTCACACGTTTCTTCCAAATAGGATGATTCCCCTCCGACCCATCATGAGTCTTGGTCTAATTAAAACAAAGATATCTAGAAGTAAGGGTGCTGTATATTTAAACAAACTCCCACATCTCTTAAGGCAAGATCCTTTTACCATTTAATTTGTGGTTAGAAGCTTCTCATTGGCATGAGTGCATTTACAAGTATATAGCAGGAATACAGTGGACAAAATCTCCATGCATGGCCATGTCTAGGGGATTACATGATGCTGTACAAAGTTATTCCCTTTTTGTAGATGTATTTAAAACTAAGCTGGTTAGCAGAAGTTCATATTTCACAAAGAGAAAGAGCTTTACTGGTTTACTGTCTTTTGTTAGACCTAAGGATTCTGCTTTTACAGAGGCCCAAGGCCTATCCCTGCCGATCCCACACTCTATCTCTGGATTGCCTCATATTTAGATTGGGCAAGTCTGACAGGAAGGAACAAAACCACTCAAGAGCAGTCCCATGCACCCCGCCAGGTCCCGCAGTTTAGTCAACAACACCTCGTGGTCAACAGTGTCAAAAGTCGCTGACAGATCTAATAGGATCAACAGAGTGAAATTACCTCTGTCAATCTCCAATTGTAGATCATCGACCAAAGCCACAAGCGTAGTCTCTGTGCCATGTCCAGGACAAAAGACAGACTTAAAGGTGTCCAGGAATCTGATAGCATCCAGATGGGCCTGGAGTTGACATGCCACCACCCGCTCAATTACCGTCCCTAAAAAGGGAAGCTTAGAGACAGGCAAATAACTGGCAAGGGAGTCTCAACATCCAAAGATGGTTTCTTAAGCAAAGGCCAGACAATCACCAATTTAAGGGAGTTCGACATGCTGCCCTCCTGAAGGGAGGCATTGACAACCCCAGTCAGCAATGTCCCTAATGTATTCCGGCTGACTTTCACCAACCAGAATGGGCATGGATCTAATTCAAAACTAGTGGTGCACACAGCTCCAAGCACATCTTCCGCATCACTGGGTAAGGATTGGCAAACAGAACCAAATTCGGAAATTGAGTTCAGTTTGAAAATCGAGTTCAGTTCGGAAGTTCGGTTTGGTCGACCGAACTGGTGGAGTTCGGTCTGAACTCTGAATTTCCGAACCGCGTTCTTCCATCCCTATCAGTGGGTAATAACGACTGAAATTGATTCCCCCTAAAAAGGACAAGACTGGACCTCCAAACTCTGACTCTGTCATAGAAATGATCCCGCCAAGGTTGTCGTGAATACAAGCGATTTTATCTGTAAAGCAATTAATAAAAATGTCACAGTGGGCATTAGATGACTCCAACTCGTGGTGGAGACAGGCCGGATTAACCAGACCTCTCACCACCCAGAAAAGCTCTGCTTCATGAGACTTTGCAGATGCTATGATAGCAGCAAAGAAAGCCTTCTTTGCTGCCATCACAGCAATGGCATAGGCTTTCAAAAACGATCTATGCTGCAATCGGTCAGATTCAGTGTGAGCTGAGTGCCACCTGTGTGCTAGCCACCTACCCTCCTGCTTCAGCCACCTCAGGGCTTCTGTATACCAGGGGGAAATGTGTTGGTGCAGCAGTGGGAGTGGATGCCTGGGTGCCACTTTTTCAATGACCTTAGACAAAATGCTATTCCACAGTGTGACCAGATCATCAACAGAGCAGTCATCAAGGTCAGTAGGAAAATCCCCCAGAGAGTTCTGGAATCCAATTGGATCCATAAGTCTCTGAGTGTGGACCAACCTAACCAGTCCATCACCCCAACGAGGACAGAGGAGGGCTGAGATTTGAACCTTCAGGAGGTAATGATCCAGCCATGACAAGGGTGTTATATTTTTATAACACCCTTGACAAGGGTATATATATTTTAATATTTAATATTTCATATCTGATTGTTTTTAGATGGTTTTTATTGTATTTTATTGTTTTATGTTGGAAGCCGCCCCGAGCTGCGTTGCAGGAGGGGCGGGGTACAAATTTATAAAATAAATAAATAAAAATAAATATATCCATATACCCAATAATTGGATCCCCTGTTTCCAGGCCAGTGAAAAAAATCAAATCCAGCATGTGCCCCTTTTCATATGTTGGGCCCACCACTACCTAGGATAGGCCCATGGTTGCCATGTTTGTCAGTAGGGGTGTGCACTTCATTTTTGTTATATTGATAATGATCATGAAATTCTTCATTTTTGTTATTGTTATTGCAATAACAATAAAGATAAATAACAAAATCAATAATGATAACGAAAGTTGTTACTGAGTTCATTACTGCCTGGCAGGTGTTTTTTGGAGGGAGGGAAATGTGGAGAGGGGAGGAGGGAGCAGATATCTTGGAGCCAGAAACAGTGTTGAACTCTTGAACTGGACCTGTGATGGGAGGGGGGAAGGACCTGATGGATGTAATTGCTGGCCAATGAGCAGCACAAGCAGGTCCCAGGCAGTTGAATGGCACCCTGTGATTGCTCAATGCCTCCTGACTCCCAGAACCAATCCTAGGGGCTCTGGGGAGGGCACTGCAACCTCTTATGTTGCAGGGCCAGGCTGTTTGACTCTTGTTCTGTGTTAGCTCTTTCTGTGTTGAGTTGTTTACAGAACTCTGGTGCTTGTACTAAAATCTTCCCAAACCCTCAGTGTTATACCTTATCTTTCCTAATACCCTTTATTTTACCCTTTCCCTTCCCCTGTTTGTCTCCCCCTGTAGATAGATAGATAGATAGATAGATAGACTTTTTATTATATATATTAGCATGATAGGATAGGGATAGGATAGATACTTAGATGGAACACATAGCAGATAGAAGTTTATTGATATAGATACTTAGATAGGAATATATTGCATAGAGTATAGGATATTAGATGTAGGTTTAGGCTACACATGCATATTAGTAATTTTTTCATATGTCATTGTGCACTTATTACTACTGCATTATACTGAGAAAGGGAGGAAGGATTTCAACTTCTGAGAAGTCTGGGGCAGATGTCTTCTGGCATTTCTGCCACTGGTGGCAGCCCACAACAGAAATGATACCAAAAACAAAATCTTCGTTGTTGCTTGAAATTGATACTGATAACAACACTGATAACAAAAAATGAAGTTTTGTTAATAACGATAACAAAAATGACAGTTTTTAATAAAGAAAAACAAAATAAAAAACAACATGTGTCCGTAGTGCACACTCATATCGGTCAGATTTATATTGTGCTTGTTTGTTTAATCATTACTTATCATCATCATTATCATCATCATCATTTTTTTTTAAAAAAACAGCTCTAAATGTGGACACGCACTGAAGAAAATCTTGTTCACAGGTCATCAACACTTCTTGGAGATCATTGCTTGAAAGTGCAGCTGGATCGATCCTATTAATAATAATTATTATTATTAATTATATTTTTATTCCACCCTTCCCTAAAGGCAGCTCAGGGAGGCTTAGAATGTATATAAAGAGATTTATATGTTCTATAAAGACATTTAGAAAACAATCCACAAAAACAGTTAAAATATAAAACAATCCCCAAACTCCCCAACCCACCAGCAACCCCCCCACAAAGCCCCCTAACACCACTTACCCATTTCCCACATCCAATCCCCACACACAATCCTACCCCAAACCCACCCACCAACTCTCCCCTACCATCCCCTCAAGCCCCCCTCCTCAAGCCCCCCTCCTCCCCACAACCCCACCCAAACCCCCCACCAAACTCCACCTACCCCTGTCAGCCAAATGCTTTTCCAAAAAAAAAAACTTTGCACCGGCGCCTCCGGAAAACAGCCAGGCTTGGGCTCAAGTGAACCTTCTGGGGAAGGGAGTTCCACAACTTGGGGCAGCTACCAAGAACGGCCTCTTGCACACACCCAGCCCACGAACAAGAGTAACAGATTGAATGCGCAGAAGGGCACCCCCGGCCCCAGCCGTCTGTAGTGGTCACAAAGGGCCATGGTAGGATAGGCGGTCTTTCAAATATATGGGACCCAGACTATTTAGGGATTTAAATGTCAAAACCAGTACCTTGAATTGTGCCCAGAAAGCTGATCTTAGAAGTATTATTGATTATTATTATTACAGAAGCACAGATGAATAGGGCCCATTCACACAATACCTTCCTCCCTTGCAAGCTGACAGCTTGTTCCTTAACCCGTGTTTGCCTTGTCCAGTAGCGATGTATTCACAGAGACTGATCTCCTGGCATATGAACACCTCTCCCATTGAATTAGTTGAAGAAGGTATTATCAAGCAACGCAGGAAGTGGTAAGGATTTCATGCAACACCCCAAATCTGGGATGTGTCACTACCTAGTGTTGTGTAAATGAGCCAATATAAAGCCTTAGGGCCTGATCCTAAACTCAAGTACATTCACTTTGTATGTGGGTTGTGCACACGCCACGTTCCCTACGTGGGGGTTGCATGCAGGTTGCACGTGGGTTGCCTGCACATTGTACGAGCACACACACTTTTGTGTAGTGCACAGGGTTTAGGATCAAGAATATGCAGGTTGCAGTGTTCATCCCAATGATAACAGATGGAGAGAAAGTAGTTCAGATTATATCTTTTAATGGACCAACTTCCACTGATGAAGTTATCAGCTTTCAGGCCACACAGGGCTTGTAAGAAGTAGGAACAAGACATTCTTGGCTCTGAAGTGCTCACCGTCTAGACAGGTGATGAGTGGAAGAATTATTATACCCATTTTGCACATGTAAAAACATTTTACCTAATGTCACACACAAAATAAACTTTTAGCAGAGCCTGGAAGGTTTTAGCAGACCCAGGCTAATACCTTCGCTTGGAGGCAAAGCTTTGTCCAGATTGAAGTGAGGAGAGGAGTCTAGTCAACCAGTTCCACTTAGAAATGCCCTATTTAATCAAGTTGTATGCAAGGTTTTACCTGGTTTTAGCCTCAAAAATATTTGGAAGTATGATAAAGTATGTTTTAAACAGGGTTTTCTTAATACTAGAAGTAAAAATACAATTTTTTATCTATACGAAAGAAATTCAGATGGGCATACATAATTCATCTACTCTCATGCAACTCCATTCCACCCCACCCCTTTGATTCAACTTGAATACTCCCAAGGTAAGAGCTACTCGTGTACATAAAACTTTACAGGTCTTGAACCTGTCTGGACTATGAACTACTGTAAATTCTCAACTCATGCATTTTCATGAGGAGGTGAACAGGAAAGATGTTATTTATGGTCTCAACTTATTACAAAATTTACATATAAAACTTTAAAGTTCATAAAGTGTCTTTAGCCCTGACAGTCGGCATTTTAAATGTAATGACGTCTTGTTACTGCAATCAGCTATCAAATCAAGGCTACTTGTAAATAGCTCCGTTATAAAATGAATAGATCTCAGCTGAAACCCCTGTCAAACTCTATGGGCTGTGTGCTCTATGTTCTAGCTCACTAAAATGCTTAACGTGGTCATCTATCTGCATATGTACTGAGCGGTCCTAAAAAGAATGATATTGCTTAAAATGAATAGGGTTACAAGGAGGCAAACGAAAAATCTTCCAATTACTTTAACCCTGGCAAATCAACTGTGTGATGCTGGTTGTGTTTTTTTCCACATGTAAAATGATAGTTGCACACTAGGTTCAAGGAGGGATGGACCCAAATCAAAATACCCTTGAACATTAGGGTAGCAGGATCAAAAGCCAGATCTGAATCCAGGAATTTGTAGGTATTAGTGTACAAGCCTACCTTTAATTTCTGTAGCAAATAAGGAGCTTTTCAGCAGACCTCATTCTGATCATAAACTTTTTGAAAGGAAATAACTGGCAATACTGTTGTGCCAATCATCATTATACAGGGCTATTGCACACAACCATCCCACACATAAAAAGAATCTGGAATATAAGTTTCAACACTTGTTGATAGGTATTAGTTTTTACTTGTAGCAAGTTGTTGTATTGTTCAGTTGTCTGGTACGGAGGTTTGCTTGGGCTGGAAATTTGGGACCAAGCTCAACAACATTGGGTCCAACCAAAGCCCAGGTCCATTTCATCAAGACTCTTCTGGGGACCAAGCTGGTCCTGGTCCCAATGTGAGTGGGTTGTTTCACACCTTATGGAGTGCCATGATGTCATAACATACCATAAGTGGTGGGAGCTGTATCAGAAAATGAGGTGAGCACTCTTCTCATTCTTTCTGATGAGGTCAAGTCCCCGACGGAATGCCTTGGCATCACAGTGCTCTAAGTGCCTCTGTAAGCCTTTTCTAATCGGAGAACGTGTCCTGGTTCAAGTTCAGTGGACTGAGGTGGCGAGTGACCTGACCCATGCTGTATGGATTGGTCGGCTTCCATTGGGTCATAAGCATCTAGTCTGGTATCATTCCAAACACAAAGGGAAGTTCAGTTATTTACTTACAGTCTTTAGGGACAATTCCATGCCCTGTGTGTGCAGCTGACGCTGTATACATGCATGTACAACCACACAGTTTGCATGGGCACCATAGGCCCCATGCTGGGGTTGTGCACGGTTTGCATGTGTGTCTGTGCTCGTTCACTGCACATCCTCTGCATGGCACTCCGCAGGGCATGGGATCAGCCCAATTGTGTAGGAAGGGATAGATTTAGGTGAGAGAAGTGAAGGGCTTTAAAGTAATTTTATAACATAGGAAGACATTGTATTCATTCTATATATGAAAAAACCCACTCCAGTTTAAGAGAGACGTTAAGGCCCTTACAAATTCAATCATGCTTCAAAAATCATGATGGCTAAGGCTGCCTTCTGCCAGCTGTATCTGGTGCGGAGGCTGCGTCCATATATTTCCAGACCCGACCTGGTCACCCTCATCCATGCTATCATCACCTCAAGGTTGGACTACTGCAACACACTCTACATGGGGCTTCCCTTGATGCCAGTTCAGAGGCTACAGCTGGTGCAGAATGCAGTGGCTCATCTCCTGACGGGGACAGGCCGATGGGAGTATATCACTCCCATGCTCTGCATGCTACACTGACTGCCTATAGCATACCGAGCCAGATTCAAGGTGTTGGTCTTGGCCTATAAAGCCCTACACAGTCTTGACCCTTCATATCTCAGGGACCACCTCACCTTCCGCACCACAGAGAGATCCCTTCAGTTCACCGGGTGTGCCTTCTTGGAGGTCCCCCATGTAAAACTATGGGCCATGATGGAGAGGGTGTTCTTGGTGGCCGGGCCGTGATTATGGAACTCCCTCCTGGAGGAAGCCCATCTGGCCCCCAATCAGTTGGCTTTCCATTGGGCCTGCAAAACTTGGCTGTTCTCCCAGGACTTCAGAGGAGGGGAGGGGGGTTGGGATAATAGGTTGGGGGGGGGAGTTAGGTGGGTTTTTAGATGTTTAAATTTTTGTGTTTTATTGTTTTAAATTGTTGTTGTTTCTTATGTTGTAAGCCACCCCAAGATGCCATGGGCATGAGGGGGCAGCTAAGAAATATAAATAATTTTAAAAAAAATTCATGGAGTTTGTTGATCAGTTTAAAGGTTCTGATGTTTTATGAAGAAATGATCAGTTTTGTTCTAGAAAGAACAATCTCTTTTGCCACCCTCACATTCTCACCTGTTGGCCAGCTGGCTTTCAGAAAACTGTTTAAACCAGAATACATCATACTAGCATAACGGATATGTGGACTCCCTCCCCACCAAGTCACTCGTTATTCCTTCCTTTTGTAATTGAGAAAATCCACACATTGGGTAAAAACAAACACGTTAGTAATCCATAGTGGCCCGCATTGGCCCAGGACTCTCCTTCTTGTGTGTTTTCCCACAGCCAGATGTTGGCCCATTACAGTTTTGGGGTAGGCAGCTGGCCCAGGATGTGTCCTCCAGAAGGTTCTGGGAGACCAGCAGCCACCCACGCAGGCCAATCTGGGCCAATGCAGGCTTACACGTTTGTTTGGTGCCCCTCCCTGACCTGGGGAGTGGTGACTGCAGTTTCTCCCCCTGCCGCAGACAGTCCTCCGGATGGGTAGCTCCTCCCATGACCGACAGGAGGCAGAGGATATATAGTTGCTTCTGATCATGCTCCTCCCCAGCTACCCCCGCAATCGACTCCAGTCCGTTCTTCTGCCTCGGACGGGCAGAACAGATTTTTCAGCACTCTGGTTGGGACTGGGAGCGAGCTAGACCATCCCTAAGCTAGGGGCTGACAGACTGGGCTGTAGGGTATCCTGTTCCGGGCCGTGTCCCTGGAAATGAGATGCTACTGATAGGGCTAAAACCAAGACTTTGCAACAATTTGGGGCCCAAAAGAAAACCTTTCNAAATCTGTTGGCTTTCTTCTGGGCCTGCAAAACTTGACTGTTCTCCAAGGCCTTCGGAGGAGGGGAGGGGGGTTGGGATAATAGGTTGGGGGGGGGGGTTAGGTGGGTTTTTAGATGTTTAATTTTTTTGTGATTTATTGTTATTTTAAATTGTTGTTATTTCTTATGTTGTAAGCCGCCCCAAGATGCCATGAGCATGAGAAGGGTGGCTAAGAAATATAAATAAAAAATAAAATATTTTTAAAAAATCATGGACGTTGTAAGTTAAGGCTCCTGACAACTTCCATACCATGCAAGTAGCAAAGACATTGTACATTCTCACATATTGTGCTTGCTTACAACTTAAACTCCATGCACCCACACTTTGAGTCCATCTTTCAGCCCCAATCTTCTTCCTCTTGGTTGGGGGTAACACTGAAGCTGGTGACAGGAGGGTGTGACTGACCCCTCTATCTTTTCATTTTGGCTGGGGAGAATGGGACAGCTGAGTAATGACTCACAACCCTCCCTCTTGCCCACTAATCCACTGCCCTCCCAGAGAAAATAGGAATCCTGGCTCCCACCCCCTCTAATCTACAAGGTCCCAACCATTTAATAGAACACTCAAGACTCCTGTATTCCAGCCCCTCCACCCCAGTCTAATGCAGTAGGCTGCACTCTCTTCACAGGTAACCCAACAGTCCTGGTTCCCAGTCTTGGTCCGCTCTACCCTGCTCTCAACCTTGTAACAAACAATGCATCTGTCCTGGGTCCAAGTCACCCCTCTAACTATCTAGCCTCCACTCCCCTCACAGAGAACTTAAATGTTCTTGGAAATACAATGTTTATCTGTGTGTCTCATATGGAACAGGAGTAAAGGTGTGTGTGTAGAATGACAAAAAAGAACAGGAGTGAGGCTATATGGAGTAAAAGAATAGGGAGTCAGCTATGGTAAGTAGATTAAATGCTAGGAGTGCTCCCCATGGTATCTCATCAGCTTTCTGAATCAGTTATTTCACTCATAAGAACCTTGGCATAATAACTATTTCAAATTCCTTCTTTCATTCCACCCACTTACTTGCTCCTGTACACTCTTTGTATTTTTTCCACTGTCATTCAAACCATTTCACTTACTGCATGTGGTGCCTTCCTCATTATTTCACACACTCTTGGCTTCCCCCTGAACTCCCAGAGGTATCCTCCATTCCTTCCAATGGTCATTCCATTTTATTAATTTCAATATGTAGCCAACTTAAAAGTTTTTATTAAACATGTGTATACCACTGTACCCAGTTTCAGTGTGCTCTGGAAGGACAATAGGTACTAGTGGGTAAGAGGGAGGGTTGTGAGCCATTACTCAGCTGTCCCATTCTCCCCAACCAAAATGAAAGGAAAGAGGGAAAGGAGGGGGTGAGAGATCTAAATAGTTCCAAACGGATGTGGAGTACACCCATCCTGCTCCACTCCCATCCCACAAGCCATGTTCAAAAGACCTTCTCATACTATTCCTCATTGTGAATGACAGGACCCAATCCCTCAATGGAGATGAACGATGTTATGGAGACTTCCATTGACTACAATTATTTCCCTAATTTTAAAACAATGATATGGATTTTAAAAGTTCAAAAAGAGGAACCTCCAAGGAAACACCCCTTAATTACCTAACATTAAACACCAAAGCAATCTTTCAACATTAAATACCAACACCCCCTAAAAAAGCATCTGAAATAGAAAGTAAAATCATTGTTTTCTCCAGTGTTTCAGCTGCTATAATATTTTTGGTTTTTTGGTTTTTGTCAGATTTGCATGAACTTAGGAACGATTGTACCCCACACCCAGGTGACCCTCCCTCCAAAATCTATGACCAATAGGATAAATGGTGCCAAATTTATAAGGAATACCATGTTCCTGTGTTATAATGGAGAGTGCAGCGTAGCCTTAACTATGGAGCAGCTCCCTACATAAATTTGCATGAAAGACATAACTTGGCAAACATCTTTTTATTTAGTCTTGCATATCAAAAGGGTCCATCAAGCCTAATAGTATTTGCACATTGAGAAAAGTAGACATTAATAGACTTGGAAATAGAAACCTGGAAACGGACTATGAAAAGTTAACCAGCAACTCAGTTCACTTATTTCCACGGACAAGTTCCTTTGAAATGTGAGTCTGGCTGCTATACTAAAGTCAGAGAGACAAAGTGGTTCAAATTATATCTTATATTGGACCAAATGTTGGAGGAATTAAGCAAGCTTTTGGAACACACAGGGCCCTTCCACAGGCATGTAGCATAGCCAGTAGAAATATACAAAAATGAGCAAATGTAGAGCAGGTATATAGGAGGGGGCATGGAATCAGTGAAAGTAGATAGAACAAGGTGGGAGGTGGAGGTGAAGAGGGAGATATGCCAGACATTTAAAAACAGCTGTAAGATTATATATTGGTGTAGGAGACAAAGAAACAATATTATATTATATTATTATTATTATTATTATTAGCAAGCATTTATATAGTGACAGCAATATACCTGGTGCTTTACAAAGTAATTGAATAGATGCAGTCCCTGCCCTAGGGCTTAAATCTGAGAGACGGGGGGGGGGAAGGAAGGGGAGCAGAGGGAGAGACAAGGAGTGTAACATTCACAAAGATACGAGGTCTCAGGTGCATGTGCTTGGCTTGGTTACATCAAGAATGAAGGCTGGTTGGTCCATGTGGTGAGGACCACAGACCTCAGGTAACAGATTGTACTGGATGGAGGGTATCAGCAGGAGTTAGGTGAGGGGAGTGAGAAGTCGGAGAGGGCAAAGTGGAAGAGGTGGGTCTTGAGGAGGGATTTGAAGGTACGAATGGAGGGGGTGAGGCAGATGTAGGCAGGGAGGGAGTTCCAGGCATGGGGGGGCAGCTAGGAAGAAGGGATGAAAGCTGTTAGGGGAGCAGGGGAGGCATGGGAGGGTGAAAGAGGGGAAAGAGGAGGAGAGGAGTTCACGGACTGAAGTATGGACAGAAATTAGCACAGAGGTAGGGGGGAGCAAGGTTGTGAAGAGCTTTATAGGTGAAGACTAGGAGTTTGTGCAGGATTTGTTCAGCATGAGGGTGCCAGTGAAGAGACGAGAGGAGGGGTTGCACATGATCAAAGCGACGGGTGAGGTGGATGGCCCTGGCAGCATAGTTTTGGACAGAGATAAGGGGAGAAAGGGGAGAGAGGGGGAGGCCAGTGAGAAGGAGGTTACAGTAATCGAGGCGAGAGATGACCAGGGCATGAACAAGGGTTTTGGCAGAGGAGACAGAGAGAAAAGGGTGAATCTTAGCAATGTTATGGAGGGAGAAGTGACAGGCTTTGGCAGCAGAGTTGATGTATGGTTTAAAAGAAAAGGGTGAGTCAAAGATGAAGCCTAAGCTACAGGCTTGGGGATGGGTAGGATGGTGACCCCATCGATGAGGATCGACAGGGAAGAGGGAGAGGAAGGATGGGGGGGGGGGATAAGTTCAGTTTTAGCCATGTTGAGTTTGTTTTGACATTGAGACATCCAGGTAGAGATGTCAGAGAGACAGCTGGTGAGGTGAGCTTGAATAGATGTAGGGAGAGAGGGAGTAGAGAGATAGAGTTGAGTGTCATCAGTGTAGAGGTGTTATTGGAAGCCATGAGGCAATGAGTTTGCCTAGGAACAAGATATAGATAGAGAAGAGGAGAGGGCCGAGGATAGAGCCTTAGGAACACCAACAGAGAGTGGAAGGGAGGAGGAGGTGGAGTTGGCAAGGGACACACTGAAGGCGTCGTCAGAGAGGTAGGAAGAGAACCAGTCGAGGACAGAGCCATGGAAGTCAAGGGAGTGAGATGAATCCAGCAAGAGTGAATGGTCAACAGTATCGTAGGCAGCGGAGAGGTCAAGGAGAATAAGAGTTCGGGGGTTCGCTGTTCAGTCCAAACTCAGGGGGTTCGGGCCATTCGCGAACACCCTAAACCCGAACTGCCCCCACCTGGAAAGTTTGTGTTTCTTACCCATTTGGGTGGGGGTGTGGGCCAGAGCCAGAGTCCCAGCACCACCAGGTAGGCCGATTCCTGGGGTGGGGTATTTAACAAAATTTTTTTACCAGGCTAAGCGGGGGGGGGAGGTGACTCCCAGTGGCCCTTCCACCTGTGCAGCCTGGAGGGGGGAGGTAAAACCGGGTTCCCCCCACTCCCCCTGAATGGGTTCAGTGAAACTGAACAGGTTCAGGCCAAACAGCCTGAACTTGAATCGTTTCAGGGGCGCCAAACCCCGAACGGGCTGAACACCAAACCCCCCTGTGTTTGCACATCCCTAGCAATTAGATTTAGCCACAAGAAGATCATTGGCAAATTTAGTAAGAGCAGTTTGGGTAGAGTGAAGGAGGCAAAAGACAGATTGAGGGGGTCGAGGGAGGATCTGGCGGAGAGGAAGTTGAGGCAGCAGGAGTAGACAACACGTTCAAGATGCTTAGAAGTAAAAGGAAGGAGTGAAACAGGAAGGTAGCCTGAAGGGTCAGAGTGGTTAAGAGTGGATTTTTTGAGGATAGGAGAGACTGTGGCAAGCCTGACGGTGGATGGGAAGGAACCAGTAGAGAGGGAGAGGTTGATGATGTGCAGGAGGGAAGGGGCGACAGTGGAAACAATGGAGGTCAGGAGGCAGGAGGGGATGAGTTCAAGGGGGAAAGTTGAAGGGTTGGAGGAGGAGACCAGGGAGGAGATTTCATCAAGGGAGGGGGGGGGAAGGAGAACAGGAGAGAAGGAGCAGGAGGAGGGACGGGAGGGAGTAGAAAGAGAAGAGGAGTGGGAAGTGATGTTGAGGCAGATCTTGTCTATCTTGGAGGTGAAGAAGGAAGCAAGATCCTGAGCAGAAAGGGAAGAGGGAGGAGGAGAACGGGGGCTGGGGCTTGAGGAGGGAGTAAAAGGTTGGAGAACAAGCAGCAAGGGTCCTGAGAACAGGCCTCAATGTAGGAGGCATAGTAATTCTGTCTAGCGAGGGAGATAGCAGAAGTAAGGAAGGAGAGACAGAATTTGAAGTGAAGGAAGTCAGCATGAGAGTGGGATTTTTGCCAAATGTGTTCAGCAGCACAGGTGCAGGAGCAGAGGTGGCGGATACTGGGGGTGGGGGTTGTGGGACTTGGCAGGGTGGGAGGAGAGGGGGACAAGGGAGTCAAGGGTGGAGGAGAGAGAGACATTGAAAGCAGAAATGGCAGAGTTGGTGGGGGGGGAGGAGGAGAAGTTTGAGGGGAGAAGGTGGGAGAGAGAGGAGGCAAAGTCTATTAATGGCCTGTAGGTCATGGAAGGGGCATGGTGGTGTAAAACACACAGAGGGAGTAAACATATGGGTTGGGAGAGCTTATCAGGTAAACGGAATACACATATCAAAGGAACTGGGTTGGGTTCACAGTAAGACAAAGGTTACACTTGGGATCAACATGATAACCACACTCTCTCTGGATACTAAAGACAGTTATTCAGGTGATGTGAGAAAACTCAGCATCCTAGGGAAGCTTCAACAAAAGTGGGAACTTGAACAGATTCTTTCAGGCAACTCGATGGACTAATGTAGGGTGAAGAGGCACTTTTGCTAATGCTTATAAGTTTTCTCATAATAACAGTTTATGAGTACTTCATTTGTGTGGTGCCTTGAGCCTTGGGTGCCTAACTTGAGGCACTTGAAAGGGGCCTTGCTTTTTCAAGGTGATTAGGTAGTGCCTTCTGGAAATCTAAGCCCCTTTCTGATGTGCCAGCTGCATGGCCCAAAATCAGAAGCACTCAGAACCACCACCAGCTATGTTTGAAAATACAAACTTGAGAGTTTTTAGTGCTCTCTCTTTTAATGGAAGAAGCCGGTCACGTGGGCCTGCGGGGAAAAAAGACACCAGTAAGCCCTGGGGGTGGGGTGGGGTGGAGTGAAGAAGCTGGTCACGTGGGTTGGCTTGTCCCCTCCCCTACCTGGAGTTGGCTGGGGGCTATATAGTTCAGCTGCCAGCGGCTCTGCTTGGATTCCTACCTACCTGTGCTGTGTCATCTTGCTGCTGGGGGGGGAAGGGTGTCCGCTGCTGCTGTTGCTCATCGCCACTGCTCCACTCCCACTGGGCTGGGGACTCCAGGGACCTGTCGTTAGAAAAGACACCAGTAAGTCTCGGGGGGTGGGGGGGAGCAAAGAAGCCGGTCACGTGGGCCGGCTTGTCCCCTCCCCTATCTGGATGTGGCTGGGGGTTATATAGCCCAGCTGCCAGTGACTCTGTCACAGGCCGTGAGCTGCAGGCCGTGAGCTGAAGGTCCGTGGCCAAAGGGCGCAGCACTTAGGGGCACTTTGGGGCCGCAGGGGACCCAGAGGAGTTTGTTGGCAGGTAGGGGTGTTGCTTTTTCAGGGTTGGAGAGGAAGGGTGGGGGAGTGTTGGAGGGGTGGTTAGAGGATAGGGTGGGT
>QEPC01008845.1:909565-941314 GCA_003113815.1 Sphenodon punctatus
AACTTCCGAACCGAACTTGAATTTCAAACCTAACCAAACCGAATTTCCGAACTCCGTTCTGTTCGCCCATCCCTAGTGGCAACACACACCAAAAAACCTGGTTTTGAATGGCCGAACTTGGTTTGGAAGTTTGGCATTCAACCGAACCAAACTTCCGAACCGAACTTGAATTTCAAACCGAACTGAATTTCCGAACTCGAATTTCAAACTGAACTGAATTTCTGAACTCTGTTCTGTTCACCCATCCCTATTAGCTAGTCCCAGAACATACAAGGTCCACAGGGTGCAGAGCCCTCATGGGGACAGGAGGAGCAACTAGGAAGTGACTGATGAGTCACCCAGCTTCCTGTAGCTACTGGTATATTACCAATTATACATAGTTGGTAATACATACCAATATTATAAGGGCAGCACCTTTATACAAACCATCAGCCAACAAGAAAGCTGGGAATGTGGAGTGAAGGGGAGGTCTTATAGCCAATACTGGGATCTGGATAGCAGGAACTGGTGCCATTGCAGATCCAGGCATTGGTTCAATCTCAGGTCCTCACAGTCTGCCACAAGCAGAGAGGAGGAGTGACCTGTGTGCACCAATGCCTGATAAGACAGGGAGCAAATGAGTAGATTAATAAGATACATCATAAGCATTTTTATTCTGCATGCACACTGGCTTCAAGTGCAAACTACTTTCTCTGGAGCAGTCTTTTTGAAATCAGTGGAATTACTGTTGATTAAACAGTTTGAGGATTGTAGCTACAGACAGTAAAATCATAGAACCATAGTTCTGGAAGGGACACAAAGATCATATAGTACGACCACTTGCACCGTGGCAGAGCTCATACCCAAACCTTCCCTAAGAGAGGTTTGGCCAACCTTTGTCTTAAAAACTTTCATGAAGGCGACTCCACCATTTCTCTTGGCAACTTGTTCCGTCACCAAACCATCCTGACAGATAACAGGTTTTCTTAATCCTTGAACCTCAATCTATCTTCCTGAAGCGCACATCCATTGGGTGTAATCTTGACCCCGTAGACTCCATGTTGACCTGAGTCAGTATTGAACCCATTGATTCTTGTCCTACCTTCAGTGGCAAAGGGGAGCATTTGCTGAGTTTCCACCACCTTTATGGCAGTCCTTTAACAGATTTGAAAATGTTTATCATGTCCCTATTTTAGGAATGAGATTATTCTGGAGTAAGCAGTTGGAGGATTGCAGTTCATCTTGTCTTTTATTAGGTCTTGAAACATATTTCAATATAATAAATAAAAACTACAGTGTGAATTAATGGGGAATCTAGCAAACATTACTTTTTGACATGACATTAGAATATATGCTATAAAAACACTCTATAAATGCTGCCAAACCCTAATTCAAACTAACACTCTGATCCTCAGAAACTTTCACTAAAACAAGCCCTGTTGAAGTAAATGGAGCTTGCCCTGATAGAACACTTTTGAAGACTGAGGTTCAAGAGAGAGAAAGACACAGTGTGTTGAATCCTGCCTTAGCTATGAACTCACAGGGTAACCTTGGGCAAGTCACAAACTCTCAACCTAGAGAGCTAGTGTAGGTGCAGTGGGCATGGTGGTGGACTTGAACCCGAGAAGCCAGTGGTTGAATCCTGCCCTAGCCATGAACTCACTCAGCCTCATTTCTCCATCTGTAAAATGGGAATGTCTGTCTGTCCCTGTGTGTTCCCTTCACCCTGTCCATTTTGGATTGTAAGCCCACTTGGCAAGGACCCATCTCTGAAAATCTATGCCTGTAAAACTCTGCCCATGTCTAGTAGCACTAGATAAATATATTAGATAGACATGCACATACCCTCAGCAATGCTCAATTGTAATTTGGCTGCAAAATGACCATGTCAATTGTATAGATGCCATCTTCTCATGTAGTATGAGAGTCTATACAATTATCATTGGGAATTACGACACTGGTTGCCTGGGCATCTAATGGCAAATGAGATTTAACGTGGACAAGTGCAAAGTGATGCATGTAGGGAAAAATATTCCAAACTATGCATACACAATGCTGGGTACTAAGCTAGGAGTTACCACTCAGGAAAAGGATCTGGGAGTGATCGTGGACAATACACTGAAATCCTCAGCCCAATGTGCTGCAGCAGTCAAAAAGGCAAACAGAATGTTAGGAATTATTCGGAAGGGGATAGAGAATAAAACTGAGGATGTCATAATGCCTCTGTACAAATCAATGGTGCGACTGCACCTCAAATATTGTGTGCAGTTCTGGTCATCCCATCTCAAAAAAGACATAGCTGAACTAGAAAAGGTACAGAGAAGGGCAATAAAAATGATCAAGGGCATGGAAGGGCTCCCGTATGAGGAGAGGCTTGGTAGGTTGGAGATTCAGCTTGGAGACGAGACGACAGAGAGGAGATATGATAGAGGTCTATAAAATCATGAGTGGTGTGGAACTAATAAACAAGGCACAGTTATTTACCATCTCAGCTATTACTAGAACTAGGGGACACTCCATGAAACTCATGGGTGGCAAGTTTAAAACAAATAAAAGAAAATATTTTTTCACTCAGTGTAGGACGGCCTATTTGGTGCAGCCCTAATTGTAAGTAAGGCAATGAATTAAATCCAGGCTCCACTAAAAAGAATAGTGAACTTTTCATTAAATTCAATATGGCAAAGATGTCATTTGTTTGCCCAATGTCACATGAGAACTCCAAGACAGAGATGGGAATTTAAATCAGCTGTTCTTAAACAGAGGACTTTTGTTGCAGAGAAAAAATTAGCTACATTTTATTTATGAATCTTGACAATATGGACATATTTTTAGGAGATTTGAGCACCTGCTGCATTTTTACTAAATGAAGCACATTTATTACGTATGAATGACAAGAAATTTATCCCAGCTTATCCATCTGTCCTCCTCAGATATATCAACAGTGAACATTCAAACATAGTTTGGTAGTTTAATGGTAGTTTAACCACCATTTGTAAGCTGTAATACTCTATATTTCAACCAAATGGAAAACACCATAATTCTGAGAGTTACAGAGAATTAATTTCATCATTGAGAGGTTTAGAATGTCCGACTCTTCAGCAGGTGCCCAATTTGGATCATCTGAATATTCCCACTGGGACCGTTACGTTAAACTTGAGTGTATGGATAAGTGTTTATGTGATCAGAGTTGCTACCACTGCTTCTCTTGTAGCCGTAGTCTTTTCCTCCAAATGCTTTACATCTATTTTCAAAGAGCAACACCAAACATCCCTTTCATAATGAAGGCATTTGTTCATTAAATTCACTCCAGGCTATTAATGCAGCAAAAGAGCCAACCCATTCCATATTCTGCATCGTCATGAGTTTCAAACCTTGCAAATATGTACAAGACTTTGATTATTTCAGAATGATGTTCTCTTAAAACACAAAAACAAATGGCAAATGCTAATCATGTAGTGTTGTGCACTCTTCTTCAACCCAAGCATTCAGAACAAATTTTCTGAAGGGCTTTTGGTTATCCCTTAAATACAAACACAACCATTTCCTTTCCCATTGAACATGAAACACACTCATTCCTTCACAATCAGCTAGTTCCAGAAATTTCCCCCCTATTAAAGAATATATATTTTCCCCTGGCTCTAGGTACCAACATTTTTTTTAAATCTCCTCTCCTGGATCGTGTAGGTTATTTTGGTGCCAGATCACAATTTAATTTCATTCTTGGATGAAGTCTAAACCTTCATAATTCAAACTTTGTTTATTTGTTTTTTAAAACTTTCAGGCAGTACCACAATTTCAGGTAGCACATCGGGCACTCGCACCTGTGTGCAGATGCTTGTCGTCTATCCAATAGGCTGCCCAAAACTGAGTTTATTACTCAAGGAGTAGTAAAGTCATTACTCATTTCAGCTCTTCCTCAACACAATCTCATTACGGCAGCCCAATTCCCATTTAAATTGCTGTGGCAGCATAAAGAGACCTTAAAATGGAGGTAACACAGTCTTAGTGCAAGCATGGATCAGGCCCAAAATTTATACTCTATCTTCGCACAAGTAGTAAACCCATGCAATCGGACCTCAACCTGATAATTCCAGAGCAACAATGGATCTAGGACCACTCCATGGCTGCAAATCTGGGGTAAACAGAGGAGGCTAGACCACATCAGTGATGGAGTCCCAGTCCCCCACCCCAAAAGTCATAGGACCAGTCAACCATCATCACTTCCATATTGTCTGGATACAGATCAATCAGATCACCTGACATTGGAACGAGACCTGATAGAGGCCTGGCAGTGGCAGGTAGGGGTGAAATGGCAAGCGACAATGACAGCTTTTTTTGGTCGGTAATGGCCAATGCGGCACCACTTTAATGACACAGCAACCCCCACTGAAGTAACAGCACTTACCGATATTTGCTGCTGCTATCCACTCAAGTATTTTGCCCTTTTGTGCCTTTTTTAAAGTGCCGGAGAATCTCTGGGACTTCCGGGAACTGTCGTAACGTTTTGTGAACTGCTGTAAAATTTCAGAAATTGTTGTAAAGTTCCATGGACGGCCGTAAACTTTATTGGGGAACTGTCACAAAGTGTCGTAAATGCTACAAAGTGCTGTAAACTGCCACAATGTCCATAAACTGCCGTAAAATGCAGCAAATATTCGTAAACCATCGCAAATTGTTGAGAAGTATCAAATTGCCATTGGTTGCCATTTGACCAGTGGTTGACAAGCCAAAAAAGTGGCAGCACAAAAGCAGAACAGCAAACAATGTTGCTGCTTCAGACCTAGTGGCAGGTATGGAGAGAGGCAGGTAGGAACCTGGAATAACCAGAAGAGGTTGGACCCATACTTATTTTGATTTTGAATACCTATTTCTGATTTTATTGTCTGTACTATGGATGTAAGTAACTAAGCATAATAGGGAAAGCAAAATAAAGGTCTGCTATGGGCATAAAGCTATGCTTTGTTTCTCTGTCCCTCCCTCTGTACATATCTAAAAAAATATTTGGAGGTCTCTAGCCTAGCAGAATTGCAGCAGCCTTAAACCCACACTTCTACGAGAGAGGGGCTGTTTCTAAGTTCATACCAGATTCAGTTCTAGGTAAGACCTCCATCATTTATTCAGCAGTCCTCATATTTTTTGGCATGCCAGGGCTTGAAATGTGGGACCAACAGAGCTAAGAGCATGAGTAAAGGTGAAACAAATATTTAAAGTAAACCTCAGATTTGACCTATTTGAATTTGGTGCTCAGATTTCTTTTTTTTTTTTTAATGTGAGTTACATTGGGTAATTTCAGACGTGATGGGCTGTTCAGCCTGCCATGCTGAACCCTGGACTGGGATCTGTCTCAGATCCTGGTCCGTGATCAGACCGGCCATCCTTTAGACGTGCTGGCCTGATCGCGGGGGGGATTCAGGGAGGGGGCAGGGTTGCGCGGTGTGACGTGTGACTGCTCGGCCCCGCTCCCCCATGCTCCACCAGCCGCCCGCCCTCACGCCACGGTCAGGACCACGGCGAGGTAACAGATGTTACCTTCGCTCCATTCCCGATCGTGGTCCAGCTAAATATATTTCTGGAGGTGAGGCCGACCTCACCTCCAGAATCGTGGTTAGCTTTGAAGCCCACCAGGAATTCACCGTGGTGAACATCTGGCGGGGTTCGCACAGACCGCGCAATCACAGCCACCACACCGAATCCACTGTGATTCGGTGTGGTTGACTGCGATCACGTAACATCTGAAATTAGCCATTGATTTGAACTTCATCCATTGTCACTTATTCAGTACTTAATTAACTTCAGTACTTTGTTATTTGATTACTTTGTTTCCTCATTGGAAATGTTTTGGTATTTTTAAGAAAACAGTTGGGCTGTCTGGGTAACATAATAAAGGAAAAAGACAAGAACTAACAAAATATCAAATACAAAATAACTAGATACCAAATGATGAGATAATTAATGAATGGAAATGAACTGAGAAATCACAACTGTAACGAATAGAAAAATGAATACTGGTTTCTGGAACCAAGTATTTGAATTTATTTTGTGAATTTGTAATGACAAATCCTTTTCAGCTCTAGATATAAGCTCTAGCCTGTGCTAGACCCCAAGCTGGGGTGAAGCAGATTCTGTGGAATCCAATATATTTTTATTGGAACAACTACAGTTGGTGGAAGTATGCAAGCATTCAAGCTTCACGAGGTCCTTCATCAGTTCTGAGTCCTAACCTACCTGATGAAGGACCATGTAAGGTTCGAAAGCTTACGCACATCCACCAACAGTAGCTGTTCCAATAAAAAGATATCACTGTACTACTACTGCCTACAGAACAATGAAATATTTCATGTCAGGTATGTGTTCAGATTGGAAATAAATATAACAAGCAGTAACAGGAAACACACACTATGGAAGAAGTCTTTCTTCCAAGAAAATGACTGTATGTGCTGCTTTTAAAATTCAGATCACTCGCCAGACTACTTTTAGTGGGTTTTTGAAAGCAATGCTTTTTTCACATTTGCATTAGAGATGTAGATCTTCTCACCACAGTAAGCGGACTTTTTTCTTCTTCGTTGGTCTCCAATCAAAGGATGGCAGGTGGTTGGTAAGGCATTCAGCAGAGCTGAAAACCTAATCCTATTTTGTTTTACAAAGTTACATACTCGTCAACAGTGTTTTTAAGCTTCTTGCTTAAATTGTACAATAATGTGCTCAGTCACTAGAACTGAAAGGTATAATTCTAGCACCAGGCAATGTAATTGAGAAGTTTAAATTGCTCTTTGGCTTTGATGAAAAAACGGTCTAACTTTTGTATTACTGCAGGCAGGTACACAGCATAATTAAATGCTTAGCCTGTACTTAAGTGGAAGGAGTGAATGGATTATTATTTAGGGCCAAAAGCAAAGCAAGGGAACTCAAGATTAAGGGTTGGGTGGTCTCCTTAAGAGAGGAGTCTTGGAAGAGTAAAAGCCTCGAAAGAATAAGATCACTTTTTTTCTCTATTTGCTCAAGCGTTTTTGTCATAGTATTTCAACACAACCAGTAAGATCAGGCTCATCAAAAGATTAAAGCACAGTGGAGAAGAATGTCTCCGGCAGCTGCATATTGAGCAGGGATGGCCTACAATGGGACTGGTACAAATAAGACTTCTGACCATCTCTGAGTGCCAACTATGCAATGAGAAGATAGGGAGGAGACAAAACCACGATCCTCTACATTAACCAAGGGCTGGTGAGGTTGCAGCTCGTCTGCATACGCTCCCAGCATCCTTGGCTGTCATCGCTCGAGGACCACCATGACTGTCCTGGGGCTTGGCCTTCCTGCCGCCCCAAGCTCCACCGACCAGCGGGCCAAGGACTGGTGAGGTTGCAGCTCGTCTGCATACGCTCCCAGCATCCTCGGCTGTCATCGCTCGAGGACACCACGACTCTCCTGGGGCTTGGCCTTCCTGCCGCCCCAAGCTCCACCGACCAGCGGGCCGAAAAGCGCGCGCCTAAAGGCGCGCGCCTTACAGGTACTTTTCTCCATTTCTTTTCTACTGTACTTCCCCCTCCTATCTTACTCACTAACATGTCTGCCCTATTTTCTCGCCTTTTCTTTCCCTCCTCTCCTTCTCCTCTTCCTGTCCATCTTTTTCTTCCTCTACTTTTCTCCTCCCAGCTTCTTCCTCCCCCCAACCGATCACCACTCTCTAACCTCCCCCATACATCCTTTGCTCCCTTGGCTACTTTCTCTCATTGCTCCCCTTCCACTCCTGTCTCTAGCCTTCCTCGATGCTCCCCTTCTCCCAATCTTATCCCTATTCCTCCTGTCTCTAGCCTACCACGACGCTCCCCTTCTCCCAATCTTATCCCTATTCCTTGCCTCCCCCCTCATCAACTACCATTTTTCTGCTCCCTCTGGAACTGTCGCTCATCTATCAGTAAAGCTCCCTATATCCATGATCTTTTCCTCTCTCGCTCCCTCCAGCTCCTTGCCCTTACTGAAACTTGGATCACTCCCTCGGACTCTGTCACGCCTGCTACCCTCTCCTGTGGGGGTCTCTCCTTCTCTCACCAACCCCGCCCTGAAGGACGGGGTGGTGGGGTGGGCCTCCTTCTTGCTAAATCCTGTCAGTTCCAACCAATTTCTCCTCCCCCCTCTCTCTCCTTCCATACCTTTGAGGCTCACTCCGTGCGCCTCTACTCCCCCCTCCATCTACGTGTTGCTGTCATCTACCGTCCCCCTGGTCCTCTCTCTTCCTTTCTTTCTGACTTTGAGTCCTGGCTCACTTTCTTCCTCTCTGTTGATATCCCCACTCTCATCCTTGGTGACTTCAACATTCATGTTGATGACCCATCTCAGCCCTCAGTCTCTCGCTTCCTCTCCCTAGCCTCCTCCTTCAACCTCCACCTTTGGACCAACTCCCCCACCCATACTAATGGCCATTCTCTTGATCTTGTCCTCTCTAGAAACTGCTCTGTCGCTGATCTCTCCTTCGATCCTCATCCTATATCAGACCACTTCCTTGCCTCTTTCAACATTTCCCACTGTCCCCCCTCCTCTTCCCCTTCTCTACGCCCCTTCCGTGACCTTCAAGCTATTGATCCCCTGGACTTTGCCTCCTCTCTCTCTCCCCTTCTTCCTACAGTCTTCTCTTCCTCCTCCCCTGACTCCGCTGTCTCTGCTCTCAACGCCTCTCTCTCCTCCACACTTGACTCCCATGCCCCTCTCTCTTCCCGCCCTGCCTTCTCCCACAACCCCCGTCCTTGGCTCACCCCTAGTATCCGCCACCTCCGTTCTTGCACTCGTGCTGCTGAACGACTCTGGCGCAAATCCCATTCTCACGCTGACTTCCTTCACTTCAAATTCTGTCTCTCCACCCTTACTTCTGCTATCTCCCTTGCTAGACAACACTACTATGCCTCCCGCATTGAGTCCTGTTCTCGGGACCCTCGCCGCCTGTTCTCTACCTTTGACTCCCTCCTCAAGCCTCCCTGTCCTCCCCCTCCTTCTTCCCTTTCTGCTCAGGATCTTGCCTCCTTCTTCACCTCCAAGATAGACAAGATCCGCCTCGACATCGCTTCCCACTCCTCTCTTCCCACTCCCACCCCTCTCCCTCCTCCCCCTCCTTCTCTCATGTCCTCCTTCTCCCCTGCCTCCCTTAAGGAAATCTCCTCTCTGCTCTCCTCCTCCAACCCTTCCACTTGCCCCCTTGATCCCATTCCTTCCCGCCTCCTCACCTCCATTACTCCCACTGTCGCCCCTTCCTTCCTGCACATCATCAACCTCTCCCTCTCTACTGGCTCTTTCCCTTCTGCCTTCAAACATGCCACAGTCTCTCCTATTCTCAAAAAGTCCACTCTTGACCCCTCTGACCCTTCTAGCTATCGTCCTGTCTCACTCCTTCCTTTTGCTTCCAAGCTGCTTGAACGTGTTGTCTACTCCCGCTGCCTTGACTTCCTATCCTCCAACTCCTCCCTTGACCCCCTCCAATCTGGCTTCCGCCCCCTTCATTCTACTGAAACTGCTCTCGCTAAGATCACCAACGATCTTCTGGTGGCTAAATCTAAACGTCTCTATTCCATTCTTGTCCTCCTTGATCTCTCTGCTGCCTTCGATACTGTTGACCACTCACTCTTGCTGGATTCCCTTCACTCCCTTGGCTTTTGTGGCTCTGTCCATAACTGGTTCTCCTCCTACCTCTCTGACCGCTCCTTTAATGTGTCTCTCTCCAACTCCGCCTCCTCCTCCTTCCCCCTCTCAGTTGGTGTTCCTCAAGGCTCTGTTCTTGGCCCTCTCCTCTTCTCGATCTATACCTCATCCTTAGGCAAACTCATTGCCTCCCATGGCTTCCAATACCACCTCTATGCTGATGACACTCAACTCTATCTCTCTACTCCCTCTCTCTCTCCCTCTGTTCAAGCTCGTCTCATCAACTGTCTCTCTGACATCTCTACCTGGATGTCTCAACGTCAACTCAAACTCAACATGGCTAAAACTGAACTCCTTATCTTCCCCCCTCATCCTTCCTCTCCTTCCTCACTGTCAATAACTATTGATGGAGTCACCATCCTGCCTGTCCCCCAAGCCCGTAGCCTAGGCTTCATCTTTGACTCAGCCCTTTCTTTTAAACCCTACATTGACTCTGTTGCTAAATCCTGTCGCTTCTCCCTCCATAACATTGCTAAGATTCGCCCTTTTCTCTCTGTCTCGTCTGCCAAAACTCTTGTTCATGCTCTGGTCATCTCTCGCCTCGATTACTGTAACCTCCTTCTCACTGGCCTTCCCCGGTCTCACCTTTCTCCCCTCATCTCTGTCCAAAACTCTGCTGCCAGGGTCATCTACCTCGCCAGTCGCTTCGACCATGTGCAGCCCCTCCTCTCTTCGCTTCACTGGCTTCCCCTTCCTGAACGAATCCTGCACAAGCTCCTAGTCTTCACCTATAAAGCTCTTCACAACCTTGCTCCCCCCTACCTCTCTGCACTTATCGCCCTCCATACTCCAGCCCGTGCACTTCGCTCCTCCTCTGTCCCTTCTCTCACCCTTCCACGCCTTCCCTGCTCCCCTAAGCGCCTTCGTCCCTTCTCACTTGCTGCCCCCCATGCCTGGAACTCCCTCCCTGTCCACATCCGCCTTGCCCCCTCCCTTCATACCTTCAAATCTCTCCTTAAAACTCACCTCTTTCGCTCTGCTCTGTCTGACTCTTTATCCTGCTGAGCCACTATTCCTATACCTACGATCGGTTTACCCTTATCCTTGCAACATGGACCTGCCTGCTGTCATTCTCATCGTAACCAAGCCAAGTACGTGCACTTGAGACCTCGCATCTTCATGAATGTTAGACCCCTTGTCTCTCCCTCTGTTCCCCTTCCTAAGTCTCTCCCCCAGCTCCTGTCTCTCAGATTGTAAGCCCTAGGGGCAGGGACCCTGTCTATTTTATTACTTTGTAAAGTGCCAGGTACACTGCTGGTGCTATATAAATGTTTGTTAATAATAATAATAATAATAATAACCAGCAGATCTGCCCCACACACTAGCAAATCCTGTGTGCACACTGTGGCTTGAGAGTTGCATGGGGCTCATGAGCTGTTCAAGTGCAGCTTTTGGCCAGGCTTGGGACCTGTGCTGCCTTAATGGCCCAGTGTGTTACTTCATTGCACCCAAGTCTGAGCAGCTGAATTGGAACTGCTCCTCAGAATCTCAGTAGCCAGGACCGTAAAAGACTGTCTCTGTCAGCCAATCATGAAGCAAGAGAGATTCATCTGCATGCCCATGCTTTTGTCTCTTGGTCATATGAAATTTTTGGTACATGGCTCTTGGGGTTGGAAGTTTTGCCCACTCCTGCTATATACTGTGCAGTTAGATGTTCAACTGATGACCATTCTTTCAATCATGGGACAGTTCTTTCTTCTTGACTTACATTAGTTCTTCATGTTCAGGGGGGCACATTAAAAAACCCCACCTTTACACTGCTTACTCAGTGGGGCTCTAATTGGAAACTAGAAGTTCGGGTCTGTGAACACCCTACTAAGGTCTGATTTCCCAATAGCAGGGACAATGTTTGAAGTTAGCCAATAGAACGTTTTGGTTACAAAAGGGGGAGGGGGTGGCATATCTCACCACCACAGGCACTAAAGTTGCAGGTACTTATTTATCGTTGGGGCGGGCCCTCTGCCCCTCGAACAAGTTTGGCTGAAATTAGCCTGTAACGTGAAAAGGTAATCAGTGACACAAACAGAGAGTGATCATACAAGCTTTGTTTCCGTGGGAAACCATACTAAAAAAATTAATAAAAGGAGATGTACCCCCAAGTTCTACTGATGCATGATACCAAAAGGAGATGACTCAGTATGTTTTGGATTTATAAATGTAACCATCAGAGATGATCAAGTCCAACTTCCTGTATATCAAAGCCAGCTAAATTTCTTTAACCGCTTACTACAGTATCAAACACAAGAAGCTGCATTTGGCTACAGCAGGGGAGGCTAAGATGTAGATTGTGATCTACTGGTAGACTACAAGCCAGTCTCCAGTAGATCCTAATGAGAGGAGGGGGAACCAGCCTCAGGGCTTGCCTTTGGGAGGAGAGCTGGACCCACATCCGAGTGTTTCTGTCACGGCCAGTAGAAATGGGCGAACAGAACCGAATTCGGAAATTTGGTTTGATTCGGAAGTTCGGTTTGGTCGACCGAACTATTTGAGTTTGATCCGAACTCCGAACTTCTGAACAAAGTTCAGAAATTCAACCCCCATTGAACTAAATGGAATATTATCTTTTAGGGATGGGCAAACAGAGCTGAGTTTGGAAAATCGAGTTCAGTTCGGTCGACTGAACTGGTCAAGTTCAGTCCAAACTTCGAACTTCCGAACCGCGTTCGCCCATCCCTAATGACCAGGCCTTGAACCCCTGGCCTCAGGGTTTATTTGAGATGCTCCCTGCCATCTACACTATTGGCAGATTGCTGCACGGACTGGCTCTCTCCCCCTTCTGGTATTTTTCCTCTCTTCCACTTGGTGCACTATGCACACCTGGGGGAGGAAGTGGGCCCACCTGCCACAGCCTGATTGGCTCAGTGCAGTATTTAGGGCTGCTGACAGCTGTGGAGCTTCAGGTCATCCCTCCTTGACCTGTGTTTGGCTCTTGCCCCTTGCTCTCCTCTCCTCCTGTTTGCCCTCTGATGGGACTTTGGTTTGTGTTGGTGTTGGTGTTGGTGTTGTGTTCCCTTTGTGTTCATTGTATGTGATGTCCTTCCCCCTCCCCTTGTGTTGATACCTGCCCTGCTTGTCCTTCTTGTAGGCTGGGGTGTTTCTTGCCCAGCTCCCTTTCTCCTTTCTTTGTCTGCACAGGGTGTATGCTGGCGGGTTCCTATTCACCCCCCGCCTTGTTTCTGTATTGAATGGTTCCCTTTATACCTTGAGATCCCCATAATGTGTTGTGTTATCTGTCTGTCTGTCAGCCTGTCTGTCTGTCTGTCAGTTTGCTGGCAAGAAGGACCCCGCCCTCTGGTCAGCTTTTGTCTCTCTTGGAAACCTTCCTGCTTTCCCCCTTGGCCCTGATCCCCCAGGGCTTGTTCCTTGACTCTCTAGCTTCCTGTCCCTTGCCTTGGGCCCCCTGTTCCCAGCTCCCAGTTCCTTGCATTTGTTTCCCCCAGTCCCCTGCTGTTCCCTCGCCTCTGGCTTCCCCCCACCTCTGGCTTCCCCATTGCCTCGCCTCTGGCTTCCCTGCCCCTGGCTCCCCATTGCCTTGCCTCTGGCTCCCTCGCCTTCTGGTTCCCCATTCCTTGCCCTTGGTCCCTGGCTCCTTGTCTCTAGGTTCCCCCATTGCTCCCTAATTCCCTACCTAGATTCCTCAGTTTCCTGCCTTAGGCTCCTTGCTCCCTGCCCCTGGCTTCCATTCCTTGTCCCTGGATTCCCCCCTTCCCTGTTCCCCATCCCTTCACCTCATTGATGAGATGTATGCTTTCTTAGGCCAGCTTGTCTGACTCCTATGCTGAGCACTTTGTCTTCTTTGTATCAGAGAGCGGCTGAGAAGTTTCATTGTTACTCCCAGTCCCTGTGCCTCCTTTCTCCTTTTCCCCTCCTACCTACCTTTCCCTCTTCCCCCTCCTAGGTTCTGGCTGCCGGAACCTGACAGTTTTCAGGAATGGCGAGGGAGGTTACCAGAGCTCTTACAGGATAGAAGAGAGGACTCCCTCTAAAGGCAGAAGCTTACTCTCCATTCCTGAGACCAGTTGCCTGACGTTGACCCTTGAATCAAGTGGATTGTGTGTTGGGCACCATGTCTGGCCACCCCTTGGCTTCAGCATACCTTTCAGAAGGGCATCTAGCCTTAGATCAGAGCCCCATGTTCACTGCATGTTCTCCAATTTCTGTCAATGGGGGAAATGCATGCTGCTTTCCAGCGTTACATGAGAGGGGGGAGGGAGGGGCTTGCACAATTGGCTCTTTAATTGCAGGGATTAGCATCTGTTGGAATGCACTAATCCCCTTTTGTCATGCAAGAATACTCATGCATTACTGTGCATTACCCCAAATATAGTCTTTACAAGGATGCATGTTGTCATGTGATAAAAGATTTGCCCTTTTGCTGCCCTTGTGTTGGCAATGGCCCATTTGCCGTGCCCCTCCCCTGCACAAATGAGGCAGGCTAGGGGAAGAGGAGCAGGTGTTTGTTTTGGCAGGGGCTTCCCACAAGCACGTGGTACACCCGCGGGAAAAGAAAGAAGTAGCTGCTACGAAGGGGTTTGCTGGCCAGGGTTGCTAGGCAACCCAGCTGGGTTTGGGCATGAAGAGTATGCTGTCTTATTGGTGCACCATCATGAGAAGGCGGTGCTGTGGTTATGTTGCCGCTGTTTCCCTCAGTCGGGAGTCAGTGACCTGTTGAGCAGCATGCTCCCCCCCCCCGCCGGCTTTGCATTTTGGGCATCATGAGAGTGTTTGGTGAAGCATGGGGGCCAAGAGAAGCCAGCGAAGAGGCAACCGTGTG
The DNA here is from genome assembly GCA_003113815.1 of Sphenodon punctatus. Classification (NCBI taxonomy): domain Eukaryota; kingdom Metazoa; phylum Chordata; class Lepidosauria; order Sphenodontia; family Sphenodontidae; genus Sphenodon; species Sphenodon punctatus. Next base: position 924,003 of record QEPC01008845.1, read on the forward strand.
TGCGGAGGGATGCCCGGAGGCCCCCCTCAATTGATCCAGGGGCCAGGGCTGGAGGCCCAGGCAATGCATGGGCAAGCAGGGGAAGGGGGAGGGGAGCCCGCAGAGGGGGTGTCCACGAACTCATCACTGTCCATATGGGACCGGGTGACAGACTGTGAGACCCTCCTAAGGAGCATGGTGGCAGCAGGGGAGGGTGCCATTCCTGTCTGGGCCAGGCACAAGTGGATGGGGAGTATGCCCCATCCCAGAGTGGGGAAAGGGGAGCAGAGGCCCCAGTGAGGCCATGAAGTGGGGGACGGAGGATTAACTCACCAGTGAGACTCATTGAAGACCCCCCCCCAGCATCGCGGCATCAGAGGGTGGGCTCATGAGCCAGCCTGGAGTCAGGGATCCCTACAGGTCAGAACCTACCCCTGATGGAAGGCCATTTGGCCTTGTTTGACCTGGCACTTGGCCCAATGCAGGCACCGGTGGTGCAGCCTCTGCCACCAGCAGGGGCTGGAAGAGAATTGGGATGAAACCCCCTTCCACACCTTTCTGTCTGGGGCAGGGCTGGATCAGGGTGGGGAGGGGGGTGTCTCCCTCCCCCACTATATCCTTAAGGTGGCCAGGGCCAGCAAGTTCTCGTGGGTCCTGGGCCTATGGAGGGCCAGGACGATGGTGAGCTGTGGCAGAGGACTGATGTATTGGAAATGGGTGATACAGAGCATGGCAGGGCATCAAGGGACCCATGCACCAGCCCCCAATGCGTCGGCCACCACGCGGGGGGGTCAATGTATGGTGGGGACACCTAACCCAAGTGGGGTGGGGGCAGTTTCGCTGTGGGGCCTGGTGCAGGCAGGTTGAGGGGGTACCTGAGAAGATGGGGCATGGGGGCCCATGGGGTGTCTCAATAGCAGGCCCCTTCTACAGCCATCATTCCTGGGCAACAAGTGGCAAGGAGTGGGTTGCCAGGGAATGCACTACTGGAATCGACCACCCAGTTTCTATGGTGGAATGGGGCATGGGTTCCAGTAGTCCGCCCCAGTGGAGCAGCACCCGCTGGTTCCCCCTCCATTATTCCAGCAACACCTCAGCAGACAGACCACATCCTCTAAGTGTGGATGACCCCATGCCCTCCAGTGGCCACGGCATCACAGGGAACTTTCCCCCAGGCAACCCCAGGGCTCCCTTGGCAGGTGGGGCAGGTGCCCCAAGGGTGGGCAACTGTGGGCACCATGGCAGCATCGGATATGGAAATGTGCAGTCTCCCAGGGGTGGGGTATGCACTGGTGTCATCCCCCATTGGGACACACTTGCTACTGGCCATGCGGGACAAGATATGGAAGGGTGAATTTGTGGACCTATTCACCCTGTTTTTTGGAATCCCATAGTAGACCCAGAAGAATCAGAGGACAAAAAAGAAGAATGCTTCAAGCATCCTAAGGCCAACAGGAATTGGTCCAATTGGACCGTGGCATTCACCACATACCACGGTATGGTGATCCAGGCCTTTCCTGCCAGGTCCCCTGAGCAGCTGAAGTATGTGGATATTGTCCACCGGGCATATGAGTCAGTCCCCCCTGGGGCCTGACTCTGGTATGATTAAGAGTTCCGGCACTGGGCAGCATTCACCCTGGGCATGAGGTGGGATACCCATAAGCCCAACCTATGGTTGGACTGCATGGTGGACAAGGCTAATACACCCAGATCACACAGAGGCCACCTGCTTGCTCAGGGTGGAGTGGCCCCTGCCAAAAATCTTTTTCATGGTGAAGGTAGAAAGGCAGCCGGGAAACTGGTGGAGCAATGCTGGGAGTTTGCATGAGTTGGAAAGTACTCTCAACCAGCATGCAGAATCTGCCACTCCTGTTCCACCTGCGCGGGCCTCCACAATTCAGCAGCATGTCTGAAGGCGAAGTCTGGGCCCAAAGGGCGGTCTCCCAATGGCCCAACGGGCAGAGAGGGGCAGGGTGGGGTGGGGCAGCCTTCTCCGCCAAAGGTCCCCAATGCCAATTAGGGAGGAATGGCCAGCAGCGGCCCTCCTTGTCCACCCAGACTGGGCAGAGGTAGCCTATGTAGTTGAAGGTTACTGGGTGGGATTCCACGTACCAGCAAGGGAAGTGGAGCCGCAAAAGCCCGCACCCAACTTAAAATTGGTGATGTGATTGGAGCATGTGATGAGAGGAAAAAATCAGTAAAGAGCGAGTGGAAGATAGGATAGCCAGCTCGTTCTCCCCCCCCTTTTCCATTTTTGATAGTGTCCCCACTAGGGGTGGTCCCCAAGAAGGCCCTGGGTGAGTTTAGGTTGATATATCACCTATCTTTCCCAAGGGGGGGGGGTCAGTGAATGATGCCATCCCCAAGGAGCTAGCAATGGTCAGGTATGCATCATTTGATTCAGCAGTCGCCTTAGTAAAGAAGCAGGGTCTGGGAGATCTCTTGGCAAAGTGTGACAAAGTTCACTTTCCGCCTCCTCCCGGTTCATCCGGATAGCTTCCATCTCCTCGGTTTCTACTTCCAAGGCCAGTTCTATTTTGACAAGGCCATGCCCATGGGCTGCTCAGTTTCCTGTTTGGCCTTTGAGCGTTTTAGTTCTTTGGTTGAATCGGTGGTCTGGCAGCGTGCGGATAGGGGAGAAATCACCAAATATTTGGATGATTTCTTGTTCATTGGAGGTGCAGGGACCGGCCAGCTCAGAAGGTTGATGGAGACATTTTAGGAGGTGGCAACTAATCTGGGTATCCTTCTAGCCCTGGAGAAATCAACTGGCCCATCTACGGTACTCCACTATTTAGGGATCAGGGCCGGCCCCAGGGTTTGTGAGGCCCTGCACGAAGTCTTGATGCGGGGCCTAATTTGCATAATTAGGCACCACCTAATTTGCAAATGTATAAATTTACATAAAACTTACTCCCTCTGGACAGGAAGGATTCCCATTCTCCACCTCTCCAAGCAACCATGGAGAAGCATGGCCTCCTAATGCTTCCCCCCCTCCCCAGCCAAGTGTCTACCACCACTCCCCAGGAGTGGTTCCACTGCAGGGGCAGCCAAGCGGGCAGTGACACAGGCACAGAGAGACTGACTGCGTCCACTGCCTTACTGGAGGAGGGGCCAGGGGGTGAGCTTAGCCAGTCTGGCCTCCAGGGCCTGTTGCTTCTTGCTGCCAGTGCCGCCTGTGCCTTGTGCACGCATGCGGTGTGACCAGTCCAGAGGTGCTGCTATCACACACACAAGACACCCAAAATGCAGCTAGCTTATTAAGCGCATTATGCCATGAAAAGAGACATATAACCAGTTCAGTTGTGCCCCCATAATCAGTTCATGCTGCCCCCACCCCATAACCAGTTCATTTCTGCCCCCGCCCCCATATAATCTATTCACGCTGCCCCCACCCATAACCATTTAATTTGTGCCCACGGGGCAGCGTGAATTGATTATATGGGGGTGCAAATGAACTGGTTATGGGGTGCGGGTTTAAAGACAGTATTCCTGTTAGCAATAACTTCATTAAGAAGAGTTAGTGAAATAGCAGCCATAATAATCTCAGAACCATATTTGCAGATTTATTTTCCAAGACAGAATAGATATTGCTTTACATCCTAAATTCCTACCTAAGATAGTATAAGTAAGACAGTTGTGAGAATGTGGCCCTTTTTACACGGGTCTCTCCTCCCAGCCGTAAACACGCAGATTTCTGTGTGTTCATGGGTGGGGGAACCCCATGTGAATGACGTGGTGCACGCGCCCATGGTGAGTGGGGGTGCGTGCGCGCTCGCCTAACACGCATCCCCACTCACCCCCCCACTCATCCCCACGCACGGAGCAACCGGGGGAAATGGTGGTTACTATGTGGGTGTGGATGAGTGGTGGGTGAGTGGGGATGTGTGTGCAGCTGTGTGCATGCCCCATCCATGCACTGGCGCGCCCACGGACTCCCCACCCGGCGGAGCCATGTAAAAATATCATGTGAGGAGCCACTCGAAGAAGAACAGAAGGTTGCTACCTTGCAAACAAGGTTCTTTGAGATGGGTCCGAACATTCTCACAACACCCACCCTTCCAGCCCCGCATGGAATTCTTTTCTTATATTTCTAGAAAGGGTTGAATGGAACTGTCATTCAGAGGGGGAGGGTTCTTTTTATACCAGAGGAGCTCAAGACCATCATGTGGTCTATTATTTGAACAGGGTGAGCGCGCACAACCCAGTTGTAAGAATGTTGGGAGCCATCTCAAAGAACCTTCTTTACAAGGTAGCAACCTTCAGATCAGCACGTGGGCAGGAGCTGTTTGTAAACAGCCTTAACTCCCTGGGGGCGTTTATAGACGATCCCGCTTACAAGCGGGATCGCTAAACGCCGCGTTTTCCCGCCGTGGCGTCTCTGCGTGCCGTGTCTGATGTTCAGACACGGCGCAGAGTGCGAGTGCGCATGCGCGCCCTTCTGCGCATGCGCACTCGCGCACGGGACCAGGAAGTGCGGTGTAAAGCCGGCACTCCGGGAATCCGCGTCGGAGGGGGCAGGATCGCCTGCCCCGTCCGACGCGGATTAAAAAGCAGCCCAGGCATGTAGACGAGCGGCAAGAAAGGCGGCTGATCAAAGGATCAGCCACCTTTTTTGTCTCGTCTATAAACGCCCCCAGCCCGATCCAGTGTCCCCGCTGCTGCTGCTCCTGCCACTGCAGCACTACTAGAAGGCAGAGGCAGGTGAGGGATTGGGTCTGGAGCCAGGGAGGGGAGGCAGAATCACTTTCTGGGGGAGAAGCTGGCTGCAGCCTGCTGCCCAGCCAGGCAAGTGTGGGGCCCCAGCTGGACGTGGGGCCATGTGCGGTCTCACATGTGGCACATGCCTAGGGCCGGCCCTGTTAGGGATAGAACTGGACACAGTGTTGGGGGTGTCATGGCTACTGGTGGTCAAATTGGAGGGCATTAGATCAAAGATCCGGAGGTGTATCACGGCACGCAAGGTTTCAGTGCAGAAGCGCCAGTCCCCGATAGGCAGCTTGAATTTTGCCTGCAGGGTAGTGGCCCCTGGGTGGGCTTTCCTGTCAGGCTTGTATGTTAAGCTGGCAGGGGACACCCAGCCGCATCATCACATTTGGGTTACCCGAGACATGAGGGAAGATTTGCAGACATGAGCTTCATTCTTGGAAGGTTTCAACGGAGTGAACATTTGGAGGGACAGGCTCCTAGTAGAAGCTGAGCTCCAGGTTCACTTCGATGCAGCTGGGGGAATGGGATTTGGGGTAGTGTTCACGGACAGATGGTGTGGGGCCCTGTGGCCCACTACATGGATGGAAGATGGGGTGACCAGAGACCTTACATTTCTTGAACTTTATCCCATTGTACTGGTGGTTCATTTGTGGCCGGAAGAGTTCGCGAATCATGTGGTGCTCTTCTGGTGTGACAACCAGGCGGTGGTGCACATCACCAACACTCAGTCATCTCAGTCCCCAAGGGTCATGGGGTTAGTTAGGGCATTTGACCTCACCTGTTTGAGGCACAACATATTGTTCCAGGCTAAGCATATGCCGGGTATGAATAACAGTGTGGCTGATGCCCTCTCTCGGTTCCAGATGGAGTGGTTTCTCTCACTCACACCTGGAGCCAGACCCCCAGAGCCCTTACCTCAGTGGCCATGGACCCTTGGATGTTAGAGTTGTTCCACACCGTTCAGGGATCCCTGGCACCACTGACCAGGGCGGCATATGGAAGGGCATTCGCGGAATTCCAGAGTTATAGTTTGTGCCAAGGCTGGGATCCAGGCTTCCCCACTCCGGAGCCACAGATGATTCAGTTCTTACTCAACCTCAGACGGCGGGGGGGAAGCAGTGGGCACTACTGGGATTAGATTGGCAGCATTAGCATTCATGAGCCGGCTCGCCAGTGATCCATCACCGGATAAGGGTTTTTATGTGAGGCGATTGTTAGAGGCATGGGCTAGAGAACAGGGCACCCCACCCCAATAGGAGGCCGCCCATAACGTCACAACTGCTGGCAGATGTGTGGTACCTTCCCTCACATTTGCACATTTGATGACAAGGCTAGGTTGTTCTCCGCAGTATTCATAGTAGTCTTTTTTGGAGCCTTTAGAGTCAGCAAGTTGGTAGCTGACTCTGCTAGGGACAGATCTGTGAAGGCGCTGGCTGTTAAGAATGTCAGGATAGGGGAACATGAGGTTTCTCTGTGTCTGCGGCCCTCAAAAATGGACCACCGAGGTAGGGGATGCACGTTTAGGCTCTCCCAGGTGGGTTCCCCAGGGTTGTGTTCATTCAGGGCGATTTCTCAGTATTTGGTAATACAGCCCCCATACCCAGGCTTGCTGTTTCACCATGCAGATGGGAGGTTCTTCACCAGATACCAGCTGATGGCAGTAATACGAGCATCCCTCTCAGCCCTTGGTTTACCAGAGGGTCTGTTTGGAACTCACTATTTTAGAATAGGGGCAGCCAGTTTTGCGGCAACAGTGGGCATGTGAGAGCAAGAAATCAGGGACATTGGCTGGTGGCAGTCACGGGCATACCGGGCCTATGTCAGGGCCCCTCTGTCTGGGACCCAACAGTAATGTTCTTGTTTATTTCCACCAGGTCCCTTCCATTACCCAAGGAGCCTGGTATGGATCGTGGACTACAGCCTAGTCCATTTGGCAGGCAAAGCAGCAGGACAATCGCACTGGGGAACCCAACTGGGATTGTTGGCACATGCACATATTCAATGGCTGGGTCGCAGTGGCATGTAATGGCAGCAGTTGCTCACTACGCTGAGGAAAGAAAGCAGGGTTGCCCATCCTGATATCCTAGTGGTACATCTGGGGCAGAATGATCTGGTGTGAGGGAAGGGAGTTCAGATGTTAAAAAACATCAGGAACGACATTTGGGAGGTGAAATGTATGTTTCCCGGGGTAATGTTAGTGTGGACAGACTTAGTGGAGCGAATATCATGGAGTGACGGGGTCCCAGCGGGAAAGATAAATAGGACTAGAAAAACCATTAACCGGGAGATAGGGTGGTGGTTTCGCGAATTGGGTGGGGCTACTATTGGCCACCAGGCTATCTTGCACAGCAGGCCAGAGTTGTACAGGCGGGATGGAGTCCACCTTTCTCCAGTTGGGAATGAGTGGTATCTGTTTGCATTAAAAGAGAGGTTAAGCGAAGTTTTAAGATGTGGAATTTGGTTGGGCGGGAGCGGATCTGTCCATCAGGGACCAGCGGATTCTTAGTGGCAGGGGTCCAGCACAGAACTTAGGATAGGAGATAGATAGAATGAGGCATCTCCTTAAGAGATGGGGACAACACCAACCGCATTGGCAGGGTATGGCAAGCGGCAGTGTCAACCTCCTGGGAGAACTGACTGCGAGAGCAGTAGGGACATGTATTGTCCCCAGCTTGAGGGCATTACCCTCCTTCCTCTGGCTCAGGAAGAGCCTTGTCCCCCTCCAATAGCCCGTTGTGAGGGAGGGGGAGATGTTGAACAAGTTAAGAGGCATTGGTACCAAATGGTATATTTGGCCAATGCCTGAGTTATGTTGTTTGTTGAAGGAGGTGCTGGACCCAAATCACCGTAGTGATTGCCCCCCACCCATTTCCAATCCGAAGTTAAGTACAATTTGAATAAAGAGTGCGGCCGTTAAAATCCATATAACGTGTCCTGTCTCATTTGGGAGGTGCGTCAGCAATAGTGCATTCTCATAGGTACTAATCCCCACAACTAAAGAGCTACAGTTATGCAATCTGTTCATGCCACTACTTGTGAGCAAGATCCATGCCTGTCCTGGCTGGTGAAAGGTAGCCAGGAGATGTTACGGCCGGTGCTGACTGGGGTGGTTAGGGCAGGGTGCCTGACTGCCTAAAGGAGGCTGTGGTTAGGCCCCTGCTCATGAAACCATCTCTTGACGCTGATGCTCCTGCCAGTTATCGGCCGGTCTCTAACATTCCCTTTTAAGGGAAGGCTATTGAATGGGCTGTGGCACGGCAGCTCCAGGAACATCTGGACCGCACCAATTTCCTTGATCCCTCCCAGTCTGGTTTTTGGCCTGGGTATGGTATGGAGACAGCCTTGGTGACCTTGGTTGACGATCTCTGTTTGGCATTGGACCAGGGTTGTCAGACCTTTCTGCTGCATTTGACACAGTCGATCATGAGGTGTTGGTGAGTTGCCTGTGGGACCGTGCCGGAATTGGCGGAATGGACTTGGACTGGTTTTGTTCATTCCTGGCCAGGAGAACTCACCAGATGGTCTTGGAGGAGTGTACATCTCCCCCCTATGACCTCACATGTGGAGTCCCGCAGGATGCCATTTTGTCCCCCCTCTTGTTTAACATNCCTTTGTTATTTAATGTATATATGCAGCCCCTGGGGGAGGTCGTGAGAGGGTTCGGGGTGCGATGTCACCAATATGCTGATGATACTCAGCTGTACCTCTCTTTTTCAGCCGACCCAGACCGCTATCTCGGTGCTATCCCAGCGTCTGGAGGTCATGGCGGAATGGATGCGGCAGAGCAGACTGAAGCTCAACCCCGATAAGATGGAGGTGATGGTGGTGGGGAGAGCGAGGGAGGTGTCGGCCACCCTGATTGGGGGGTTCACCCTCCTGTAGCTCAACAGGTCTGGAGTCTGGGGGTGGTACTGGACGCGGATCTCCGCCTGGAGCAGCAGGTAGAGGGGGTGGCGAAGGCTGCCTTCTGCCAGCTGTGTCTGGTAAGGAGTCTGTGCCCGTTCGTCTCCGGTCCGGACCTGGCCTCCCTCGTCCATGCCTTCGTCATCTCAAGACTGGACTACTGCAATGCGCTCTACATGGGGCTGCCCTTGTTCCTGGTTCGGAGGCTACAGCTAGTGCAGAATGCGGCGGCCTGCCTCCTTTTGGGGACGGGCCGCCGGGACCACATAACACCTGCCAATAGCGTGCCGAGCCAGGTTCAAGGTATTGGTGTTGATTTATAAGGCCCTTTACGGTCTCGGCCCCTCATACCTCAGGGACCACCTCGCCCTCCGCGCCCCAGAGTGGCTCCTTCGGTCTGCCGGGGGTGCCTTCTTGGAGGTCCCCCGTGTAAAGCGGGGGGCCACAACGGAGAGGGCATTCTCGGTGGCCGGGCCGCACCTTTGGAATTCCCTCCAGGAGGAAGCTCGCTTGGCTCCCACCTTCCTGCTATTTCGGCATGTATGTAAGACCTGGATGTTCCGTCAGGCTTTTGGTGAGGGGTAGGGGGGAGGGTTTTTCTTTTCCCCGCATATTGCATTTTTAAATTGTTTTTAAAAATTGCATTGTTTTATTGATTATTGTTGTTCGCCGCCCCAGGCTGCCCTGTGAGCAGGAGGGGTGGGATAAAAAATTTATATGAATAAATATAATAAGTTCCCCCTTCCCCCTCCCATGTAACATCAGAAAGCAGCCACTGTGAACACAGGACCCTAGCCAGGGTACATCTTTGGGTTTGGCCAGGACTAACACAATAGGTGCATGAACTACTGCAACCATAAAACCCAGAATCAAGTGATACAAGCCAAGATGGCAGGGATATCAAGATTTAATTGGAATTGTTCTCTCAGCCCCAACATCAGTCCTGCCAGCTCAAGAATGCGCAATTAGCTGAAAGTGTATGAAATCTTACAATGTTGGACATCGGGATCAGATTACCAACTAGTGTAAATCAGCACAACTCCACTGACTTCAGTAAAATTACACCACTTTAAATCACCCCTGTATTTTGTGACAATATGAATTGAAAGAGAAGTCCTCAGTTTCCTATGCTGTATATTTCGCAACCAGGCAGTAAATAATAATAAAAGAAATCACCCAAGTATAAGCTCCATTTTTTTATCTGAGGCTTACGCAGCAGCAAAGATAGCTGAAACTGCTAAATCAATGTTGTGATGTCCACTAATGGAAAAGCCTTTTGCAGTATGTTGTGCAAAACACCAACATTCTGCTGACAAAATTTACATGGAGTAATTTAAAATGACTGACTTGTAAAAGCCTGACATGTGGACTTTGCTAGAGAGGCTTTGAAAGACACTGCACTCTCACCACACCAATTGGACAACTGTGATAAAAAACACCCTTTGCTTCCTGGGAGCGTAGCTCTAAAATATATATACACATCGCTGGTATGCACCTAAACTACTATGGCTAATAAACTGGACCGGACCAAGATCAAACAGCAGTAAATAGAAACTAAATGAATACACCATACAGCCAATGAGAGAGAATGACAGAATTGTTTCCTTATGAAACTGCAGTTTCTTTATACACCTGCCAACCCAATATCTAGTTAGGCTTCCCCTAAGGCTATGCTGTGCTTTTAACTACTATCTTGTACAGGGGGCAACATGAAGCACCACACCTAAAGAGGGAACTCAGAAGAAGGGGTTCAAGACTCAAGGGAGCTGTAGACCTTGAATGTCAAGGTATCCCACTTTCTTTGGTTTCACAAGAAAGAACATTAATCACACTGCCACAAACCTGTTCTAGTGAACCAGTGGAATTGCAAACGTGTAGGCCTTACAGTAGTGTTCCTCTACTTTTTGGAATGGGCTGGAATTTAAAAGGACATTATGTTATTTTTAAGCATTTATATAGTGCCATCAGTGCACACAATGCTTTACAGTTGTTGTTATTAGGAACAGTTCCCTCCCCAGTGGGCTTATAATCTAAGATGGACACGGGTGATGGGAACACAGGAGAGACAGACACATAGACATTCCCCTTTATTACACATGAGGAACTGAGGCTGAACTCACTTAACCCAGTGAGTTCATGGCTAAGGCAGGATTCAAACACTGCCTTCACAGGTCCTAGTACAGTATCTTCACTGCTTGTGAGCCAAATAGTAGATTTGCATAAATCTGCAAATGTGATAAGACAGACATTGTGCAAAGCCTCTGGGTATTATTTTTACACTCACATTTCTCCTGGATGTTTGCTGTTACATCCTGAACTTTCAGTGTATCTAAATCACTCACCCAGATCTTAAACATCTGGATCTTTCAACTTCTGCATGTAACTTCTCCCAGGACTTGTGTGTGTAAAAGATTCTCCTGGTAAAACTGCTTTGCTCTAAGCAGCTGTGGTCACTTGGTTTCCATGGTAGCCTACCACATTTATAGCTGCGGCTACTCTAGGCTGTCTCAGGACAGTGTTTGTGTGAAGAATGCATCCAGGAACTGCCTCAGGGCAGTGTGTGTGTGAAAAATGCATCCGGAACTTTCTTGTGGACTTGTAAACCCAGAAGATTGAAACATCCGGAACTTTAATGTGTGTGTAAAAATGCCCCCTATCTCACTCAGAGAAAAGGCAATACCTCATATTCACTCTTGTGGAAAGCGGTGTGTGTGTGTGTGTTGTTGTTCCCTTTCTCCATTTTGACCACAAGCAGCTAAAATAGGAATATCACTTCCAAAGGGTCCCCCAGGAACCTTAGCTACCACCACTGTGGCTCAGCTCTGGAAAGGAAAAGAAAGAACAGGTGTACCATTTAGCCAATCAGAGGTAAGTTTGTCTCTGCTTCTCAATTTCTCCTCCTCCAATTCAGTCTAGAAAGGAAGGGAAGTGGGTGTGGTTTGGCTCAAATATCAACTACAACATATCTAGCTGAGCTACATTGTGCACGGTAAGAGGTCAAAGGCCACAGAATGCAGGCTCTTTTGGCTGGATTAGCCAGTCCCACCTCCCTCCACTATCAGCTGCCTATTGAGGAGCACTGCCTTATAGTGTGTCCCTTCAGCAGCAGGCACTTCCTTAGGTGCTGGTGACCGGCACTGGGATTGGCCAAGATCTCTTGGTTAAAGTTTCTGTGTTAGCACAGCCAGCTCCTGTCCCCTAAAAACAAGACAGTGGTTACCTTCCATCCTCCTCCACCCATCATGTGTTAGACTGTGCATCCCAAATGAGACAAAAACACCTTTATGGGCTTAAAAGGTCACACCCTTTATTAACTAGTATCTGGGTGGAAAATTTCTAAACAAAATTTGGGTCCAGTAATAACAGTTATAACTTCAATAACCGTAAACAAGGGGGCTGTGTTTGTGACACCCTCAAGTCCCCGTTCTCCTATAACTTATAGACTATGCCTCCCCCTCGAGCCCTGGATACACATCATGGGTGAGGGAGGACAACGTATCCCCCTTGGGACTGGAGTAAGGAGTAAGTCCAAAGGGCCCATGGCATTACATGCCACTGTGGTGCTAATTCCCTGCCATTGGAGGCTTGTTTGCCCCCGGATCCCTCCTCTTTTTGACGTAGTTGTAAAACTTGGCTGTTCAGCCTGGCCTTTGGTGGGGAGGATGGGTAGGGTGAGTGGGGAGGGAGTGGGGTAGGGTGGTGGGTGATGTGGGATATTTTTATCCTCCCTTTTATGTGTTGTTTTACCTGATAATGTTGTTTTATTTTTGTTTTAACTGTAAGCCTTCCAGAGCTGCCTGTGGCAGGATGGGCGGGATACCAAGTTTTTAAATAAATAAATAAATAAATAAACAAACAGTCAGAAGTCCCCATCTCATAAGGAGACAAACTCCCGTTGTACAAGTCAACTCAATAACATAACAAGTTTATTGGACCCCCGCAGAGTGTGACAAATACTTAATACCTCCTGGACCCAGTAGGCCCCCAATCAGCCAACTGAATTAGACAGACACTGTGGGGAAGGTGAAAAACAAGTTTCCAGAGGACAATTTAGGATTCTTGTAAACATTTCTTCCCGGCCCCATGTTAGGTGACCGGTCTATGCTCACAGTGCCCATATAAAAGGGGGTGTGGGGGTGCTTCGGTTGGGCATCCTGGCGCAACTGCCAGGCTCTATCCATCAGAAGGGGCTTTTATGCCCCAAGGCAAATCCCGCATCGCGGGACTTGTCTTCCTACCCTGGCCGCAGGGTTGCCAGGGCAACGCTGGTTATGGGGCCTGTGGCTCGCTTGCAGGGTGAGTACAGTCTTCTCACACCAGTATCCTTGCTCCTCCTCTCAGGGAAGGGCCCCCTCTCTGGCACCCCCATGGAGGGGCGGGGATTGGTATAATATGGCTACACCAACCTCATCCCTTTTAAGAATGTATGGCCTATAAAACAAAGACCTGTGTTGACTGGATCATACTGTTAATTGCAGACTGGTCATGCTGTTAATTGACGTCTGAATCATTTCCCCCCTGGTAATTAGATTAAACCATGGTAAAGCTATGCAAGGGCAGGCACTTTAAATCATCACCTTTGCTAGAGACAGTGGTGGTGACTTTGTTGCTAAGGAGCACTCAAAATATTTTGTTTGTTCAAAGATGGCATCTTGTTAACACTGTGACACAATGGTCCTCCCTGCCTTCACAGAAAGGGAGACAGCATAGCATTCTACAAGTGCATAGATATAACAGAAACTTTCCTACCCTCAGGGGCATTACTGCAATGAACACACAGTCTGCCCCTGCTTCTGTGTTTATATTGCTTGGTTATATGGGGGAAGTAAGGGGACTACCTATGTGGGTGTGTGTTGAGCGGACTACTTCTGTTAGGGCCAGCCCTAGCTGTAGGCATATACAAAATGTGGGTCGCACATAGTCCTGTACCTGGGGGTGGCAGCCCTGGGAAATTATTTAAATTATGCAAATTAGACTTTGCACCAAGACTTCACCCATGGTCCAGCAAATCCTGAGGTCAGTCCTGGCTTCTGTATGTGGGGTAGAAAAGGTGCTGGAGCATTGTGGGGAGAGGGTTGCCTCTGAGTGTTTTTACGTTTAAGGAGCTGAGGGAGAGGGGCTCTGGGGCAGTTTGTGCATCAACGGCTGTGGGAGAGGTGGGGGCAATCTGTGAGCAGTGGCAGTTTATGTCTAAGGCACTGAAGGGGCAGTTTTATGGGGCAGTTCATCGGTTCTTTTTAGGAGCTGAATTTGGGGTGTTTGTCTGGTTTTTATGGATAAAGCTTTTACATTTGCATGCAAGGAAGCTTATTTGCTTGAATAAAATGTACATAATTTTGAAAATTAATGTTATGCATATTTTATTCTGCTTCCATTGAATTTGCTCTTTTAGCTGCAGAATTAATTATTTATTATGATGATTATTATTGGACACAATGAATAGGAGTCCCTGGCTATAAATATCCAATAGCGTAATTTATCCAGCTCTCTACAACCTCATATACTCCAACCAGTGGTGGCTGATGATCTTTTGGGCTGGTGGGGCAGTGGGCAGGGCCACCCTAACTTAACATTGCTATATAATGTATTAAAAACAACAATAAATAATAATTTTATATAGCTTCCCTCCTCTCTCCCAATAACACTCAGAACACTTCACAAAAACATTAAAATAGAGTAAAATAAAAATTAAACAAAGATGTAAAGTTCTAGGCCTGAAGCATTAACCAAACTAAAAAACACAATTTCCCTGCTTGGTCGGACCAATGGTCCATCCAGTCCAGCTGTCTCTCTTCCAAGACGACCACCTTTCTTCCTCACTCCGGAATAGAAACCAAACCATACACTTCTCCCACAAAATCATTTTTAGCAGTTAAATGGGGTAACACAAGAAAAATCCAGCAGGATGAGTCCCTCCCTCTCCCACCCCCCCGGACTGGGGATTGTAGCCCAAATCATGGCCCTCAGCATTTTACCAACTCTAAAAGGGGCGAACAAACAAAGCCAGGAAAAATGCAAAAGGAATACACCCATCCCATGCAGACCTCACCAAAATAGAAATAAAGATTAGCTCTCTCTCTTACTTGATCTGAAGAGCAGCAGATGGATCCAGAAATTAGGGGAAGGTGCTCTACTGAGATCTAGTCCCACCTCCGTGCCCTCCCCTTGCCCCTCTTCCTTCCTTGATTGGCCAGGACATGCCTTCCCTGCTCCCCTAAGCGCCTTCGTCCCTTCCCACTTGCTGCCCCCCATGCCTGGAACTCCCTCCCTGTCCACATACCTTCAAATCTCTCCTTAAAACTCACCTCTTTCGCTCTGCTCTGTCTGACTCTTTATCCTGCTGAGCCACTATTCCTATACCTACGATCGGTTTACCCTTATCCTTGCAACATGGACCTGCCTGCTGTCATTCTCATCGTAACCAAGCCAAGTACGTGCACTTGAGACCTCGCATCTTCATGAATGTTAGACCCCTTGTCTCTCCCTCTGTTCCCCTTCCTAAGTCTCTCCCCCAGCTCCTGTCTCTCAGATTGTAAGCCCTAGGGGCAGGGACTGTGTCTATTTTATTACTTTGTAAAGTGCCAGGTACACTGCTGGCGCTATATAAATGTTTGTTAATAATAATAATAATAATAATAAAAGGACAATGGGTGTTTTTACACTCACATTTCTCCTGCATGTTTGCTGTTACATCCTGAACATTCTCTGTGTCTAAATCACTCACTCAGATCTTAAACATCTGACTCTTTGAACTTCTGCATAGAACTTCTCCCAGAATGTTTGTGTGTAAAAAGTTCTCCTGGTACACTGCTTTGCTCCAGGCAGCTGTGATCACTTGGTTTCCATGGCAGCCCCTCACGTCTACAGCTACAGCTACGTTAGGCTGCCTCAGGGCAGTGTTTGTGTGAAGAATGAATCCAGGAACTGCCTCAGGGGAGTGTGTGTGTGAAAAATGAATCCGGAACTTACCTGTGAACTTGTAAACCCAGAAGATTGAAAGACCAGCACTTTAAGGTGTGTGTAAAAATGCACGCTATATCTCTATCCCTGCCCCCCCCCCGAAAATGCCCTCAAATGTTCCAAATTGTCCAGCTCTCGATAGCTCCTTCATCCCCACCCCTAGACAGAAGAACACATGTGCAAGAGGGATAAAACATGAGTGAAATTGCCATTGTCCTCTCACATGTGTCCCTTCCTTCCCAGCACAGCCCCACCGGGCTCCAAAACATTCACCTGGCTTTGCCACAGCGCAGCACCATCATTGCAGACTTCCCTTGCAGGCGGCTTGCACATGTGCATGGCTGTTGCTGTCAGGGAAGCTTTTGTGCAAGTGCAAACAGTGAGGAAACGCTATGGGTGTGCCGGGTGGGCACCTCTGTTTTTGCACCCGCCCAGTCCAATGTGGGGAGTTGCCATGGCAGCCAGCCATGGTGTGGGCAGGGCACCAGCCATAGTACAGGTGCAGAGCTAGCCAACTGCATGTTGCTCTCATCCTCCCCAGCTGGGTTAGGCCCAGGGAAACATTTGGTTCCCAGGTTTCCCAGAGGCCAGGTCCAAACCCTGCATCTTATTCATTAGGCTACACTGGCTACACCCCACCCCTGGGGCAAGTCACTATCTGGGTTTCCAGCTGTTTCTTCCTGTTGGAGCCTTCCTTGGTAGTCTCCCAGCTGAGCTTCAAGTTCAGCTTTTTAGACGCTCCTACTCCACCCTGCTCAGTTGGAGTTTATTAGGCTGCTAAGGGCCAGGTCTAGCAAAGATGCTACACAACTTCGGTCCAGCTCATGCAAAGACTTATGACAGCAAACTGGCACATTAAGATCCTGATTTACTTTAGTTAAAAAAAATAAAAAATTAAACAGATTGAAAGCATGAAGCCAGTAAAAAAAAAAAAAAAAAAAAAATCGCCTTAAAAGGGTCCTCAAACTTTCAGACAAAGAAAAAGAATCTATTATTGGTTGGATTATCCACATGTCATTTTAACTCCAATGATTTTAATGGATTCCTCACACCCCCCCCGAAACTATACCCACACCTATGCAGTAGATGAAAACCTGACCCAAAACGTATCAGCAATGCATAATTTCTGTTTCCATGATAAATCCAGAACTTTCATATTTTAAGAATCAGGATTGCTCCCTCTGCCTCTCGGCTGCCCAAAGGCAGAAAAATCTTATGGTTTACCACTCTCTAACACACATCAGCATGATTTAAAACCATTCTTGAGTAGATATTAGACCTTTCCTTCAAAACTGCTCAAACAACCAGCAGAAAGCAGGCAAGTGCGATTGTGGCCCAACACCATAGACAATTACTCACTCGGTGGAACAGTGCCCCAGTTCCACATCTGGAGGCTTATATCATCTGATCTTCGTTGATACAGAGGGAATTCTCTGAGTTGTTGTGAAGTTTGGGCATAGACCTCTAGATATACTTTACCAAAGAGAGAGGATACTCCATCTCCAAATTTCCAAAGTGATGCATGTAGGACCTGATCCTAGTATCTACTAAAGAAAGGAACAAACCAAAATGATGTGCTGATCTGAAGACACTGGAAATTTTGGAAAGTTTGGAGCTGAACTTTAAGGATATTGTCCACCTGTTTCTTACATCATTAAACCCAATGTATTTTACTTGTTCTCTATTCATTTACATAGAAGTTGCAGCTATCAAACTGCACAACAAGCAAGTTTTCCAGTTACACTGGGATTAGGTACAGG
>QEPC01008845.1:951512-965971 GCA_003113815.1 Sphenodon punctatus
CATTCTTCCTACATTCCCCAGACGATACTCTGACCTACAAAGTGCTGCAGGCATACAGATATGGCCCCCTGTGAGGCAAAGGGTTCCTCATCCCTGTTTATAGCATTGTTTCTATAATATTTCTGTCCCCAACTTAGATCAAAAGCAAAAAACATTTTTATTTCTTGCCTAGGTGGGTTTTGATCTAAGGCAATCAAAATAAAAAACACCCCAAATTAAAATCAAACCAAGCTAACAAAAATTGGAGAATTCAAATAACTGAACACTAGTCAACGTTGAATTCAAATCCGATTTGAAGCTTTCAAAGGTCATGAGTGCAGATTCAAATATTTGCAAAACGAAAACAATTTTGAATTGGATTTGAAAAGTTAAAAAGCAATATTTTCAAAAGCATTTTCAGATATGACTCGGATGACTAGTCATGATGATTTCAAATGTGGCTGCTTGTGCTGGGTACCCACAAAGGCAACTAATTTTTAGAAAATGCTGAACCCCTACCCTTCTTAAATGAGTCCCCCTGAACATGTCTCCAGTTTGCACTCAAAAATGGAGACGTACAGAAAATAGCCAATTTTCTAAATAAGCTAGTATAAAAGCAACAGAAGGGTGCAGTGTGGAATAGAATCCAGAATTTTGGCATGTTTGCTTCAAAGCTTAGCTACCCACACACATAACCCATGCTCTTGCAGTGTCTAAACAAAAACCTATAACTACTAGTGAAATATGCAAAGTTCTTCTCTAGACTGAATTAAACAAAAAAGTCAGTTATAGTAGCTTAAGCAGTAGAGCTTTGAAAAGGTAAAAGCTAGTCTGGTTCCTGTGCAATGGAGAATTTTTAAAGCTTGCTTTTCAGAACTGTTATTTTATTTTAAAAAACAAACAAACAGGGATGAGCCATGGAGCAGGACTTTGTAGTGAAGGCATGGGAGCTGACCCTTAGTCAGTTTTGACAGTTGTTTTACTATACGTACAAAGAATAATATTGTCTAGCTTCTATCCTACTTGACACTTAAGTGAGAACAAAATACAGCTTCCTATCAATCACTTCTACAGCACTTTCAGTGTTCAAAATATTTTACAATCATTATCTAGTTCACCCACACAGCCACCTTGTGAGGTAGGTGAATATTAATCCCATTTTACAGATGAGGAACTGAGGCTGAGAAATAGTGACTTGTCCAAGGCCACCCACTGAGTTCAAGACTAAGGCCATTTTCACACGGTGCCGCCAGGTGAGTGGATGGGTTTGCACCGACAGCGGGTGGATGTGGGTGTGCTCCCTTTACCACAGGCGCACATCCATCGCCACCCACCTCCACCCACAGAGCCTCCTCCATTTTGTCGGATGGCTCCAGGGGTGGGTGATGTGTGGAGATGGGTGTGCTCCAGGAATGCACACCCACTGCCCATGGTGTTTCCATGGGCAGACACCCATCCTCCCACCCACTGTCACAGTGTACACATGAACGGCTCCCACCACCACACATCTGCTCGTGCACCCAGCAGGGGGCGGGCATCCATGCAAAATGCAAAAACAGCCTAAGACCGGATGTGAACCATGTTCTCCCAAGGTCCAACACCTTATCCACTGGGCTACATTGGAGCTCAACTCTTCCTACTCCTTTTTGTCTGGATAACTCTGGACATTTGAACAGTGTTCCAATTAAAAACAAAAAATGGAACCAAAATCAAATGGCCTATATAGACTATATAGAGTTTTATCACACGAGTCAGTGTCCAACGCTGGCTGCCCTTTGCCCTGCCTGTCTGAACGGTGGACGTCAGATGTTTTTCCCAGGTTGGGCCTGGGCAGCTCCACATGGAGTCATCCCCAGAAAGTTGGAGCATGCTGTGCTGGTTAACCTGGGGCAACAGACTCACACTGGGTGCCCCCATATTGGAGCAGATTGCAGGGAGGAAGAGGGGCAGCTACAGCAGTAGAGGGGACCCCAAGGAACAGGAGGATCTGGACTGGTTTCCCTGGCTGGAGTGGCTACTCTTGCAGCCGGGGACACCAGCGCGGATACTCCTTCTCCTCCCAACATTCCAACAGCTGATTGGTGGGCACTGTGGCAAAAAGTCTTTTACCCCTGCCTTTGCCTCTAGAGGGACCCTAGCAGGACAGCAGTGCATTCCTGAATAGGGTGGGGCCTGCCCTCCTTTCTCTTGTGAGCACATGGCAACCTAGCCACATTCCTGAACTGAGTGACTGGTTTGTCACCACATGGCGGGGCAGAGACCTCCCTGCCTTGGACTGGGTCATAGATCAGGTAACCTCCCGCAGACCAATCTTAGCAGAGGAGGATAGGACCTTAAAAGGCACAGACCATCCCTTCTTTGCTCTCTTGCCTCTTCCTGCCTCCTCTGACATCTACAAGATCTGGGCTTCTGCCAGATCGGAACTAAGGACTGAGCCCTATGTAAGTTACCTGTACATGGAGTTATATGCCACCAGATTTCCTGCCTAAACCAGTACAGTTTAGGCAGTTGCAGATTCAAAAAGGGTCCTCATACCCCTCAAACTGGACTCTGGAGCTTGCTCAATTACTTATCTTGCTTCTTACCCTTTTGTGCCATTTTGTACCTGTTTAACCCTATAAGTAAAGTCTAAGCTTTTTCTATTCTTAACTCCACTAGGTGTGTGTGTGTTTACCTGCAAAGAACACCTCCCTTTGCCTGGGAGGCATAGCTACCAAAGAGGGAGAAAGGAATTCCCCTCTGGCTCTTTTAGCCAAGGCAGCTTTTGACCAAGATAAGCACCTCTGGGTTTCTCCAAGGGTTCAGCCTCCTGGAAGGGGGAGAACACCAGATAAAGGGAACTAAGGAAGCTGTGGGCTTATAAACTTCTGGGCTTCACAAATCGTGGATTGTGTGGATCCCCTCTGACTTCTGGAACCCAGGTGGTGGCAGTGGAAACTAAGTTTTTTTCTGGGGTTTGCCAGCTGTGGGGACCCCAGGTTAGAGAGTTGGATGAACACGGTGAGGCGGGGGGCTCAGCTGTATAGCACCCCATAGGCACAACCATGCTCCAAGCCCTGACAGGTGTCTCATGGCAGCTTCCTCCAAGGGGCTGATCCTGCTGCCACCACAGCCAGATCCCAAAATCCTGTCCGTGTGTTGGGCATTGCAGTTTACACTGGAGTGACAGGGCTACGTGGTGACTGCCTGCATGTCCCAGCACCTGTGGGTCTGCCCATTTGAAGGGCTCCCCGAGCTGTGCCTGCAGGTGGCTACTGGCTGCATGGGGTACCATGGAGCAGCGGCGGCCTCCCTATCCCACATGAAAACACCCATAGACACTTCAGCCTCCCTCGTGGAAACTCCAAGCATTTCAGTATCTGCATTATTGCTGTTGAGACGACTGAAGCAAGCTATAAGCTGGTGGCATTTAATAAAGACCACACACCCCCTCCCATCTTCAAGCCTGTCACATTGTGTAAATCTTAAATACCTTACATCTTGCTCACTTGAAATGACTTTGCTCTATAAGACAGGACATATGCCAACACAACATGCTGGGAAAATAACCAACAAGGAAAGTTTACACAGTCATTCCTCTTGATAAAATATACTCAGCACATAGTACCTGACCCAATTTTCCCATAAATAATTAGTGATGCTGGAGGTAAAATATCTCTTTTGCTTTCAGGTCAGTGAGTGATTGGTTTTCAGAGACCTGAACATCTTCTAAATCAATGGACACATATCTAATTCAAAACATGCTGGATACTAATTACTAGATAATTTCTGCAGTCTGGCTTCTCAGGACTCATCCACCACTCCTGACTTTACGTGCCATTCACTTCTTCAACTGGGTGAAGGAGAAGGAAGGTTGTTGGATGGAATTAACCTGAGCTGGAAAAAATAAATTGACTTATGGAAAAGTGCTTTATTAGAAAGCAGCCCGAGTGAAAGAATCAGAACCTTCGTAAATAATTTCCTACCTCGGTAATTAAGGCATGAGGTTGCTGCTCCTGATATAAGATTCATGGGCACATGATTCAGAAATATGTGGAAGCATGCAAAGGTGGAAATAATGAGGGTCTTTTTAATTAGGGCTTGACTTTTTCATTTAATTTTATTAAAGACAAACCGGCAACTGATAATGATCTTCTGTATAAGATTCTATGTTCATTACCAGGGTGTGTTTCAAACGAGGCCATCGACTAACCCTATTTTTTATTAGCTGAATGTATATGAACTGAAATAAAAACAGTGACCATACTTTTCTCAGGCCATTTGAAGGCCCTTTCAGTTCAGGCTGGAGGCCTCCGATCGACTCAAAAATATATGTATTTGCAACACATAATCGATGCTCATAGATCATCCCTCCAGTCCCTCACACACAGTTTCCAGATTCACCCCTTTTTATCAGCACACCCAGAGAAAAAATTGATTTAGTACCATGCCTTGAAGGTGGACAAACTTAGGCTACAATGCTAGTGCTCCACTTCCAACACAAGCATTGATACTCTGTTAAGCAGTACCAAATGGATGGCTTCTCACTGGTTAACTTCTTAGCAGAGCAGAAATGTGTGTTACAAAGTCTGTGGTTATTCTAAGCATAGCTTTTTAAAAATGACTTACCCAACTACAACGGAACATCAGCACACAAACAATCTCGCCTTTCAGAAATCCAAGTCCAACACTTATGCCAGTTCTCCTCTCTGCCTCTGAAACTGTCAACTGACTCTAATTGGAGACTAAGTGAAAACAGGCATGCACCTTAACTCCACTTTAACACCACTTTAACATTTCTTATGCATGTTGCAGGGCTGCATAGGGCACCAATACAGCCCTGCAATATGCATAAGAAATGTTAAAGTGATGTTAAAGCGGTTATATGCATGTCTGTTTTCACAAGGCAGATCAGAAACTTTCCTGCTGCCACCACAGCTCCTACTCCTAGCTTTACATAACCAACACTCAGGAACAGCCTGAGGGAAACAGCTTGGGCAGCCTCCTCCTCTCACCACCAGCATGGCAGGGGGGAGCATTCTCCAATTCACTGATACTCAGCTGAGGACAGGATAAAAGAATCCCCTCCGACACAACTATGCTGCACACCCAACTCTGGGGCTTGCTATATAGGGATGTGACAAGGGATACTTTTGAAGAGTGGGAAATTGGAATTCTGCTGCACAGAGTTCCCTGCCATTCAGCTTCAATGAGGAAAGAGGGGGAAACCCTCCCTTTGTCCATTCGCACTGTGAGGCCCAACCTGAGGAAATAAGCAGATAGCAGGAGTCCAGTACAGGAGAAGAGTGAGAGTTTGGGTGAAAACAGACATGATGCTAACTAAACTTGAATATCATTTTAACATTACTTATGCATGTTGCAGGACTGTATTGGTGCCCTATAATGTCCTGCAGCATGCATAAGAAATGCTGAAGTGGTGTTAAAGTGGAGTTAGTGTCATGTGTGTTTTCACCCTTTCTCTTTTGGGATATAGCACTTCTCAGTGCAACCCCAGAAGGTCCCTACACTCTACAGGATATTTGCCCAATCAAGTGGACAAGCTAGCCCTGCCAACACTAGCAACCACATAAGATGCCTTCCCTAAGAGTTAACACTTGCTTGCATAGTGTGGGGGAAAAAACATACTTGGAATATTGTCTAACCCTGCTACCTTTTGATAACTAGTACTACTATACCAACAATGGCATACCATAAAGGATGGATGCTCATGAAAAGCTAAGAACCAATTACTTTATTCTTGCAAATAATCCCATTGAGGTCATTGAGGCTTCTTGAATGAGCACAGAGGGAGCAAGAAAATAAGTATAAATAGTTATTTATAAATACATTTCAATATCCTACTATATAAATTTATTCCTAACTGAATAAATTTGTACTAAAATAAACATGGTAGATCCTGACAATGCCAAACAAATATAATTAAATATTTACACAGCAGGCAAAATATTTCTAGGTCTAATAAGACCACAATGATTCTATATTTCCCCTCTCCACAAAACCAAGGATACAGCTCTGAAACTACTTTTGAGTTTCTCCCTAAAGTTTAACAACTTTAAAGCCCCAGCTTCTTTTTCATATTAATCAAAGGACATGATCTGTATTGGGTGGACTTTGTTTTCCATTAGTAGCTCACTGTAGTGCCTTGAAACTAATTTGTGTTGAAAGAACGAAGGAGTTGCAGGTCCTTTCAGGAACTGCCAGAGGTTGAACGTTCCTTTTAATTTGTTATTCTTTTATTTCATGGTTTTAATATATTTGGCTTGGTTGGAGCATGTAGCTATGTGCTAGAGGTGTACACCAGGGACTCATTTCATTCTTTGTTTTCATTTTTTGTTATTGTTATTTAAATGTTTCATTTTTGTTTCCCTAAATATTAAAAGCTTGTTTTTATTTTTGCTTTAGTTTTCAATTTCCTTTGCTTTCAATGGAAAACACATTTTTGGCTGTACCTTTTTTGTATTTTATTATATTTGGAGGAATTATACCTCCAATGGAAGGAATTATGTGTAACAATTAAGTTTCATAAAGATTGTATACAGGAATCTGATTTTATATGCAGTTGAATTATGTTATTTTGTAAAAAATCATCATATACATTCCTGACTGTAACTTCTTTGTCTCCCCTCTAATGTGGATTATACTTGGCAAGTTTATACCCCTCCCCAAGTTTACGATTCCAAAATTCAGAAGGATTGGATAAAGAGTCCTGGTGGTATAAGCAATTAACTTATACATGCATTTCTGGCTGTAACTTCTTTGTAGTTCAACCAGTGTACATGAAATTTGACAGTAATGTATCTCGCACTTTCATGAATATCTCTGCCAAATATCGGAAAACTGTAATAAAGGGTAACAATTTTATAAGCCTTCACAGCATATGCAGAAAATGAGTCTATGCCAGGGATGCTCTAACGTGTCACTGTGGTATAAGTTTGGTTTGTGATGCCAATTGGCCAGCAGAAATGTCAACCAAATATCCTCATTCTGTGCTGTGACCATCCCAAATTCTCTCCCCCACCTGTTACTGGGAGGTTGGAAGCATCTGCTTGGGAAAGAGTCAGTAGAGATTCTCTCATGTCATCTGTCACAGTGCTTCTGGATGTGTTTGTGATTATAATTGGCCAGCCTAGATGTGTAAACCATGTTTCCTGATCGCTGGGATGCTATCAACCTGCCTTTTTCCTTGCTACCTCAAGTCCCAGTTATGTCCCTTCTATGCCTGCCTCAGGGCCACCCCCTATGCCCACCTTGAAGCCACCACCAATTGGTCTTGTAAAGTTGGAAGCATGCAGTAATTGGCCAGTGAATGTGTCTGTCAGTCTGTTGGGTTGCTACTACATCCCCCTACCCCTTCCAGGCCAGTTACCTGCCTCTGACTGGCACTGCATGTGCTGCTATTTATCTGAATAATGGGAAAAAGTGAAAAAGTTCCATTGCTTATAAAATTGGGTCCCTTTATCAAACTGTCCTGTAGTTTGACAGAGATGACAGGGAATATGTGGGAGACATTCCTGCCAGATCTCTTGTGAACAGGATGGAATATAAAAATGTTGCAGCCAGAAAAGAATTTTCAAGTTATAACATCAGGACCCTTTATCTAAGCTTTTTGAAATTTGGCAGAATTGGTAATCTTGGGGCAGGAAATAATGTTCCTAATTTTCATTCAAATTGAATGGAAGATAAAGAAGTTGTAGCCAGGAATGTGTATCCAGCACTTCTTAAAATCACAACATTCAATTGCTTATAAAATCTGTTTCCTTTATCCAATCCTTCCAAACTTTGGTACACATACTGATCTCTGTTTTGAATACAGTTTTCCAAAGTGTCATCAGAATTAACTAAGAAACAAAAAATTTATAGCCAGAAATGCGTTTTTCAGTGTTTTCCCATTATTTTGAAAACATTTTTTTCTGTTTTTGTTTTCATTAGTATTATTTGTTGTCTTCATTATTACAACAACAAAAATGAAAAAGAAAATTTTTGTTTTCATTATCGTAATAACAAAAATGAATTGCACACCCCTACACCACTCCAAAAGAGCCTGCAGAATTTAATACATATATAAGCATGCCCTTTGGCTACTGAAAAAGTAGAGGACTGAACCCACAATTAAAATTGCTACACAATTAATATCTGATTTTCTAGCTTTCCATTTTCATCAACCTTGTGTCTTTTACTTGCACAACTACTGACATAGCCTCTAGCCTGTTTCCAAAGAAAACAGTGTGGGCATGCATAGGTGTGTCTCATTTCACAGCCATGGATGCTTGGTGTGCATGCGCACTCCTGTGTAACACAGCCCTGCATGGAGAAACCAGCAAAAACACCGGCTTCTCCATGCAGGAGCATACTTGGGGATGGGGGAGGGCTGTGTGCACCCACCCACCCCAGCTGTGACCTGCCCATTTAAAAAACTGCTCCAACAGTGAAGATGACCCATGCAAGTCACAACTTTTTGTATCCCATAAGGGTGAAGGAAGAAGCATCAGCAGCTCAAGCTAATCAGTGGAACTGAAGGCAGACAGAAGGAATCTAGGGATCCAGTCACATTTGCAACAAGAAATGAAGGTGGCCAAGCCAAGATGTCCCCTTCTGCATGGTTTTCATCCACCTGGGATTCTGCCTATCCTATGTTGATCCTCCTGTGCACCCTATGGGTTGGAATGGATTTGTTGAGCTCAGAAGACCAACCCCCTGCTCCAAGGCTGGTTGAAGCAGGGGGATGAACTAGATGACACCAATTCTTGAAAACATCCAAAGAAGGAGATTCCACAACTTCCCTAGGCTACCTGTTCTACTCTCCAACTCATTGTGCAATTTTCCTGATATTTAACCAAAATTTACCATGCTGTAATTTAAGACCATCACTACTTTCCCCCTCTTCTGTGACAGAGGACAATTGTTCTACAACTTTTTTTTTTTTTTACGACAACCTTTTTGATACTTGAAAACTACCATCATGTCCCCCTTAAGTCATCTATTTCTCTAGGCTAAAATTTGTTGTTTCCTTTGGCCTTTATTCATATGACTTAAATCCCAGACCCTTTATCAGCTCCACTGCTCTCCTCTGAATCATCTCCAATTTGTTGACACCTCCTTGAAGTGGACTGACATGTCCCAAAGTAAAAACAGCAGTGCCAAGTAAAATGGCCCCATTACTTCCTGTTGTTTGGATATGATGATGCTTCTGCTCACAGAGCCAAAATGGCAGTTGTGTGTTATGCGTTTGACTTATGTTCAGTTTATATTGCAGCATAACCCTCAGATCCTTCTCTGTGTTGCTACTGCCTAGCCAATCATCCCTCCTTTTATACTTGTGCATGTGGCTTTTTGGGATATTATAATTTGTCCTCATATATCAAAATACATATAAGTGTGGTTCAGTCTCTGTAACAGGCCTTTAGCTACGACACTGGTGCAGGCAGTGGGGAGGAAAAGTGTTTGCTGCATGACAATGGGGGGCAATCATGCTTGCCTCCAAAAGAACATGTACTTGGTTACAAGATTGCATTCTTAGATGTCTTTTTAAAAGAAACCTATTTTTCCTTATTTGTATGGGGTTCTGTGGTGCTCCTTTATTCTGGAGTAAGGAATGTTTACTTAAGTAAGGTATGTCCCTTAAAATAAAGGATATCTAGCAACCCTACCTGAAGGCCTGGGCAGAGGTCCTTTATGGAGACATTTTCTATCCAGAACAGTTATTATTACTTTCTGACCTAAGACCTACAGGCATTCATGTGAGTCTTCATATATATTGAACTTTGAACTAAGAAAGTAAATGGAAAAACAGAACAGATCTTATTTGTATAGGAGGGCAAAAACAAAAACACAAAAGATGACAAAAAAGACACTTCCTCCCCATTCTCACATTGCCCTTACCTACAGGCCTGCCCTGCAATCAATTTACAGCACATATTTTCTGAAACAAGAAGCCAATTTCTCAACATACATATTTATCACAGTAGTAGAGGTACCCTTTTGAGGAGCCACTATTGTAAAAATTGCCAAATATAACAAATGTCATAAGATCAATTTAAGATCATATTTCACACATATGGAATGTTATCCCATTGACATAAGGCCTAAGCATTTCCAATGTGTGCAGAGAGTGTCTGATCTTTCCACATTCAGAAGTGATTGCATTACAATAATTTTTATGGCATTTCAAATACTAGGGCAGGTTTTCATTTATAGTAAGGCCCATATGCTACAAATCCTGAGGGGTCTGGAAGTGTGAAGTATGAAATATAATCAACATCTATTTCACTGCAAGGCCCCATTACAGAATCAGAGCACTGTAAATGAGAGGAAAGTGAGTAGTTTGCAGAGGAGGGGAGGATTTTTATGTCTTGGTTTGTTAATACACACTGCATAACACATCTCTACAGACAGAAGGATGAATTATATTAGGAACAAAACACATCAAGAAAAAAGGGGTAATTAAACACTATCAAAATGCATTTACTATTGGTATTTTCAGATGTGATGGTAGGGACAGATTAATCTGCTTTATCACAGATTAATCCATGCCCAATGTTGCGTTTAAAAGGGCCACCAGATGTTACCATGGTCTGGCTCCCGACCATGGTGGAGTTTAGCCTAGGATTTCACTCGAGGAAATCCCTACCTCGTAGCCAAGGCTAAGCTCCACCAGAGTTGGGAGCCAGCTGCCAGACCTGGAATAAAGCAAGCTATCACATCCAATAGCCCGTTTCACTCAACCTGGTCCGCAGTTGTGGCGGGGTGAGCACCATGGTAGTCACTATGACTGCCCATCAGCCGGAGGGTGCTGCATGCATTGTGGGGGTGGGGACACGCCGATGAACATTTGTGTCCTGGCCTCTCCCCGTGTCCGGTCATCATAATGCTTCTTTGGCAGCCCAGCCAGCTCTGACCCAGAGTGACGGGTCCCACCACAGCCCAGAGCAGACCGTGGTGGGACCTTCACATAGGAAAGCACCCTGTATTCATGACTAAGTGGGCAGGAAATATAGTTGAAAACTGTTTTAACTTTTCCTAATGGAAATTTCAAAATCTTACATTGTCAATATTTTATAGCCAATATCTGACATATATGCCATTCATTCATAATAAGAGAGTGTCTACTGTGTCTTTAGAACAGCTTCTAACACTGGATCTGATCATTACAGAAATCCTGCTGCAGAATCATCAAAGCATTGTACCAGCACAGGAAAGAAATGGGGCTCACATCAACACAGCATGTTGAGGTGGAATCTGTAGCGGTTTTTTGGTCACATGTGACTCTCTGCATTCTATGTGGAATAAATATTCTGTATGACAAGATCCCCTCTCCAATAGGTGGTGAGGGTCAGGCCCATCACTCTGGGCTGCAAATAAACAAGTTTAGAGCAATCTTCCCAAGTGGTGCTGCCTTTCAAAATGGCACCTTTAAAAATCCATAAACAATAACTAAGCAGATCATTCAGCCATGTAATACTTACATGCAATTTATGAAGAAAACACATCAAGTAATGTAATGTCAAGTAATGTACAACAAGTATGTGATACTTACCACTTCCTCTGATCCTTGATTATGATGTTTTCTCTGCTGTTCAGTGCAAACGGTTTCCATGCAAGAATCTGGCTGTTGAGTAGCAATGGTGTTCTGTGATTAACCTGGTTTGATTTGATTAACCTGAAACAAACTTCAGGTGACTATGCATGTGTTTGGGAACAATTGTAGATTTCTGGCCGGAGAGTCCCCCTCTTCCATGCTACTTCATGAACATTGCATGAAGGGATAATGCAAAGACATTCCTTATGCCCCTTGCATTGTTGGAAAATATCACAGCAAAGTAGGGAAAGGAGACTACCTCTCAACCGCTGAGCTCTGAAATGAGGAACAGCTACTCTCAAAATTCAAAACACAAATCAGATAAAATTTGCTAGAATGCAATATATGCAAATTCAAAGAAGTCCATTACTTAACTAGGGGTAAAAACAGACATGTGGGTGGTGTGACGGCTCCCCAGCCTGGTCCTGGGTGGGAACCCACAGCTGACATGGCCCAGGTTGAGTGCCACGCTGCCTGTGGCCAGAAAGCTGTCCTGCTGCCCGCACACGCTAAGTAGGGTGGGGAGCTAAACAAATGTGCAGGCGACTGACCATGCCCTCGCCATGCTCCCAGCCTGCCCCCACCATGACAGACAGCCATGATGGCCCCTGCATTGGCCTCCTTTGGCAGCTCTTGGCCCAGGCTGTATCCTTGGAGATTTGCCAAGGACACAACCCAGGCTAGCTGGGTGGTATGTAAAAAACATATGCTAGTGGGTCCCGGACCACAGCAGGTCACCGTCACATGTGTATGAAAACTATTTACAACATCAGCCGCTTAGAATGGCCAGGTATGAGCCCCCAGCCAGCTGGTTTTTTTTAAAAAACAAATACTTAAAA
This sequence comes from Sphenodon punctatus, assembly GCA_003113815.1. Taxonomy (NCBI): domain Eukaryota; kingdom Metazoa; phylum Chordata; class Lepidosauria; order Sphenodontia; family Sphenodontidae; genus Sphenodon; species Sphenodon punctatus. Next base: position 963,906 of record QEPC01008845.1, read on the forward strand.
TCATAGCTCTACATTAGTGCTCCCCAAAAGCTCCTCTCTCTACTTGATAGAGGTATCATGTAGTAGTGTGAACATACAACTTGGAGAGTCAGACCCCAAGATCAACTGGGCTAAGTGAATGAAACTAGAGGACAATCCAAGTAGGCAATCAATAAGGTAAGATGTCCATTACAGGAGATAAGTACAGAGAACACAGGAATGAGGTGGGGGCAGAGGGAAACTCAGCATAGGCTGAAACTTTGATCAAGGGTGAGACTAAGGCCGTTTTTAGATGAGCGCCGCGGCGGCCGCGCTTGTTTCTTAAAAAAGCCGGCAGCCCGTTCCACACGTGATGCTGCCGCCGAATACGCGCATGCGTGGCCGACGCGCATTCATTTCCGGGCGCGAACTGACCGGGTCGGCGATCGAGGCTGGTCATACGCAGCCAGAAATGGAAGCACATCGCCCGCACATGCGCGTATTCGGCGGCAGCATCATGTATGGAACGGGCTGCCGGCTTTTTTGAAAACAAGCGCGGCCGCCGCTGGGCTCGTCTAAAAACGGCCTAAGAGTAAGGCTAGGAGATAGGCAAGGCTGAAACACACAAGCAAGTCCAAGTGCTTTTACACTGAGCACTCTAGTGCCTTCAGGGGCCATATATAGCCAGAGAGGGTGGTCAATTAGATGTGCATTGCCAAACAGATGCTCCAGAAGTGCATTGTTGGTCAGTAGAAATTGAGTAATCAAGGATATAACTTTACTATTTTTCTCTATTGCCTATATTTGGCACCAACACAGCAAACCCTACTTTCTCTACCAAGCATAGAAAAATTCATATCGACTTCTGATTTGTCTCTTGTTATTGTATAATGGGCTAAAATAGTCTGCCTACGAGCCTACCATAAATCCTTCTAAATTCTGCAAGGGAAAGTTCACAGTCATGCCACAGACCTTGAGGATGTCCAGTGCTTTTGGAAAATCAGGCCCCTTTAACGTTGCTTCCACTTAGACACCTGAAAAGGGAGGCACCCATGGCTTGTTGTTTGACAATTTACATGAAAATAGTTAAACAGCACAATCCTCTGCCATTAAAGTAATGAAGTTTTGACATTGACTTCAATTGGTGGGGAATTGTGCCTTCAGTACAATTTATTCCATACTAAGTGTTAGAACAGAAGGTAAGACTTACAAGGAGGAAAAATGATACCTTCCAATTAAAGGGATGCCAAATTAATTTGCAGGAACCAGTTTTTAAAGCTCATGTCTCTTTTTCTCCACATCTATCTATGGCCTGTTTTGTACCATACCTAGTACCCTAACTTTAGATTGTTTATTCCTTCATGCTTAAGGTAAAAGGGGGAAGCAATCAATATGACAAATGACTGTACAGAAGCTTAAGTAATGGCATAAACTATCAAGATCTTTCCATGGAGCAAAGATATGCTCAGAATCCATAAATCAACATATTCTGTGAACAAAATTAAGAAACTCAATCAAATAACTTCCTTGACCAATGGGAGTTGAGGGCACTCATTATTTCTCAGGATCTGCCTCTACATAAATCAGATAGTCTCCATATGATTAAATCCAATCTTGTTCTTAAACCTACACTAGCATGTTGTGCAACAAAGTCTCAATCCACCTTTAGAACTCAATAAAGATCATTCATCAAGTCACCCTGTGAGTGATTTCCTCATTTAATTTTGTGCTCAGGAGGGAGTTATCACACTAGCACTTCCCTCTTCACAGTGGTCCTCCTGTGACATAGCAGAATTATTAGCTCCCCATAAGAAAGATGTACCCATAAAGTGACAGGATGTGCATTTGATCCCCCATATAGAACATGGTGTGGGATGGGCATGTTCTTTCCCCCAGTAAGTAAAGTCGGGGTGGGTGGGTGTCTTTAAGCCTTTCAAATGCCAGGTTCACGTTGGCAAGAGATAGGCAAATGGCTTGTTCTTGCAAGCAGTTTTGAGGTGGAATCTAATAGAGATGGGTGAACAGATTGTGGTTCAGGTTCGGCCATTTGGATCGGTCCAGTTCGGTTCGGCCATTCGGTTCGGCTGTTCAGTTCATTCACCGCGTTC
>QEPC01008845.1:966071-980641 GCA_003113815.1 Sphenodon punctatus
AGACTCCCTTGGTCTTTTCAAGATTAGAGAAATATTTGTAATTCAGTAGCACCTGCAGGATGCATCAAAACCAGGATTAAGTTACACTTGAATATTGCACATATTGCAAGGGGATTTGCCCTTGTGGGTTAGGTAAGGTAGAGGACACCGTGCACTAGGTGTTAGAGTGCCTCTATTTCACTAACATTAGGAGAACTCTTCTTATCCCTCTTTTGGTAAAGATACCTTATTTCTTGAAATCAGAGAAATTAATTTGGCTTTTTCAGCATTCAAATGAAGAAGTGATTGTTAACCTGGCTAGATATGCTCATCAAGCCACTGTGATTAGGAAAGCTCACCCAATTATTTTATTACCCTGAGAGATTCTATGGTTACAATGATAAACTATTTTATATTGGTGTTTTGTATATTAGTTGTACATGTGCGCGCCGTTGTGTCTTATGTACCTTATTTTTAAGGGTGATGGTGAAAGCTAGCAGCCTTGAATTAACTAACAATAACAATAGCACATACAAACTTTAAGAGACAGTCAGCGTCCTGAAGAACTTATGATCTAAATCAGGGGTGGGGAACCTTTTCCTTTGGGGTCACTTTGAAAATTAATACAAGCTCCAAGTGCAGCACAGAAATTGAGCAGGGAGCTTAAGGACTGCACTCAAGAAAAAAATAATCCAAATCATGTGTCTGTTCCTTATCCTTGTGTCCATGCCCTTATCTCTCCTTCTTATTCTCAGCTCAGGGTGATTTCAGACGTGACGGGGCACCTATTGGCCCAGTCATGGAAACACTTTTTGATTCCCCGCCGGAATCAAAACGGCCCATCAACAGATGAGCCGGCTGTTTCTGGCGGGGAATCTGGGGAGGGGGCGGGCCTGCGGGGCACAATGTGCGGCTGCACAGTCCCGCCCCCCATGCTCCGGAATCGGTAGCGGTAACAGACGTTACTGTCCGCCAATTCCGGGCCATGGTTCAAATAACCACACTTCCGGAGACGGTGCCCGGACCATCCTTAAAAGCATGGTTATTTTTCTCACCGCCAGTGGTTCATCGTGGTGAACATCTGGTGGTGAGCAACCAGATGTTATGGGACCATTCGCCACCACAGGGGATTGTCCGTGGTTGAGCGTGATTTTGTAACGTCTGAAAATACCCTCAGTTTTTCAGTGCTTGAGGATAGAAACTGGATCCAGATTGAATCCAGATCTAGGAGCTGGAAAGGGGCCACATAAAAACTAGCCACAGGCTATTTGGCCCCGGGTTCCCACCTCTAATTTAAATAGCTAAGACATAAGATTTAATATCTCAATTTTCAAGACTGGGAACTGAGGCACAAAGATTAAGTCACAAGGCCAAGGTAATACAGAGATGGTAACTGACTCCGGATCTCCCACTTCTATGCCTTAACCAGAGTTTATCTTTAGGTCTGTGATTTGGAGGACTTTTTGTTAATTTTGCATGCTGTTATTTGAATATTTATTACTACTTGTTAAATTGTTATTAATCTAATATCTGATATTCCATAATCTGTTAGTTTGTAATTGGTCGACTGCCACAGGATGCATCATATTGATGATTGATTGAATGAGTGAAATTAAAGAAATTGGAATGCTGAGCTCAAACTAGTGGAACTAATCAAACTAAGAAATATCAAACTAATTGATCTAACACCACAAATTTTGACTTTAGTAGGAACTAAAAGGCCTAACCAGAGGGCACAATCCAGTTCTCACTGAAGTCAATAGGAGTTTAGCCTTTGACAACAAAATTGTGGTCAAAGTTTGTACAATGATTCAAATTCAGTTATTTAATTAGCATGGTAATTAATCTTAGAAAGTAGAAAGTAGAAAATGGCACACTGGTTCATACCAAAGGTCCATCTAGCTGAGAATCCTGTTTCTAACCATGATCAGCACCAGCTGTTTTGTGGGGATGTATAATAGAGGTGTGCACCAGGGGACCATGTTGTTTTGTTTTTTGTTTTTTCATTTTTGTTATTTAAATCTGTCTTTTTTGTTTTCATAAATATCAAATTGCAGTTTTTGTTTCTACTTTAGTTTTTGTTTTCCATTGGTTTAAATGGAAAACACATGTTTGGCTGCAACATTTTTGTTTTTCATTATATTTGACTGAACCATGAAGACATTATACCACCAATGGAAGGCATTAAGTGTACAAAATTACAAAAAGTTAGCATAAAGGAATCCAATTTTATAAGCAGTTGAATTATATGATTTTGCAAAAATCTTCATATACATTCTTAGCTTTAACTTCTTTGTGTCACATGTAATGTAAATGAAACTTGTTAAGATTTCAGCACTTCATATATTTACTATCTCTGCCAACTTTCAAAAGGATTGGATAATGGGTCCAGGTGGTATAAGCAATTAACCTATAAATGCATGTCTGACTGTAACATCTTTGTAATACAACCAGTGTACATGAAATTTGGCAGGGATGTATATCAGACTTTCACAATCATCTCTGCAAACTATCAGAAAGATGCGGTAAAGGGTCCAAATTTTATATGCCTGCACAGCATATGGAGAAAAGGAGCCTATGCCAGGGAGTCTCTTACGTGTCACTGTGCTATAAGCTTCGTTTGTGATGTCAATTGGCCAGAAGAAACGTCAACCAAATATCCTCTTTCTGTGCTGTGACCATCCACAACTTCTCTCCCCCCATTTGTTACTGGGAACTCAACGCATCTGTTTAGGAAAGAGCCAATAGAGATTCTCTTATGTTCTATGTCACAGTGCTGCAGGATGTGTTTGTGATGATAATTGGCCAGGCTGGATATGTAAACTATGTCTCCTGAATTTTGGGATGCTATCCCCAAAGGCCCAGTTATGTCCCTTCTATGCCTGCCTCAGGGCCACCCCCTATGCCCACCTCAAAGCCACTACTGATTTGTCCTGTAAAGCTAGAAGTATGCAGTAATTGGCCAGTGAATGTGTCTGTCAGTCGTTTGGGTTGATCCACATCCTCCCTCCTACAGCCTCCCTCCCCATGCCAGCCCAGTGCCTGCCTTTGAGTGGCACTGCATGTGCTGCTATTTATCTGAATAATGGTCTTCAAGGGGACAACATAAATTGCTTATAAAATTTGGTCCCTTTATTAAATTGATCTATAGTTTTGCAGAGATGACAGGGAAGGTATATGATACATTCCTGCCAAATATCCTGTAAACAGGATGGAATATAAACATGTTACAGCTGGAAATGTATTTTAAAGATAATGTCTCATACCATCAGGACCCTTTATCCAATATTTCTGAAAATTGGCAGGAGTGCTAAGCTTGTGGAGGGACATAATATTCACAGGTTTCATGCAAATTGGATGGAAGATAGAGAAGATGTAGTCATTAATGTGTATGGAACTTTTCTTAAAATCACAAATCGGTTAAATCAGTTTCCTTCTTAAATCGGTTTCCTTTATCGAATATTTTTGAAACTTGGTAGATAGTGCCCTCCATTGAGGGCACAACCCACCCCACCCCCCAAGTTTCACCAGAATTGAATAAGAAACAAAAATGTTATATATCCAGAAATACGTTTTTCAGTGTTTTCCCTTTATTTCAAAAACAAAATGTCGTTTTCATTTCCATTTTCATTATTATTATTTGTCGTTTTCGTTATTGCAATAACAATAATGAAAATGACAATTTTGATTATCGTTATTTCAATAACAAAAATGACATGTACATCCATAGTAAGAACAGGACACACATGGAGTGTTCAATCTCCTGTAAAATTTGATTTTGAATTAGAAAAGCCCGATGCATTTCACTTTAAAATTGAGGGAATTCTAATTCAGTTTTGGTGGAAATAGTTAACTCCTTTATATACTGGTAGGAGTTGGGGGCGGGTTCAAAGGCACATTCATTTTCTATCAACTTAGAACTTGTAATGCTTGTTTCAATAAAAATGCATCTCTGGGCAACTTCATATACAAACATTTTGTTTACATGTTTCAAGTTGTACATGCTAAATTGCAATTGCCTTCTGAGGTTATAAAATAGTTGTTTAAGCAGTGCTATTTCCCTAAGCAGTATTTTGAATCTTTATTACAGCATAATGTTCTGAAAGTAATGGGAAACATAATGCGTACTAATTCCATGAAATTAAATGATTCAGTGCACTTAGGTAATAATCTTGAAGCAGGGTTTCATGACTGAAAGAAGATTCTAAACATTTCTCCTCAGGAAATGATTAAATCCTTCCTCTTTTTTTCCATATGGTTCTTTCTGACACTGCTTCATATGTTGGGTAATTGGTGCATCCACATTGTAATATATGTACCATCCTAGACATTCCTAGGCACTTTCGAGACTATACCAGACAGTTCCCTAACCAAGTGGAGCAACATTTTCTTAGAATTTCGACAGCAGCAGGGGCGGGAGGCTATAAGGCCCCAATGGCATAGTGGAAAGTTAAATGGGCCACACTCACTCCCCCCCGCCCCCCATTTTATAAAACAAGGTTCTTAGAAGATCTGTTCTGAGGTTGTTGTTTGAGCTGGATAGTGGGAAGAATCAAACTCTGCAAAGCTGTTTTGTCACGTTTCCATGCTGAGTGATACTGCTGTAAAGACTCCAAGTGATGGTGAATTTAGCACAAGCTGGTGAATTTACAGGACTTTAGGCTAGGTTCCAGCCATTCAACTTTTACTGCACCTTTGACCACAGGAATGGGGAACCACCCATCTTCTCCAGATTTTGATACCTTTACAGACCATGACCATGGTTTCATTGATCCACCTTCAACTGTCCTGTCATTCAGGGGACCTGTCTTTCTCTGTAACTAAGCTGCACAATTGCACTTCTCAACTTCATGAACATGTCCCTGTCTCTTTCTATGATCTCCACTCCCCTGTCTCTCCTCCTTCGTCTGTCCTAGAGATTGTAAATCTCCTTCTAATTAATGATTGTTCAAGTGCAAGGTACATTGCTGGTGTAATATTAATAGAAATACAAAATAATGAAATAAATGAAGTGAAGCAAAGTTAGCAAATTAAATGATTATGTACATTTTTCATATTTAGCAAATATAGTCCAGATATCCAGTCATAGGAAAAGAATATGCAAATTATAGTCATGAGTCTGAAAGTACATATTTCTTTCAGCCCTATAATTTGAACAGATTTTTAAAAAGAGCTTTCAACGGGAGTTGCTAGGTGCTCAACACTTTTGAAAATGTGTACATTTGTACTAACACATCTACATGGGAGCTCATTAGTCCTTTTGCAAATCTGACTTTAACTGTGGGTGTTGAGACTTTTGAAAATATGGTCCTACGTCTGATGATTTCCCCTGATAGTACATACTGCAAACATCATAGGCCCTTTTCACATGGACCATGGTGGGTGGGGGGATGGGTGTGCACCGGCGGCGCATGGAGGTGGGTGTGCGGCCATTCCCATCTCCATGAATGGAGCAACCGGCATTGGCAGTTGGCACCCATTCCTCCATTTGTGGGTGATGGGTCGAGGTGGGTGGAGCATGAGAATGCACACGCCCCCCCACCCCCACAACACACTGCGTTCCCAGGGGTGCCCACCCATCCCTCCTGCACCAACCATGGCATTTGCATGGATGCCCCCCCCTGCACACATGTGCGAGGGGACAGACGATTCATTAGGTTTTCCTTCACAGACAGAGTTTTGCAATCTGTACAAACGTATGCAAAAGTAAATAAAAATAATCATCATAGATAAAAGAGCCAACAAAATGATTAAAATATCATGTTTTACTAATTTCCTAAAAATGAGACAACTATAAATTTAAACTTAAAACAGGATTGGGAAACAAAAAAATAAAGGTAGGAGAGAGACAACACCCTAACCCACCCCTCCTCCCTCCTCCCCAAAGGCCTTTTTAGGAAAGGTTATTGAATGAATGGGTAGTTGCTCAGCAGCTTCAGGTGTAACTTGATGCTATTGGATTTCTGGACCCTTTTCAGTCCAGCTTTCATCCTGGGTATGGTGCTGAGACTGTGCTTGTGGCCCTGGTCAATGATCTTCACCTGGACTTTGACAAGGGAAATCATACTCCGTTAGATCCTGTTAGACCTTTCTGTGGCCTTTGACAGTGAATCATGAGGATTTGTTGAGGTGACTGTGGGGTTTGGCAGGGGTGCATGGGGCTGCTCTTGAGTGCTTCTGCTCTTTCCTATCAGGGAGGTCTCAGCAGGTGGTGATGGTGAGTTGTCCATGAAACTTCCCCTCTGCAGTCCTGTAGGGTTACATTCTGTCTCCCCACTGATTTCAATGGGAAAGAGGACCCTACGACTCCAAGACACAGGGAAGCCAAGAAAGAAAAAAAACATGGGCATCCCCCCACCCTACTCCTGGCCTTGGAGGGTGGGAGTGGAGATCCATTACCCCTAACACCCCCACCCTCTGGGGCCTGGCTTTACCTCACCTCCACCCCCCGGGGCTCCTGTAAAGTTACTTACCAGTGCTGGTCTGGGTCCGAAGGGTGGGGGTCACAGCTGCTGGCTGAGCTGCCAGCTCCACTATCAGCAGCCAGGCCTCTCTGCTGTTGGCGGGAGTCAGCTTCGCTGCCAGGCCACTGGACCTTCTCTGCTGCAGGGCGGCGAAGAAGGTCTGGGTTCCTGGCAGTGGAGCCAGCTCCCACCAGCAGCAAAGGAGGCCTGGCCACCGGCAGCAGAGCCAGCTCCTCTGCCAGGCAGCAGGGTGTTATCTTCTTTCTTGTAATCTTCTTTTCTTCTCTCTTTAACACTGCTGTATCAGCAGCGCACATGTGCAAAATGGCCACCTAGGCCATTCTGTGCATGTGCATCCCTAATCTAAAATGACCCCGACACTGCTGGCACCATTTTGGATAAGGGATGCACATGCACAGAACAGCCTCAGCAGCCATTTTGCGCAGGGCCGGCTCGAGGCATGTGCCACCGGTGCCCAGGCACATGGCCCCACAGAGGGAGGCAGCCCCGCAGCACTGCCGCTGCAGGTTGGAGAGGGAGTCGGGACACAGCCATTTTAAAAAATGTTTCTCCACCCCCATTGGCAAAGCCTGCTGCCCAGCCACCTGTCCCATCTTATTTATTTTTTTCCCCATGGCCCTGCGCCTCCGCCTCCTCCAGGCACCCGTCTGCCCCATGGGGAGAGTGAGATCAGGCAGCCAGGCCGGGGCTGCTCAGTGCTCACTTCCTCTACCAGAGGGAGCCAGCCTTTCCTTAGGGAGGGGGAAGGTAGCAAGCTCGCCCCACCCAACCCATTGTCTGCCCCGTGGAAAGAGGGAGAGTGGTGAGACCAGGCAACCAGGCTGGGGCTGCTCAGTTCTCATTGCCTGCCTCTACCAGAGGGAGCCTTTCCTTAGGGAATGGGAGGGTAGAAAGCTCACGCCCCCCCTCGCCCGCTGCTGTCTGCCCCCAGGGCCGGCCCCAGGCACGGGGACCCCATCCCTCACCTGCCTCTCCCTCATGTAGCACTGCAGAAGCAGCAGCTGGGGCAACCGATGGGACTGGTAGATAAAGCTGTTTGATTACAAACAGCTCCTGCCCACGTGCTGATCAGAAGGTTGCTACCTTGTAAAGAAGGTTCTTCGAAATGGCACCTAACATTATCATAACTGGATTGTGCACACTCACCCTATTCAAATAATAGCCACATGANGTTGCTCCGTGCATGGGGACGAGTGGGGGGGTGAGGGGGGATGTGTGTTAGGCGGGCGCACATGATTGAAAACGAACGTGCAAGGAAGCTATAAATTTCAGTGCAGCCATAAGGTTCCACTGGCCTTTGGGGTCCCGCAGAAAGGCTTGGCACATGGCCCCTGAAACCCTTGGGCCAGCCCTGCGTGTGCGCTGCTGATACGGCAGCGTTTCTGAGAGCTCTGGACCAGCAATGGTAAGTAAGTTTACAGGGGCTGCGAGGGGTGGAGGTGGAGTAAAGTCAGGCCCTGGAGGGTTGGGGTGTTAGGGGTAATGGATCCCCACCCTCCGAGGCCAGGAGTGTGTGGGCATGGGTGGAGATTTCCCCCCTGGCTCTTCCCATTGAAGTCAATTGGAAGATCTGATAATTGGGATCTGAGAGGGCCCAATTATCTGATCTCTCAGTTTTAATCGAAAGTGGCTATTATCGGCCACTTTCGGTTAAAACTGCAACTGTGTGCCATCCCTATTGTCTGCCATTGGGGACAGGATGCAGGTGAGCCAACTGAAGCTTAATCCAGACAAGTCTGAAGCGATGATCGTTGACTAGCTCTATGAGCTGTGGGGGATAGGGACACCCATTATTGAGGGAGTCCAGTCTCCTCTGGTCACTCAGGTTCACAGCCTTGGAGTACTCTTGAATCTCCTCTTGTGCCTGGAACATCAAGTTGCAGCTGTGGACAGGAGCACTTTCCAGCAACTCCATCTGGTGAGGAGTATGTAACCTTTTCTGTCTGATTCAGACCTGGCCACTGTCATCTATGCTTTTTTAACCTCAAGGCTAGCCTACTTCAATGTGCTCTATGTGGGTGTAGCATCAGGGGTCCCAGAGCCACATGGGGCACTGGGTGTCAGTTTAGGGAATTAGCAACCCCCAACTGCCATGTCCTTCAAGCTCAATTTGGTTCTCTTTCCTACATGGTTGGGGTGAACTTGCAAAGGTTCCCCTTTAAGGGTCCCTGCCCTTAGCCTCCAAGCTTCCCTTTTAGCCAAGGCCTACACCCCCAATAGTACACAGTTCAATGAGGCCAAAGCCCTTCCAGTTCAGAGACCCCTTTGGGTCTATACAGGTTACTTCCTTCAGGGTCTGTCCCAAGCTGGGCAGGTCCCACCTGGATGCTCACTGTAGTCCCTCTGTAGTTTGTTCACTGTAGTCCCTCTGCGTTATAGCCATCCCTCCTTGGCAGTTCCCCAGGTTCCAGGTGCGTGGTCCAGTCAGGAGAAAAAAGCCCACAGCAAGAGCTCCTTCTCCTATGGCCACCTAGCCAGACTGAGCTCAGGTCTTTTATAGTCCTTGATCATGCTCAGTCTGACAAGCACCTACTGAGCAGGTCAGGGGATTAAACTCAGAAAGCCTCCCTGTGACCAACTGATCATGCACCGGGCCTGAGGCCACTTTCAGACATGCCCCCCCCCAGTGCATATTTGGGCTGCAGGGTGGAATGCGCAGCCCAAATATGCGCAGGGATTGGCCAGTCTGAAAGCCCCCCCCAACGTGGCTTTGCTGGCAGAGACATGCGGAATTATGCAGAGCTCGATTTCCTGCTCTTGGGGTTGCCCTTGAAGATGTATGTTACTGCCTGTATGCCATGCCTTCTGAACAAGGTTGAGGTTCCAGAACCACATCGCAAAGTCCTCACCGGCTGCCAATAGTGTCCAGGGCACAATTCAAGATTCTGGTTTTGATCTATAAAACTCTTAGCCACCATGAGCCTTATTGGGAAGGGAAGGATAAAAATTGAATTGATTAATTAATTAATTAATTGATTCATTCATTCATTAAAGGGCTTGGGCCCTGCATATCTAAGAGATTTGCTTCTCCCCCATGTTTCTTCACGTTTCCATGAGTCGGCCGGGAGTGACCATTGCATCAGGTCCAGACACCATGGGCATGCCAAGAGGCATTCTCGGTGGCTACCCCACAGCTTTGGAACTCCCTTCCTCTGGACGTTTGCCAAAGCCCATGCATTTTCAGAAGGGAATGTAAGGCTTTTTTTATTTGGCCAGACTTTTAGCAGGCGAGGACAGGGCTTGGAGACTTGGAGTGGGAATACTTTTAATGGGATTTTATTTGATTTTAATAAAGGGATTTTATATTTTTCTATTCTAAGCCACTTTGGCTTTTTGGAAAGGGTGGGATATAAATCAAAATAAATATATAAATGAATAAAATACAGAACGCTGTGACATCAGGAGGGAAGGTGGCATGTCGTAAAGGAGAACATGTTTGCCTGCATCCTGGCCCTTTCTAGTGTGACCTTGTCCCTTACAAAGCACTGCAACATCACGGTGCTCTGTAAGGGACAGGGTTGATCAAGTCCCAAGAGGGCCCAGAAAAGCCCTGGCTGCATTGGACCCAGGCTCAGGACAGAACCAATGTGGTCAGGGTCAGGTCCTGTTCCAGCAAGAATTTCTGGCCCAAACTGTACTCTACTTTCACACATGAAAAAAATGCAATGACTTTGGGCCTCTGTAAATAAGCCATTAAATGCCTGAAGAGATGCTTATGTTTGTTTATTGAAAAGGAAATTGAATAAGCAAGGGATATAAGATGAGACATCTCTTACGCTTGCTGTTCATTTTATTTAATGGTTTTATGTGCCATGAGTGCACAGGCAGCAAAATGAAAAAGCAACCATTTTCAAATAATAAAACAGGCATTAGCATGATACAACATTTTAAAAAAAATAAGTAGGTTTCTCCCCTCTCTCAGTACTGCACTTAGAATACAAGGGCCAATGCTAACTGCCCCATAACAGCACCTAGCCTGACTCTTGGCCAGCACCAGCTGTTATCAACTGCCCTTGGAGAAGGAGGCTCAATTGTACCACACTTCTCTATAACTGAAATAAACCTTTTAGAGATTGATTCTGGCTTTGGTACATGGAGCACTTTCCTGAGGGTTCAGGGCAGACTCTCCAAGGTTGCTCCCTTACTGCCTGACCTTAACTGTAATGTTTTGAAGCCCTCTCCTCTTCTCTATCTACACCCTGTCTCTAGGTAAACTCATTGCCTCCCATGGCTTCCAATATCACCTCTACACTGACGACACTCAAGTCTATCTATCTACTCCCTTCCCCCCCCACTCCCCCAGCTGCTCAAACTCGCCTCACCAGCTGTCTTTCTGATATCTCTATCTGGACGTCTCAACGTCAACTCAAACTCAACTTGGCTAAAATTGAATTTCTTATCTTCCCCTCCCCCATCCTTCCTTTCCCACCTCCCTGTCGATCCTTATCGACAGGGTCACCATCCTTCCCGTCCCCCAAGCCCGTAGCTTAGACTTCATCTTTGACTCACCCATTTCTTTTAAACCCTACATTGTCTCTGTGGCCAAATCCTGTCACTTCTCCCTCCATAACATTGCTGTCAGGTCCGGGCCTTGAACCTCTGCCCTTTGGGATATGGGAAGGGCGCAGCTGGGGCCTGCGCCACCTGTGGACCTGATAGCAGCCCATAGCTCTTATTCTTAGGCTTCCCCTGTATCCTCACCCATGTATTACACACCCTTCCCCAGCTGTAGCTTGTTCCCTTGGCCCCGGCTCCCCAGCTCCCTGATTGGCCACCAGGTATTTAAGTCTTAATGTGGCCTCAGGAAGCTGGTGGAGCAATGTCTCTTACCCCCCTTAGAGTCCTAAGGTGTGACCTGCTGTTGTCTTGTCGCTGCTGTATGTAGTAAGTGTTCCCCCTTATGCCTGTGTTCAGCTTCCCCCTTCCCTCCTCTAGCCTGTGTGTGTTGAACCCCTCCCAGGGATATAGTGTTGTGTCTTAGCCCAGCTCCCTATTCCCTCCAATAGCCCTTGTGTGTTGCATCCCTCCCAGGTGCACTGTGATCTATGTCAGGGCCTAGGGCCCCATTTCCCTGTTCCCCTCAATAGCCCATACGTGTAATAGGTGTTTCGGTATAGTCTCTAGGGATGGACAAACAGAACCAAGTTTGAAAATTTGGTTCGGTTCGAAAATCGAGTTCGGTTCGGAAGTTCGGTTCAGTCGACTGAACTATTTGAGTTCGGTCGACCGAACTATTTGAGTTCGGTCCGAACTTCCGAACAGAGTTCGGAAATTCAAACCCTATAGAACTAAATGGAATATTATCTTATAGGGATGGGTGAACAGAACCAAGTTCGGAAATTTGGTTCGAAAATCGTGTTCGGTTCGGAAGTTCGGTTCAGTCGACCGAACTGGTCGAGTTCGGTCCGAACTTCCGAACCGTGTTCACCCATCCCTAATAGTCTCTACCCAACTAGTTTCCCTCCTTGGTCTCTTGGTGTATTTGGTGTGGGTCCTGTCTCTTGTCCTTGACCTCGATGATGAACCAGACCCTCTCTGAAGTAGGCTCCCTGGCCTCAAGATGAGAGCAGTGCCGGGAGACTCCGAGACACATTGAGAGGTCCCTCTTCCCCACAAGCTTTTCCGTGAGCTTCCCTTCCCGGGTTCCTTCCCCTTCCTTGCCTCCCTGATACCCCGTCCGTGTGACAATTGCTAAGATTTGCCCTTTTCTCTCTGGGTGTCTTTACACATAACAAAGATCGGGTGTCAAAACCCCTAAGCACATGTTTGGCCATTATGTGTAAGCACCAGAACAATCCCAACACTAATTTGGCCTTCTGTTGAACATGCGATGTGAACACCACTGCATCACAACTTGCATGTTCAGGCTGAACACATAGTCAACATTGTGTCTAATGATATCATGTGACATAGCAGGTACAACATGGGGAACGAGGCGACAGCACTTGCATGCTGAGATCAGGTGGCAATCAAAACATCAATTCACCCCAAGATGGGCTGTGTATCTAAGCAGTGCCACATGGTGAACACGGGGTCAAACCGGTGTTCATATCAAGGTCAAAAGACATGTTCAGACACCCATTGATGTTCTGTCTAAAAACACCCAATGTCTACTCTTGCAAAACCCTTGTTCAAGCACTGGTCATCTCTTGCGTCGATTACTGTAACCTCCTTCTCACTGGCCTTCTCTGCTCTCACCTTTCTCCCCTTATCTCCGTCCAAAACTCTGCTGCCAGGATCATTCACCTCACCCATCGTTTCGATCATGTGCAGCCCCTCCAGTCCTCTCTTCACTGGCTCCCCCTTCTGGAAAGAATCTTGCACAAGCTCAGCTCCTAGTCTTCACCTATAAAGCTTTTCACAACCTTGCTCCCCTGTACCTCTCTGCTCTAATTTCCCTCTGTACTCCAGTCTGTGAACTCTGCTCCTCCTCTGTCCCCTCTCTCACCCTCCCATGCTTCCCTTGCTCCCCTAGCCTCTTTTGTTCCTTCTCCCTAACTGCCCAGCACACCTGAAACTCCCTCCCTGCCCCCATCTTTCTGGGAGGAGTTTCAGGAAGTGACGCCGGCCGATGCTGTGGATGTCTTGGGGTCTGTTCGAGCCACAAGTTGTGAACTAGATCCGTGCCCATCCTGGTTGGTAAAAGCTTCCAGGGAGACATTGGGGTCGGTTCTGGTGAGGGTGGCTAATGCGTCCCTTCAGCAGGGGAGGTTGTCGCCCGGTCTCAAGGAGGCTGTGGTGCGCCCCCTGCTGAAGAAGCCTTCGCTGGATGTGGACGCACTCGCCCGTTACCTCCCTGTCTCTAATCACCCCTTTTTAGGGAAGGTTATTGAACGGACCGTGGCTCTGCAGCTCCAGGCGCACCTGGACCGTATCGGTTTCCTTGATCCTTTTCAATCTGGGTTCCGCCCTGACTATGGCACTGAGACAGCAATGGTGGCTTTGGTGGACGATCTCTGCCGGGAGATGGATGCAGGATGTTCTACATTCTTGATCCTGCTAGATCTCTTGACCGTTTTTGATACCATGCTGTTGAGATGGCTGCGAGACCTGGGGGGTCTGGACGGGACTGTCCTTGGGTGGTTCCGCTCATTCCTCTTGGGGAGAAGCCAGCTGGGGGCTGAAACATCTAGCCCCCGGGCCTTGACCTGCGGCGTTCCTCAGGGTTCAATTCTGTCTCTGCTTTTGTTTAATGTGTATATGCAGCCCTTGGGGGAGATCGTGAGAGGGTTCGGGGTGCGTTGTCACCAATATGTTGATGATACTCAGCTGGACCTCTCATTTTCTACTGACCCAGGTCCTGTTGTCTCGTTGCTCTCCCAATGTCTGAAGGCTGTGGCGGATTGGATGTGGCAGAGCAGACAAACTCAATCGTGATAAGATGGAGGTGATGGTGGTGGGTAGGGCGAGGGAGGTGCCAACTCCTCTGGGGGTGTGTGTCTGCCCTCCCATAGCCCAGCAGGTTCGGAGTCTGGGGGTGGTGTTGGATCCAGGCCTCCATCTGGATCAGCAGGTGGAGGCGGTGGCTAAACCTGCCTTTAGCCAGCTGTTTCTGGTACGGAGGCTGCGCTCATACATCTCCGGGCCCGGCCTGGCCACTCTTATTCACTCCTTTATCACCTCGAGGCTAGACTAATGCAACGCACTCTACATGGGGCTTCCCTTGGTTCTGGCTCGGAGGCTGCAGCTGGTGCAGAATGCAGCGGCCCGTCTCCTTACGGGTATGAGGGGACGGGAGCATATTACACCTGTGCTCCTCACTCTGCCCTGGCTGCCTATAGCGTACCAAGCCAGACTTAAGGTGCTGGTGCTGGTTTATAAAGCCCTATATGGTCTGGGCCCCTCATACCTTGGAGACCGTCTCACCTTCCACGCCCCAGGGCGGACCCTGTGGTCTGCTGGGGGTGCCTTCCTGGAGGTCCCCCATGTTAAACGGGAGGCCAAAATGGAGAGGGAATTCTCGGTGGCTGAGCCGCGGCTCTGGAACTCCCTCCCAGAGGAAGGTTGCCTGGCCCCGGGTCTGATGGTCTTTCGTCGAGCCTGTAAGAACTGGCTGTTCGCCCAGGCCTTCGGAGGGGAGGGTGGGAGAGAAGGGGAGGGGAGGGG
>QEPC01008846.1:30173-44182 GCA_003113815.1 Sphenodon punctatus
GATGCCTGGATATTTAAAGGTAGACTATTGTCTCTTATATATCAATTTTAAAACATTCGCCTCTGAACAGAAATAAAGCATCTACTACCTGGACCAAACAACGCATATCAGTGTAGGCTAGAGTGAAGAGACCTATCATATCCTATTGACACTGCAGTTGCAAACTTCAGTTCAAAAAGGATGCAATTACCTGAATTGATGCTGTATTTATCTAGGCTGGACCTGTGGGGTAATAACTGATTTCCGTAAAATGTACAATGGAATTTTCAATGAAAGTAAATGGCCAGAACCAGAATGTTCCTCTCATCCACCAGGATAGTGCCTCTGGCACCAAAATGAGATCAATAATGGCTCAAAAAGAGAAGTACCAACTACTGAATCACCTCATGCATCACCTTGTTTATTTTTCCCTCGGAGGTGTCTTATCCAAGTACTGAATGGGTTCACTTCTCAGACATGGTTGCCCTGTGACACTGATGGAATAAATTATCTAAAAAGGATCAAACAGATGGGGGTCAAGGATTTTTTTACTATTCTTATTATTATTGGTGTTCTGGGTAATTGTTAGAAGTTGGGGAGAGAAGATTAAATAAGAGAAGGATTAGAAAGGAGGTTTCTTATGGGGCGTGGAATCAGCCATTCTGTCTGCAGTGCATCATGGATAATGCATTATGGTGGATCTCGGGGAAGAAGTTTTATGCAAAAACAAAAGTGCAAAATTCCCAAGCCAGGGCCTCTCCTACTAGCAAAATTACCCTACTGCCCAAACCAGCTTCATCTGGGAAGAAGGGATATTTATTTCTTAACTTATTTTATATTGCCTTATCCTAAAGGCTCAGGTTAGAAATGGAATGCACTCTATATGACAATGCAGTGTTGCTATAAGTTCTGTTAAAAGACACTTAAACATAAGTGCTTACAATTTAGGAACGATTATAATTACGCTATTATCAAATTTGGGTATTAGTGTTTGTTTTTAATGTATTTCAAGTATAACCGTCATGAACACATCAATCAATCACTGTTTATTACGGGTACGGACTGTCTTCATGACCCAACACAACAAGGAAAAAAACAAACATATAAACACATAAAACTATGAGTATCTCATATTGGTGTTAAATTGGACCAGCCATGACCAATTTGCATATTTCTACTTAAAACAGGCCAGTATGGTCTGACAAAGCAACATTACAAAAAGAAACCAGTTCGAGAAGCGTCATCAGTCAGTTCTACACTGATAATAATAAACAGCCAAGGCAAATCTATCGGGGCCCACAATAGTATTTGGAAGCCCTAGTCCCTAAAACTCTTAAGAGAGTTTTGGCCAAATATACTGTATGGATTGCTCTGTTTTTGACCCAAAGCTCTCCATATGAGAGCTCTTCTCTTAGGTGCCAGTATAGTATAGGAGGCAAGTGCCACCATGGCCTCCTTATAAGATAAAGAAAAGAGCAAACCGAAACAACCATCTGACTCAAAGGAATAGCCTGTTGGCAACAATGGAGCCCACCAAGTAATACGGAGGAGGCGGAAATAGGGGCACCTCAATAAGAAATGCTCGGTAGACTCAGCATCCTTGATGCTACAGGGGCAGGATCTAAGTTTGAGTGGGGTTCGCTTTTGTCTTCCCTCCACTACTGCCAACTGGAGCATCTGAAAGCGAAGGAGAGTATAAATTCTCCTGAGCTTATGGTTCTCTAGGAGGTCGAGATAGGGTTCAAAGTAGGGGGATAACTTAATTAACCCAAATGAAGGAGCAACCTTCCATTGACGGGCCACCAAAAGATCTTCTTGAATATCGATGTCCTGTATCCTCCTAAAGAGTTCAATTTGAATAGATGGGATTGTTTTCCCCTGAAGAAAATCGAAAGAGTATCCCAGCTCCTGGATCAGATGCCCCAAGTATAGCAACCAAGGGTTAGCCCTTGGACCATTATGTAGTAGCGCCTCCCTGAGACAAGTCAAAGGGAGTGCGGTCTCAGGTAGGACCAGCAGCCGAAGCCAGAATTTCAAAATGGCCATTCTGCTCAGCGCCTTAATAGATAACATACCTGTTTCCAGCCTTAGAACTGCCCCGGGACACTTGGACCCACTCTGAGTAGTTGCCTTAGGGAGAGGTTTTGAACGTGTTCTAGAACAAGGGAATTGGGGAATGGAACCAGCTCCACCCCGAAAAGGAGGGAAGGAGGGTTCTTGGCCTGATAAACCTTCAACCAAGGTGAAATTGGGACCCCCTTTGAGATGCTAAGAGCTCGGGTAATGGCTCCAAAGTCTCTGGTGGCCTTGGCTGCTCTAGTCTGCAGATGAGGGTGCCATGTACCCCTAGAGCTAAAGAGGACCCCTAAGTAGTTGAAGGAACTTGTGGAGCCGATCTTCCGTGTTCCCAGCTGCCAGGTTCGTGATTGAAACCTAGGGCCCAAGACCATAACCTTGGTCTTGGGCACATTGATCTCAAGGCCGTTGATTGAGCAGTAATGGTGGAATTTCTCTAGGGCTCTCTTGATCCCTATCTCTGTTTGAGACAGGAGGATGATATCATCTGCAAACTGCAGAAAACTTATATAGGTAGGGCCTATCTTGGGGGCATGAACCTCCTTGCCTTTAACGTAACCTGGCAAATCGTCCAGGAATAGGTTAAACAGCTGGGGAGCAAGGACGCAGCCCTGCTGGACCCCTCTCCTGATGGGAATGCCTCTATCCTGGCTCACTAACTCCCCCCCCTTTAACCCGGACTTCGTTGTTGGAATACAGCTGAAGTATGGCAGTTAGTAATTTGCCCCCAATCCCCAGAAGCCTCAGCTTGACAAATAATCTAGAGCGAGGCACCGAGTTGAATGCCTTAGTGAGGTCCAAGAAGACTAGATATAATTTGCCTTTCCTTATTCTTTGGATCTTATGGATGGTGTGCTGAAGAATAAAGCAACAGTCAATTGTGGACTTACCCTTCCGGAACCCAAATTGTTGTGGGGGAATTATCTTCCCTTCCTCTGCCTATTTTGTGAGATGTTCCAACAAAAATTTGGCATAGAGCTTTCCTGGAATGGAAATCAAGCTAATGGGTCTATAGCAAGCCGGATCTCGAAAATTTCCTTTCTTGAAAATGGGGACGATCGTACTCAAGGCCCAAGAGGGGGGAATACTTCCCCCTTCAGTGAGTATGTGGAACAAATGGGTGAAGTTCCGTGCCCACCACCAGGGGGCAGCCTGTAATATCTCTGCTGTCACTTGGTCCAGCCCGGGGACCTTGTTAGTTTTAAGTCTCATTATATGTTGGACTATGCCATCCTCTGAGAGTTCCTCAAGGCAATCACCCATACTGGGGTCCCCTAGTGGGTTTCTTGGCAAATCCTCACACCACACTAAATGATCTGAGTAAAGCTTGCCAAGGAAAGCTTCCCAAGAGGGAGAAGATTATTATTATTATTATTATTATTATTATTATTATTATTATTATTATTATTATTAATAAACATTTATAAAGCGCCAGTAACAACCTGGCGCTGTACAGAACATATAATCAGCTGCGGTCCCTACCTGTGGCTTACAATCTAAAAGACAAGGAGGGGGAGACAAGGAGAGGGGACAGCGGGAGAGACATGGGAGAAGACAAACAAACATTCAGGCGGATGCGAAGTCTCAGGTGCGTGTACTTGGCTTGGTTACAAGGTGGTCGGTAGCAGCAGTCAGCAGAGGAGGGCTGACAGTAAGAGCAAGGGGAAAGACTAGAGGGCATTGGGAAAGGCAGCATGGAAAAGGTGGGTCTTGAGGAGGGATTTGAAGGAGCGGAGGGAGGAGGCGAGGCGGACGTCGGCAGGGAGGGAGTTCCAGGCATGCGGGGCAGCGAGGGAGAAGGGACGAAGGCGGTTGGGCGAGCAGGAGAAGCGAGGGAGAGCGAGGGAGGGGACAGCGGAAGAGCGGAGAGCGCGCGCAGGAGCGCGTAGGGCGATTAGGTCCGAGAGGTAAGGGGGAGCTTGGTCATGGAGCGATTTGAACGTGAAAACCAGGAGTTTGAACAGGATACGTTTCGGAAGGGGGAGCCAGTGAAGATGACTGCATCCCGCTTGTTTCTCTCCTGGGTTTAAGAATCTGATTGAGGGCTGCCCAAAATCCACTCTGGTGACCTGTACTCAAATCTGCACCCATCTGTGCCCATTGTCTGCCATAGTAGGCTTTCTTTTTGGACTTCAAAAGGAGGGCATAGGCAGACCTTGATCTCCTAAACTCTAATTCCTGCATAGGGAGCTGATCCTTAGCCCATAGCTTCTTCAGGCGTATCAAGGACTGCTTGGTCCGCCTGCACTCACTATCGAACCACTGGGTAGAGGTTCTCCTAGAGGTGTTATTCCCAGGGGGCCTGGTAGAGATCTGCTCCCGAAGCTCCTGCAGAATCTCTTCATAAATTGGAACCAGAGTACCAGCTGATAGGAGTTTTGCTATCAAGGATTGCACTCTAAGCGTAGAGCACATCTCTTGTATTTTTGGACCAAAACTGCGAAAGGAAATCTCCTTAGGGCTGGGAAAGGCTCAATGACTGCATCCGGTGCCTCCCATGTGTCTGACAAAGACTGGATCAGGAGAGAATATGCCAAGGTTACATGATCGCTCTCAGGCCTGGCAATCCGGACCAACTGGCCCAGTTTCTGTCAAGAACAGGCCTCCACCAAGATCCAGTCAATGTTGCTATTCCCCTGAGGGCCCCAAAAGGTGAAAGCTACTGAGAGATCGGAGCCTTCCTCCTCCAGGACAACCAGGCCCAGTCTTTGGATAAGGTTCTGCATTAAGGAATTGGATCGCACTCTCCCAGGGGGCACTGACAGGGCTGCATGGACTGGACCATCCCTCCTGTCCCCTTTGGGATCAATGTGACTCTCCCAGTGAGTATTCCAATCCCCCATAAGTATTGGCCATGCTCGTGGAAATTGATCTTCTAAGGTCAAAACAGCCTCTTCCAGGGCCGGCCACGCCTCTGGGGAATAGTATTGGGAGGTGGTTGGAGGAATATAGATATTAAATAAGATAAATTGTTCAATAGATGTAGTGCCGAATTCCAGCAGGCCTGTCTGGAACTCCGGTCTTCCTGTCCCAAGTGGGGTTAATTGGCCCACCCCTGAGTGTCTAACGAGAAATGCCAGACCCCCAGATATGCGTCCCTTAGTACCTCTTTTGGAGCCTCCATGCAGAAATATATCAAACCCCCTAAGGGATAGAACAGCATCCTCTCTAACCCATGTCTCCTGGAGACAGATTAAATCAAATCCTGCCAAAAATTCCAAGCAGTCACTGTCTTGACTGATTATCTAAATGCCTGCTATGTTCCATGATACCACTCGAGGAATTGGGGTAGAAAAGGACTTAGAGAATACTGGTGGACAGGGAGTCTCCCCTTGGTGTGCCTCTAAACTAATGGCCGCCTCGTGGTCACCCCGTGAAGCTCCCCGTTCCTCTGATCAGGGAGGGACTATCTCCTGACATAGGGAAGATGCATTGGGGGCAGAGATAACTCTGCTTCCAACCGCTTGCAATCCCTCCTGTAATGCGTTTTCTATCTTACCCTATTCTGCCAAGGGAAATTCTTCACTTGGCTGAGAATCCTGCTCCCCGTCTCCTGCTAGGCAGCTATTTGTTGGACTATCCTTACTGTACACCCTAAGAGATGTTACCTTACTGCTGGGACCTTCTTGGGTCTGGGGCATAGTCTCGCTCCCCTGTGAGATTACCTTAGTATGACCCAATCTGAATAAGCAAACGTCCTGGTCCCCTGTAGATAATTGTCTAAAATTGTCCCAGGTTATGGGGGAGTCCTCTAGGGCTACCACCCTCGAATTTGCCCTCCTCATCGTAATACCTGGTTGATTCAATGAAATAGGGAGTATGGGAATAGGTAGGGCATATATAGTCTCCTGGGGTGGAACTGGAGGGTCCGTCCCCACAGCGCTCATGGGGTTGATGGTGGAAGTAGGTAAGACTGGACCTGGGGTATCTGGCATGCAGGCTTGGGTCGGGATTTCCATCTATTGGGGCTGTGATGGAGAAATCGTCCCCAAATCCACCAGCACTCCACCTCCATCCATGATACTTGTTGGCCTCTCCTTGCCAACCCCAAATAACCTAGATTTTTCCCTCGGTCTGGAAGTTCCCTCCACGGCCCAGGGAGATCATATTGGGGGATGAGAAACACGTCTCTCCTTTATAGTGGGTATGGGGCAATCCCGAATCCTCCTTAACATATGACTAAACCCTGTCTATTGAAATACCTCTTCGTAGCAAGTATTTCCTTGCCTTAAAGAGGTTGAGAACCCAGGTGTGGGACAGGAAACTTATACGCAATCTGTATTGATCATTTTTCTTGGGGAGCCAGTCTATGTTCTTTATTGAATTAGTTTGGACCATTCTCCCCAATAGTAGAGAAAGATGGCAAGCCACCTCTCCATAATCCTCCCATGAGTGGAATACTCCATTATAATCACGATCTATATACAAATAAATTTCTTTGCCCCTGACCTGAAAGCGCCCAGGGAGATCCACAGGGAGGATTTTTTAGAGGATCTCCTGGGTTTCCCCCTGGATCTGGGCAAAGAAGGTGGAACCACAGGGGGCCTTATATCTGGATTGTCCAATGCAACAATAAGTTTATGTGTTAATTCACCAAGTTGGTGTTGGACAACACCCAATGATAGATTCAAATCCTTTATCCCTTCAAAAAGGGCCTCAACGGTCTTAGAAATTAAGCCGGTTTGATGTAGGAGATAATTTTTGGTAGAACTGCTTCCTAGATCCTGCCCGGGATTAACTCTCCTAGGGGGAGGAGAGGGGCTATGTGAAGGAGACAACCACAACTGCTCCTTCTGATCTGCGCATGAGTCAGACAGCGCAAAACGATTTTGCAAGGGAATAGAGCCCCCAGCAAAGAAAAACGTTGTTTTTTACTAATGTCCCCAACGGGAGAAGATGAAGAAAGTTTGCGAGCCCTCTTCTTCTCCATTGTGCTCCCGGCAGCCATTGGAACTCCCGGCTTGATGGATCCTTGGCCTGCTGTCTGTCGCCAAGGGCGCGCGTGCAAGGGCGCGCCCTTGCGTGTGCAGCCCTTAGGCGTGAGGTTCCCGGCGCGTGACCTCCGGCACTGTCGGAGGGCTGTACGGCTCTTGCGTGCCTCCTGTTCCTGGCACGCCCCTGCAGACACGCCCCTTCCGCTTCCGCTGCGGCGGTTGTCTCCAGGCATGCCGGGTCGCCGTGGGGATTCCCTGGGGCCCAGCCGCTTCCCAACCAGCTCCAGCTGTCACCGGAGCCCAGCTTCGGCACACTCTCTTCCGTTTACTGCACAGCTTGCAGCCCCATTTCATGTATAAAAAGAGACTTGGACCACTTTTCCATGGGGAAATATGTGCAGCATTTACCTCCAGGAAGTGCTCCAGGAGGCAAATGCTACCAACTTGTGTCTCATGGGAAAACAAAGCCTCACAGCTTTGCAACCGATCATGCAGAGGATGCAGAGCTCAATTTTTCAGCACTGCATCCTCCGCATGATTGGAGGCAAAGCTGGGCAGCTTTGTTTTCCCACGAGAAAGAAGCTGCACAGCATTTGCCTCCTGGAGTTTCCCTCGGAGGCAAATGCTGTGCATATTGCCCCTTAGGAAAGTGCCCTTTCAATAGGCCTCTAAAAAACTTTTGAATGCCTAAGATGGATATTAGTGCAATACTTCAAGAATTTACATGCAAGTCTGCACAGGTGAAGGGAGGTGTTTGCAAGATGCAGTGATTTCAATGTATGTAATACAAAGGTGCACTGAAAATTTGGTTTCTGTTTGAAGTATGCAGGAATGGTACTGAAAATGTAATTGTGTAGCTTGCATTACACAGTGTGAAAAATCATTAGTCGAGTGGCATTCAAAAACACAGTATTTTGTTACTAGTCGTCAAAAGTACAAGCCTGAGCATGCAGATCTAAGATCCATGTTAAAGCAGGTACTAGAGAATAAAACTGTCACTTTTGCCCTAAAGGGGAAATGGCAAGCTTGGTTTTCAATTATATGTTGCCAGCACTGATCCAAAACAGTCAAATGTGATCCTTACAAATGAGAGAGCCTGTAGTGCTTGGGCTACGGTTGAGAGGTTGGATTTGAACGTGATCAGATACCATGACTAGTACGCTTCTAGAAAGGACAGTCCCTTTAACTAGTATGTGAATCTGAAGACTTGGAAAATTTATGATCTGTCCCTTCTGTTAAAACTTCAAGGCTATTGCAGCTATCATTTTGGTAATAAAACTTAATGAACAGATAGAGATGGAATGTGTTATGATGTGTCATGTGAAACCTCACAAAAGCTGTTTTAAGATCTAATTTCATTTTAGAGTAGAGGATGATGCCATATAGAATACACATACCTCTATTTGTATATGCATGTGCAATGGGGCCAATCCCATGCCCCGCGTGTGCTGCACGCAACTTACACGTGCGCACATGTACGTAAAGTGCGCACATGTCCATTGAAGGCACATTGTGCCACGCTGAACCCATGCGGATCCCGCTTGGGACTGTGGCCAATATATGCATCTGACACTGTAAACAAATTCAACATTGGTTTATTAAGTGTGCAGGGTTCAGTGAGATCTTGGTGTTAAATCCTATAACTGTTAGGGAAGGGGTCTATAGGAAGGGAAATTATGGGCCTAACTGTTAGGGAAGGGGTCTATAGGAAGGTGAAATATGGGCCTAGGGGGGATACTCACACGGGGGTTCTCACGCTCCTCTTTCTCCCCAGGGGCTGAACTCACGAGGACAGGAAAACAACCCCTCAGGATCTTATATGACCCAGTAAAACCCACTAGGAGCGAGTCCAGATCATCATGGGGAGGAGGGGGAGACAAAGGTGCCCTGAGCCAGCCCCCGCACAACCAGCCACCAAGCTCCCAATACCAACACCCCAATATACACACTGTGCTCTGGGTGGGAGGAGAAGTGTGGACCAGTGAGGTCAACAGGGAAGTGACCAGGGAAGGCTAAGAACACAAACAATGCACTAGGTATGAGTGGAAGGAAGGGCCCAGGCAGAAAGGGGGAGACAGTGAAGGAATACACACCACAACCAGCCCCAATTACTCCCAACACCCACACCGCCCCACCACGACACACGCACTTCTTTCACTCACTCTCTTACTCAGCTCCCAGGCACACAAGCTCCACACAAGTACGTCACAATAATCCAAGTTTTTCCAAGCAGCAAGGGGGGCCGGTATCACAGCGAACTGATATCCGGCAACGCTGTGATCACCACCTGCCCCTCTTATCTGTGTGGCTCCGTCCTCCTCCGCGCGCGTATGGACGCAGAGCGATGCAGCTCCTCTGTTGGCCCTGTCCCTCCACCACTAGGCAGTGTCTGGGAGGGGTCTCCAGTAATACCTGCCATGGGGGATGGCCCCCGGGTCCCCAAGTCGGGTGGGTTCTTCTGGGGGTGTCTCCGCCCCCAATATGGCCGCTGCTGGCCGTCACTGACACCACTGCCACAACAGCAGCGCTGACAGCAGTAGAGGATCCTGACAATAACCTATTAGTCCCAGATATCAACTGCCGACCCTCATTGGAGCAAATGCATTTAGGAAATGGTACAAGAGATTATTTTGTTTTCCTTTGGGATCCAGCTGTACAGCATTTCCAGACATAATTATAAAAGATCCAGGACAAGCGGCAATTTGCATTTTATATTATCTAAACCTCATAGAGTTATTTCTTCAGAGGAGAGAATCTCACTATGTCAGAGCACCCTTGTCATCTTTGAAAACACTGAAGATTAGAAGGGACAACACCACAAATATCCATGCAAGAACCCACTCACACTAGCCCATTGCACTGAATATAACACATAACAGAACTGTACTCACAAGATTAGCAATAAGCAGATGTTGACTTCTTTTGAGGTGAAGATAATGTGTTGAGACTGCCCTGAAGCCAAGGTCATTGTTTTCCTTAAGGGACAATACGTTTTGATCTTCAGTGGAACAGGGAGAATGGAGTTTGTTTTACATAATTTTGGTCACACGTGACATACTCTCAGGCAAGATCGAGGAATGGAAGGGTGTTGTAAAGGCCAAAATTAGAATGCTCTGTGTATTCCTGATTACTTAAATTCGCCTCAGAAACATAACATTGAAGTTTTGCATAGTAAGTGATGTAAAATTATTTATAGTCACAGCAAGCAAAAGTTTAGTCCATATAATGCTGCTGTATGAGAATAATATAGTGTGTCTTTATAGTAAATGAAAAACTTCAGCTTAAAACTTCTCTTTCAATTTCTACATGGTCCTCATCAAATTACACAACATTACAATACTTTGCACCAAACTGAGATGCTTGAAATAGCTTGATTTTTAGAGGCATTGAATCTGCAATTCCCAATAAAATAATCAGACTTGCTTTATAATGGAGCCACTAAAAATTATTTAAATGGGAAACAACTCACTGTGACACTTGCAAATGGTTATTTGTAGACAAAAATCAGTTACTCTCGATAGCTGACAGACTAGAATTACTTTGTTTGGGGTTTTTTCTATGCACATCACTTGCAGACCCATTTTCAGAAGCGTGTTGTTAAGGCAGGCTGGAAATTACTCCCAGGTGAAATTGAGTTTTTTTGAAACCTTCTGCAGGCAACTGTTTTGGTCAACAGAAACAACAACAACAACAAAAAAGGTTGGAACTTCACCACAAAATGTCAGCATTTTGTCACAGCTTGAGGGACAAGTAATATTTGAAATGGTGGCATTTCCTGCAGGCTGGATGCGAGAGCAGCTCTACTCATTACCGAGATGGTTTTGCATCCTTAAAATCTCCTTGTGCTGGTTCCTGGACACCTAGAATGCAGTCCTGGACCTAAAATCCTATGCCAGGAGTAGCCAAGGTTTACAATGTGAAGACCCTTATACCAAAATCTTCACATGCCCAACAAAGATGCGTGTGCGCGTGCGCGCACACACACACACACACAAACCACTCCTGCTTTGTTGTTAGCTGGTGCTCTATGGTCCTGGCTGCTGAGAATCTGAGAAGCATCTGTGATTCAGGTGCTGAGACTTGGGTGCAATGAAATTAGACGCAGGACCATTAGAGCAGTGTGGGTCTGAGGATCAGCCCTAGGCTGAGCTGTACTTGAACTGTTCGAGCTGCATGTGGCTTCTGAGCCACAGTTTGGTTCCTCATGTCATGTATCTTCATGCAGTTGCATTGATGCTAATTGAAGAAGTGGTTTCAGGACTGTAACCTTCGGAACCAATCATCCAGGGTATAACAGACCTACACGTTGGGTATTTTCAGACGTGCCGGGGCGGCATTCGCCCCGCCACGGAAACACCCTGCAGATTCCCCGCCGGGACCAGCACGTCACGGCCATCAGACGTATTGGCCGATCCCGGCAGGGAATCTAGGGGGGACCGGGCTGCGCGGCCAACCATGCGACCGCACAGCCCCACCCCCCACTCTCCCCCAGCATCCCACCCTCCCAGAGACGGGCTGGCGCTGTGGCCAATACAGCTGCAGCGCCCGCCTGCCCCTGGGAAATTGACCATGGCCCGGAATCAGCGGCGAGCACGGCCGCCGATTCCGGGCTGTGGTCAGCGGCCAGACGGGACATTGACATGCTCAACCACGGTGAATTCCCCATGGTTGAGCATGTCAACGTCACGTCTGGTCAGTGTTATGCTGGGTGGTCACCCCCGTGAATCACGGAGGGGAATCAGATTCACCACACTTCCGTTCCTCCTCTGGGGAGGAGGGACGGAAGCGTGGTAATTCTGATTTCCCCCCATGATTCACGGGGGTGAACATCTGGCGTAACACTTACCAGACATTACGGGATCATGCTCACCCACCAGGAATTCACCGTGGTTGAGCATGATCTCATAATGACTGAAAATACCCGTTGTGTGTCAAAGTGCTGCACTAGACTTAAGTAAGTGCCAAATCCTCGTTCACAGTGAGACAACAGTGCCTATCACCAGATCTTGTTTGTATATGCAATTTCATCCCTCGGAGCCCAGCACTGCCTCTCTGAATGGTTGGCCCTTAACTGTGGCCTGACTCATGAGTATGCTCCTACATTGGGTGGATTCCACATGCCCGTACATCAGGCAGCAGTCTCTCTTCTCTTTGTCTGTGGTTATGCTCACAATGGTGATTTCCTGTGATCAAGCATTTACCACCCTCTTGTCCTAATGGCACTTGGACACGCAGCTTATGAGTACGTAACCCCTTGTACAATGCATGGATGAGGATTGCCCCTTACAATACTTGATTCATATTTTCAAGCTTTTCTCTCCAACCCTGATGACTGGAAACATACCTTACTGAAAAAATGAAAGATAAATTATGATATATTCATCTCATCCTGGAAGGTGGAAATTAAAGAAAACACACCAATTATTGTGAGACTTGCAATACATTTACAAGAGTTGGCAGCTCCATCTGTCTGATGTGTATATAAAATATCTAATCGTATACATAATATCTAATCAGGTCTCCATTTAAGGTTCTTGGAACCTGATCTTGCAATGAGTGATTATAGCTCCATTGTTTATCTTCACTACGGCCTCTACGGGCCCCCATATCTGCCCATGAAGTTCTCATTGTGGCATGGGAACTGTAGTTTATAATACAGTCAATTAAACAATGAGTTTATATGAGAAATAAAAATGCTTTCTTCCCTCATACCAAGGGAAAATTAATATCCCATAGCTGAAGTGCAGTGTGTACTGTACATTAAAATCAAGAGGGCTACTGTAATGATAAATTTCACAACACAGAATCAGATGTGAAAGATTTAAATAGGAATAAGAAACTGGACATTCAATAAGGGAAATCTCACAATCTGTTTCCTTGGCTGTGCTCTGATCCAGATGCTGACCTATAGAGTTGCACTGTGTCTTTTTCTTGGCAATGAGATTAATCATAAATGCAGGCATGAATTTCCCTTACACTCATCTTATCATTTCAGCTGCATAAGGACAGAGGAGAACAATGTTGCAGAATTTAAACTGGGGATTATCTGTCTTCTCCAGAATAAGTCTGTGGCACAGTTAAAATATTGAGAAGTGAATAAAGACTACTGTTTTCTTAGCCGAATCTGAGCACAATTCCTGTGACAACTTAGTCAATGAGACTAGACACTGCCGTTTTGATGTAGTTTTATGTATGATAAGTACAGATACTCGGCAAAAGAAACTATGCACTTGAATTTCCTTGTTTTCTGAGGTGATGGCAGCAATGTTGCATATTCATTTTTCTCCCTAGCTATGTGAAACATCAGGGACAACAGCAGCTTCCCCATTAGTGAGGGGAAATCACAGTGAACATGGATCTCTGGTTAATATTAACAGATAACGTACTATGTCCTATCATTAATTTAATTCCTTTGAGGCAGTTTGCCTACTTTTCCTGATATGTATTTAACATTAAAATATGGTGTTTGGGTTTGATCAGACTTGACTTAAGAAAAAGTGTCATTAGTTTGATATGTTTATTGGGGTGTGTAACAGTTCTCCTTACGAATCCCTGGTCTAAATTTTTCTAACAGGAAAAAAAAACAAACAAAAGATTTGGGGGCTGAAAAACAAGGAAGCTTAAGACTTGACTTAACTCAACATGTACTCATTTCTGATGAACCCAAACACCCTTGCAGCATATTGATTAAAAAAAATCAATAACTTAGGCCTTTTTTACATGGACGGCGCAGCAGCGCCAATGAGTGGAGATGGGTGTGAATGGGTGGGTGAGCACACCCAGCGAACACCCAGCAGCACCAAGCAGGGAGACATTTACATGGACAGCACCACGGGGGATTGTGGAAAGGAAAGGGGAGGGACCGGCAAACACCCAGCGGCCAAACACCCATCCCGGGAAGCACTCGGCAAACACCTGTGCAAGTACATGGACAGCCGGGACTGGTGAGGAAGCCCCGACCGGCACAGCGACGGCACAACATGGCTGACTGAGGGCAAACTAAGCCGTGTAATGAGGCCC
>QEPC01008846.1:57036-75621 GCA_003113815.1 Sphenodon punctatus
CAGGGCTGTGCGGCCGCACGTTGCTCCACACAGCCCCGTCGGCTCCCCAATACCCGGTGATAATAATGCCAGCATGTGTAAAGGACAGCCAGCCTGATTCCTGACCAGAATCTGAAATGGATTCCGGTGCATGATTCAGCGTGGCGGGCCTCTGGGCCCATTACGTTTGAAATTACCTTGCGAAACAGATACATATTTTTTAAAGAACATGGGGGCCAGGCAGGGGTGGGGGGAATTGTTGTATCGGTAATGGTCAGACAAGTGCTAGTAGGGGTGTATATGAGTGGAGAAGACTCAGAGATGAGTGAAGAGTGTGCACAGACAAGGCTGAGGGGTATCCAAGGATGGGGAGCAATATTTGTATGAGAAGAGGGTACATTGGTGCTGGGGGAATATATAGGGTGGGGGGGAGGAGGCTGGGACATGGGTAATGTGTATTCAGGGAAAAGTTTTGGAGGGTATCCAGGGGTGGGGGCTAAGTGCATGTTTGTTTTTCGTATGTACTTTTGAAATCCCAATACAGTATAGTACTTGAAAGCATGATAGACTCTGACAAATAATTGCCTGTCTGTAATCATGTGTGTAGAAAACAAATGTAGGGTGAGGTTACACGAGCGATAGTTCTGAGGAAACTGTTGGGCTGGCCTTGGCCCTGTTGGAGCTGCTGCCATGGCCGGGGAGGGCCTCAACACCGTGTCCTGCCTTCCTCCCCCTGCCAGACCTACATAGCCTACCCCCAGCCAGATTCCATAACTCACAGCCCCACCGCAGAACTCTCCACGTGTCAGGGAGAATGGACCCAGCTCCACAGGTTGCGTCGCCCTGGGTAGCCTTACCCCATGATGTGTCTTCGGAATTTTTCTAAGGATGCGTCACCTAGCAGGCAGCTGTTTGCTCAAATCCGGGGCAGGGAAACATCTGGCTGCTGTCGGCCACACAAGCCACTGCATCATGTGGCTTGTGTGCCCAGGGAGGAGTAAGGCTACCCAAAGCGTAATAGTCTACCCTCCCTGTCTTGTGTAGCCTCACCTGTACTTGAGCTGCTGCCTCACAGGGGAGAAATGAATGAGAAGAAATTGTGGCTACACTGCAGACAGGGATGAAGTCCATAATATTGCCACAGGGAGGAGCTTGCTTTCCCCATCTTCAGTGTTGTTCCCAACCTGCAGAGGTTTGGGGGCTGAAAGACCAAGGCAAAGTGTGGATGCATGGAGTCTCAATTGTAAGTCAGCACATTATGCGAGAGTGTACAACGTCTTTACTGGTTACAGGGCATGGAATTGAAAGTGGGACCTTAGCTTGCAATCTTCATTCTTTTGGAGCATGAGTGAATTTGTAAGAGCTTTGTCTCTTCTAAAACTGTAAGGATTTTTAATCCTATTGTGAGCCCCTCGGCTCAGGAGCACGAGAAAGGGGCATGGCCAGAGCGGCAAGAGACGGCGAGGCAGCCCCAGCGGGGACGCAGGAGGCCGTCGCCCTCAGCTGGGGAGAGGAGGCGGAACGGGAGAGCGCGGGGGGCGGGGCCAAGGATGGAAAAGGAATGTGCCCCGGAAGAGCAGGGCGAGCCCGCCCGACCAGGGGAGGACGCCGCGCCGGGAGAGAAGAATACCTGGTGGCTCACCCTAACGCCCCTTCGCCGAACCTGGTGGCTCCCTCGCTAGAGGAGTGAAGCAACGGCCGCATCACCTCGAGGAGCGTCGCGCCCGGGCCCGGCAGCAGGGAAGTGACTGGGGGGGGCGTTCCAGGGGAACACAGGGGGAGGGCGGTTGACTCCGAGCTAAAGTGGCCACGTGACGCAACGTGGGTCCACGCCTTAAAGCCCCTCAGGGGGATCTCGGTCCAGGGGGAGGGTGAGGGTAGGCTCGGGCAGGTGCCCGCGGGCCAGGTGCCACACAAGGAGTTGGGGCAACCTCCCCCTCTCCAACCAGCCCGCCCGGAGAACAAAGGGGAACGAGCACCCCGAGAGCACTCCCCCGGGGGTCTCTCGGGGCACAACCCTAGTGGAGGGGTGACAACTGGCGTAGTCGGCAGGGCTCCCCTGAAGGGGCACACGAAGGTCCCCATGGATACCCGCTCTCCATCCGCTCCACCCACGGGGGAGGGGCTCCTGCAATGGGTAGTGGAAACCCAAAGGGTGCAAATGGAGCAACAACAGGGATTCTTTCAGCAGCTGTCTTCAGAGGTGGCCAATGCTCAGATCTCCTCCCAGGCCCGGTTGACGGAACAGCTATCCTCCTTAATGGCCCCAACCCTGACCGCTTTAGCAGAGTGTGTAGCAGGCTCCAAAAAGGCCCAGACCCCCCACATGCGGCTGTCTAAAATGACGCCGGCTGACGACACCGAGGCTTTTTAAAATGTTTTCGAGAAGGTCGCGATGGCCTCCAAATGGCCGGCCGAACAGTGGGCTCTTTTTCTGGCCCCTCTGTTGGCAGGGCCAGCTCAGGCCATCTATGACCGGATGGACCCCGAGGAGGCCTCTGACTTTCAAAAAGTCAAGGCGGCCATCTTGCGGGGTTTGGATATCTCGGAAGAAACATACCGAAAACGCTTTAGGGAGGAAAAATACCTCATTGCCTCCACGCCCCGGGGAGTGGCACAGCAGTTAAGAACGCATGCCACCCGATGGCTAAAGCCCCAGACCCGCTCCCCAGGGGAAATGCTCGAGTTAATCCTGGTGGAACAATATACGCAGATTCTTCCCCCGGGAGGGCGAGCTTGGGTGTCACGACACCGGCCCACCACACTGGAGGAGGCTACAACCCTAATGGAAAATTATGAAATTTTCGAGACCGCTCAAGGGGGCCGTGACACGGGGAAACGCCCAAAAGGGAATGTATGGGGCAGTGGGGGTAAAGAGGGCGGGCCTATCCCACCCAATGGCAGAGAAACGCGAAAGGAGGGTCCCCGAGGGGGGGAGAATAGAGAGTACGGGATAGGCGGGAGATACCCGAGCCCAGTCTCGGGTTCTGGACACACCATGAAACCTAAAAACCCCGCGCAGGGAACCGACCCCATAGGGGGTGGCGGGGACCAACGGCTGTGCTTTCAGTGTGGGAAACCCGGACATATAAGGAGAGATTGTCCTATGATGGACTGTACCTACGCCGAGGGTTGGTTAGGCATGGGACGCGAGGGGGAGAACCCTAGTCACCTGGTCGCCGCGTGGATAGGGGGACGGGAGTATAGGGCTCTATTAGATACCGGTTGCACGCACACCTTGGTGCGAGAGGGTATCCAGGGTTTGCCTAAGGCAGGGCGACCCTATATAGACCTACGCTGCGTGCACGGGGATGTAAAACCCTACCCCACCTGCTTGGTACATATAGCAGTGGAAGGCAAGGGGTTGGAGAAAAGGGTGGGGGTCATACCGGGGCTGGCCTATGCAATAGTGATAGGTCGCGACTGGCCCTACAGGGAAGAGCTGTTGTGTAGACCCGAAGGATGCCTAGGAGAAGAGGAAGACTACCCTATACCAGCCGCGGGGACGGAGGCGGCCCCGGGAGAGAACCCCCCCGCCTGGTGGGATGCACCCTGGCTGGTAAGCCCTGGGGATGTTATTAGAGCCCAACGGGAGGACCCCATCTTACGAAGGGCATATGAGAACGTGGGGGTAATTAACGGGGTAGAAAGGGAAGAAGGGGCCCGAACCCAACAGCCCCGCTTTGAGCTGGTACAGGACCGCCTGTACCGGGTAGGCCGAGAACAAGACACGGGAGACGAGGTGTACCAGCTAGTGGTACCTCGGCCGGCTAGAACAGGTATCATGCGGCTCGCCCATGAGAACCCGTGGGGGGGACATTTGGGGGCTGATAAAACAATAGACCGAATTATCATGCGCTTTTACTGGCCCGGGATAAAAGAAGAGGTCCGGAGATTCTGTTCCTCTTGCCCCGATTGCCAGAGAACGACAAGAAGGAAAGTGGCACCGGCACCCTTGATCCCCCTCCCCATAATAGGGGTTCCATTCGAGAGGATAGGGATGGACATGGTGGGGCCCCTGGAACCTTCCTCAGAAGGGTATAGGTATATCATGGTGGTAGTGGATTATGCCACCCGATATCCCGAGGCGATACCCCTCCGGTCCACTAAGGCCCCGATAGTAGCGAAGGAACTGCTGACTATATTCTCCCGTGTCGGGTTCCCAAAAACTCTTATAACGGACCAAGGCACTAATTTCACGGGGAAGCTAATGAAACAATTATGTAAACTAATGCGGGTAAAACACCTTAAAACATCTGTATATCACCCCCAGACCGACGGATTAGTAGAGCGTTTCAATCAGACCTTGAAAGGGATGTTGAGGAGATTCGTGAGGGAGGAACCACGGGGTTGGGCCACCCTGTTACCGGCTCTCCTGTTTGCCTACAGAGAGGTGCCACAGAGCTCCTTGGGATTTTCTCCCTTCGAGCTGGTCTATGGGCGACAACCCCGGGGGTTGTTGGACGTGGTAAAGGAGGCCTGGGAGATTCCGGGCGAGGAACCCGTCAATCAGATCCAATATATTACGCAGCTGCGCGAAAGATTGGCCCGGGTGGCCACTTTCGCCCAGAAGCATTTGGGGGAAGCCCAACAGGGACAGAAGCGGGGGTACGATCAGAGGGCTAAGCTTCGCCAGCTTCAGCCTGGGCAAAGAGTCCTCGTGTTACTACCCACCTGCGACTCCAAGCTCCTGGCCACTTGGCAAGGCCCTTATGAAGTTGAGGCCAAGGTGGGCGAGGTGAACTACGTGGTCCGCCAACCGGGGAGGCGCCCGGAACGACAGACATACCACATTAACCTCTTAAAGGAGTGGCGGGAGAGAGAGCATGGGGGCGAGACAGAGACCCCGTCAGTAAGTCTGGGAGGCGAAGGGGTCTATGATAGCCCGGTACAAACCAAACCCCCAGAGGTCCAGCTGGGGCCGGGGTTGACGCCGGAGAGGCAAGCCCAATTGGTAGCCCTCATCGTAGAATACGAGGGGGTGTTCACGGGTCGACCGGGCCATACTCCTCTGATGTGGCATGATATCCTCACGGAACCCGGAAAGATTGTAAGGGAACCGCCCCGACGAACGTCCCCTCATAAGTGGCCGGTAGTAGAGAAGGAGATAAAAGACATGCTAGACTTAGGGGTAATAGAAGAGTCCTGCTCGCCCTGGCGGAGTCAGCCAGTACTGGTGGGCAAACCCGACGGGTCGACCAGATTTTGTATAGACTTCCGGAAAGTCAATGCAATTTCCCAGTTTGATGCCTACCCTATGCCCCGGGTGGATACCATGTTGGAGACCATAGGGAAGGCCACTTACTTGTCCACCCTCGACCTCACGAAAGGGTATTGGCAAATCCCCTTGACCCCCCGGGCCAAGGAGAAGACAGCCTTTGCTACCCACCTTGGCCTGTTCCAATTCATCCGGATGCCCTTCGGGTTGCATGGGGCCGCGGCTACCTTCCAAAGATTGATGGACCGGGTCTTACGCGGGCATGGAAGGTATGCCGCTGCCTATATTGATGATATTATAGTGTTTAGCCAAACCTGGGGCGAACACCTCCAACACCTTAGAGCGGTCGCCCAGGCGTTGGGACAGGCAGGGCTAACCGCTAATCCCAAGAAGTGTAAGCTAGGACTACGGGAGGTACAGTACCTCGGGTATATGGTGGGTAAGGGGTGTATCCGCCCGGTATGGGGAAAGGTGCAGGCCCTACAGAACTGGAAGCTGCCCGAGACCAAGGTGCAGGTCCAGCAGTTTCTGGGCCTGGCCGGGTACTACAGGAAACATGTGCCCCATTTCGCAACCATAGCAGCACCCCTAACCGAATTAACGAGGAAAAAACAGCCCAAGGTAATACAATGGACCGAGGAGGGAAAACAGGCTTTCCGGAGGTTGAAAGAAAAGCTATGTAGGGCCCCCGTCCTCCACAGTCCCGACTTTAAGGTACCTTTTATCTTACAAACGGACGCGTCCAATGTGGGGTTAGGAGCCGTACTCTCGCAAGTGGTCGAGGGCGACGAACACCCAGTGGCCTATATCAGCCGGAAACTGGACTTAAGGGAAAGGGCGTATGCCACAATAGAGAAGGAAGCCCTGGCCATTCGCTGGGCAGTCGAGGCTCTCCGTTATTACCTGGCAGGCGCGCCCTTCCAGATCGTGACAGATCATGCTCCATTGCAATGGCTAACATCTATGAAGGACAATAATGCCCGGCTAATGCGATGGTATCTAACCCTACAACCCTACTCTTTCACAATATCCCACCGGGAGGGACGGCGACACGGTAATGCAGACTTTTTCTCACGACAGGGCCCGTCCGCTCCCTGCTTGCAGCAAGATCGGGACGAGCACTTGCCGGCGGGGGTGTGTGAGCCCCTCGGCTCAGGAGCATGAGAAAGGGGCGTGGCCAGAGCGGCAAGAGACAGCGAGGCCGCCCCAGCGGGGACGCAGGAGGCCGTCACCGTCAGCTGGGGAGAGGAGGCGGAACGGGAGAGCGCGGGGGGCGGGGCCAAGGACGGAAAAGGAACGTGCCCTGGAAGAGCAGGGCGAGCCCGCCCGACCAGGGGAGGACGCCGCGCCGGGAGAGAAGAATACCTGGTGGCTCGCCCTAACGCCCCTTCGCCGAACCTGGTGGCTCCCTCGCTAGAGGAGTGAAGCAATGGCCACATCACCTCGAGGAGCATCGCGCCCGGGCCCGGCAGCAGGGAAGTGACTGGGGGGGGCGTTCCAGGGGAACACAGGGGGAGGGCAGTTGACTCCGAGCGAAAGTGGCCACGTGATGCAACGTGAGTCCACGCTTTAAAGCCCCTCAGGGGGATCTCGGTCCAGGGGGAGGGTGAGGGTAGGCTCGGGCAGGTGCCCGCGGGCCAGGTGCCACACAAGGAGTTGGGGCAATCTCCCCCTCTCCAACCGGCCCGCCCGGAGAACAAAGGGGAACAAGCACCCCGAGAGCACTCCCCCGGGGGTCTCTCGGGGCACAACCCTAGTGGAGGGGGGACACCTATAATGTTTCCCTGTTTTGAATAGAAAGTTAGAGATACCAGATCAAAAATTAGAAAATGAGGTATATTATGGAGCGGTGGGGTTTTAAAATAGGGCATGTTCCTGAAAACAAGGGGCATCTGGTAACCATACAGTGAATGTTCCTGTAGATTTAAGAAAAGAAACAAAAAACGAATGGGCAAGGAAAATTACTATTGAGTTTGATTAGTTCCATGTTAACTATGGGTCAAGGCCCTGAGCCTCTAATTTCAAAGGATTCCCAGACCCATCAGGCACATCTTGTACATGCAAAATGATGCATGTACAAGATGTGACATTGCACAGGGCACAAACATCAAGAGGTGCAAAATAAAGATAGAACTAAAGCATGAGCAAAAACAAGTGCCAAAAGTCCAATATGGCTTTCATGACTCTACTACCTGAAAATCTAGGAAGTGATCTTTCGAAGTCAGAGAGAGCATGATGCTCAAATACTTTGCATAAGCATATAAAACAATGGTGATTTCTTTTACAAATAGATGCAAAAAATATGTCTCCAAAATTCTTAAAACATCCTTGAAGCTGATCAGTTTTGCAGTTTTTATAAACTGCATGAAAATGAGTTCCATGTCCCATGTCACTACGATAAACGCATGGCCTAGTTGTGTGAAAAAAACAAACAGAAAGCCAGAGACATTCTAATTGGTCTCCAACACAAAGTCTCTGTATGGCCCAAGGAAATTTACTTCCTGATTCTCTCATTTATGGTGCTGCAGCAAGGTTTAGCAACTGTCCATATGACGTCTGAAGATGAGAAGTGCTATAGACGTATTGAAGTATTTGGGAAGTCATCCCGCAGGTGTGACTCTCAGTACTGATGTTCCAGTGCAGGACTGTTGTGAAGCTTCCACTTTAATCCATCCCTGACCAGAAAAATCTCCAATGGGACTTAAGTGCAGGCTGAGTGCTTTCTTGAATAGTTCAAGTGCAATCTCTTTGCCTGTTTCTAGATCACTGTTACAATTAATGACCTGTGTTTATCTTTTTAGAGCCTTTTGAGCATGCCTGGCTGTCCCAGGCCAGGGAAATTGTTACATGATTTATTTTATAGAAACATGCAAGTGGCACAGGAGAGTTGCATTGTTTTCTGACAGATTGTCAAGCCTGAGGCTAATATGCAGGCCTCATTTCATCGAACTGAAGCCGTGCTAAATTTTAGCAGAAGAATGACTGACTGAGATCTTAGACTAGTTTCCTTTTTTTTGTATCTTTCTGTTTAGCTTTCATATGTTGTGGCTCAGCCTGATGTGTGTTTGCTTCACAGCAGGCAGTGAGGACTCCTTGGGGGTAGCCTCATCTTCCTATTTCAGGAGAGGTAGGTGGGTAACACAAACACACACATACAAAATAGCAGAACAATTTACCTTTCTTCACAGGTTCACGTTACCACAAGAACAACTCCTTAGTTCTAAGATTGCAGTTTCCATGGCAATACTCTAAATCAGGGGTGTGGTACCTTTTCTCTCCCGAGCGTCACACTGAAAATTAATATGAGCTCTGAGGGCCACATACAGGTTGGAAGTGGGGGTGTTTAACCAGTGGATCCAAGAGAAGGAGGGCCCAGATCATGGATCTGTGCCATGGATCTGTCCCCTATCCTTGTGTGCATGCCCTCCTCTGTACCCCATTATCCTGAGCTCAGTTTACCAGTGCTTGGGGGCAGAGACTGGATCCAGGGGCCAAGATCCAGGCCCTGGAAAGGGGCCACATAAAAACTTGTCAAGGGCAGCATTTGGCCCCTGGGTCTCAGGTTCTGCACCCCTTCTCTAAACAAGCATGAGAAAAGTAGGACAGATCTCTAAAGTAGAATGCACAGTCCCCCATTCATGGAAACACTAAGGAGTTTCCTATATGAGGACGGTGAACAAAATATTTGCATGAGCATAAATTGATTTAGTTAAATTGTCTCAAAGCTTTTGGTGAAGTTCATATTGAGCATTAAGAATGGTTTATCTTGGTTTAAGTTGATTCCTAAATGACTGGGAAACACACATAGGGACGACAGTTTCCTTTCCTATGTGCCATCATGGCCCCTGAAGTGAGCCAGGCGTGCCTTGTTCCTACGCATGCCATCAGAACAACATGCCAAAGCAGCAAGGAGTCGTTCTTGGTGCCTGTTCCACAATTATACAACTCCCTTCCTTTCGAGGTTCACAAGTGCCTGAATCTGAGCATTTTCTGGAGGCAATGTAAGGATTTTGTATTTGGAGCCTCACACTGATGGCTATCTGCACTCAGAAACTCTGCTGTTTGGGGATCCCGCCATTGCATCTTAGGTTGGCGGCCACTGGGTCTTTGCTGTGGCTGGCCCGTTGGTGTGGAAATTGCTCCCCACAGATCTATCTTAGATCCTTCCTCATTACCTTGAGAAAACACCAAAAAACTCATTTATTCACCAGGTGCTTTTAGGGTCCACTGTCGGGTCCACGTTTGTTCTCCCTCTTTACTTCACCTTTTAAATTGTTTTAAATTGATTTTATATAGCTGTTTTTATATTTTTATAATTGTAAAGTGCTCCAAGTACCATTGTAAAGACATGGGAGCATTATAAAAATAAATTTACTTATTAATGATTAATGAGTAATGATTATTACCTGCCCTTAGCCCAAGAGATAACATAACATTTAATTTGAATTAATTAATTAATTAATTAATTAAATCAACTGCTCAGTATCTTGATGACTCCTTTGAGACAAACAGAACATGCCAGATGCCAGATTCCTCATCCACGCAATTAGTGTGGCTATGCTTCTGTGAATAATATACAACGAAGATAAGTTATGTGCTCTTCAGCTAATTCAGGTCTTGGGTTCTATTTGTTCCCTGACTGGTGGTATGTGGATTTTAATTACTGCAGGGGGGAGCAGAGGAGCACGATCACCCGGCCCAGATGTGTCTGCTTCTCACCTGTTTGGTGGCTAGGATTATATTATTATTATTATTATTAACAATAATAATAATAATAATAATAATAGGTAATTATTAATAATTCATTATTAGTCACCAGTCATCAATTATTAATTATTAATTATTGATTATTAATCAACAATTAATACATATTAATCATTAATTGTTAATCATTAATTATTAATTATTTATTATTGCTTATTATTTGTTAATTGGTGCATCACGATTGCTACTTTAGCATCCGTGATGTGCCTGACACTGTACAATCAATACTTACAGACAGGTCTCTACACCCCAGGGGCTTACAATCTAAAGGACAAGGGAGGGGGAGACAAGGGAGAGGCAAACATCAGGAGAGACAAGAGTACATTCTTGAAGTTGAGAAGTTGCAGGCACACGTGCTTCACTTAATTACAGGAAACTAGATTCTGAGTGAGGGAGAGGATGCAGTTTCACTCATTACAAGCTAGTTCCACTCAAGATACTCATGAATACACTCCTCTAGGCCTGATCCTTGGACCTTGCCTCATGGCTGGGCTAAGCTGGCTCTTAGTACGTAGACTGCACATTAACTTGGATTAGCCTGTCTGGGTGAGCCTTAGCTCAGGTCACATAGCTGACCTTCTCCAGACAACATGCCCAGTAGCAGTCAGCCACGCATACCAAATTGGACATGGGCAAACATCTGGCAGCAACCAAATTGATGAGCAGGAGATTTGTGTGCTACTCTACTGTCCTACTCTACTGTATTGTTTATTTTCACCCTAAGCAGAATGACAAGCAGGAGATGCTGGAAACTACAGACCAGAAAGCTTGACGTCTGTGCCGGGCAAAATGGTGGAAACTATAATTAAGAACAGGATCACTGGGCATGTTGATAAACATGGCTTAGTGGGGAAGAGTCAACATGGATTTAGCAAAGGTAAGCCATGCCTCGCTAATCTGTTGAAATTCTTTGAGGGTGTAAATAAGCA
Source organism: Sphenodon punctatus (assembly GCA_003113815.1). NCBI lineage: Eukaryota > Metazoa > Chordata > Lepidosauria > Sphenodontia > Sphenodontidae > Sphenodon > Sphenodon punctatus. The sequence goes on from QEPC01008846.1 coordinate 67,927, forward strand.
TGGGGACAAGGGAGACCCGGTAGATATAGTGTACCTGGATTTCCAGAAAGCATTTGATATGGTCAAACATAAAAGACTCTTGAGAAAATTAAAAAGTTATGGAATAGGAGATAGTGTCTTACTATGGATCAGTAACTAGTTAAAGGATAGGAAGCAAAGTGTAGGCATGAATGGTCAGTTTTCACTCTGGAGAGAGATAAAAAGTGGTGTGCCCCAGGGATCTGTACTGGGACCGACACTGTTTAATGTATTCATTAATGATTTGGAAAAGGGTGTTAAGAGTGAGGTGATCGAAATTTGCAGATGACACCAAGTTATTTAAGGTAGTTAAAACACAAGCAAACTGTGAAGAACTGCAATAGGATCTTACAAGACTGGGTACCTGGGCATCTAAATGGCAGATGAGATTTAATGTGGACAAGTGCAAAGTGATGCACATAGGGAAAAATAACCCAAACTATGAGTACAATTCTGGGTAGTAAGCTAGGAGTTACCGCCCAGGAAAAGGATCTGGAAGTGATTGTGGGCAATACACTGAAATCCTCAACCCAGTGTGCAGCAGCAGTCAAAAAAGCAAACATAATGTTAGGAGTTATTCACAAAGGGATAGAGAATAAAACTGAGGATGTTATAATACCTCTATACAAATCAATGGAGTGACCACACTTGGAATATTGTGTGCAGTTCTGGTCACCTCATCTCAAAAAAGACATAGCTGAACTAGAAAAGGTACAGAGAAGGGCAACGAGAATTATAAAGGCTATGGAACGGCTTCCGTACAAAGAAAGGCTTGACAAGCTGGGTCTCTTCAGCTTAGAGAAGAGCAGACTGAGAGGGGACATGTAGAGGTTTATAAAATCTTTGAGTGGTATGGAACGAGTAGATAGGGAACGGTTATTACCCTCTCAAATAGTACTAGAACTAGAGGACACTCCAGGAAACTAGCTGCTGGCATATTTAAAACAAATAAAATGAAGTATTTTTCCCCTCAGCGCATAATTAATTTATGTAATTTGTTGCCAGAGAATGTTGTCAAGAACAGTAGTATAGCTGGGTTTTTAAAAGGCCTGCGTAAGTTCTTAGAGAATAGGTCCATTAATGGCTATTAACCAAGTAGCTTACAAGATTAACTTCTTACTGTCGGGAGCTGGGAGTGAACAATGGGGAATGGATTGCCCATTGTGGCTGTTGGTTCTTCTCCCATGCAATCAAGATTGGCCACTGTTGGAGGCACTGGGCTTGATGGACCATTGGTCTGACTCAGTATGGCACTTCTTATGTTCTTATGAGAACTTCTGTCTTTGTGCACTTGGAATGTTAGGATGTATCTGCACGTAAGTGTGTAATGGGGAAGAGCTTATTTTCTGGTGGTGAAGCATATTTACCAAGGGGCAGGGTTTGTCCCTCTTTGGCTGCTGGAAATGTTGGGTGGCATGCGTGAATGCAGTTCTAAATAAATGTATTGAGTAAGTCCACCGACCATAACAATATCATATCAAGATCATCAACAAAATTGTCACTGGGGTGGGGGTGGGGGCGCTCACCCAGGGTTGACCCCCCCCACCCACACACACACACACAAGGGAACCAGACTGACGCTCTGCTGGAGGATACCTGGGAAATAATGCCCGTCAGGATAGTATTGTGACCTTCAGGTCTCAACAAGACCAGGCACCTATCATCGTAGGGGACAGAGCAGTTATGTGACAGTATGACCTCAAGCCACACACGTACTCCACCTGCACACACAGTGGGGAAGGGGACAGGAGAGACTGGTGGAAGACACGTGCGGGGGATGGGACACCAGGCCAACAGCTGGGAGAATAGGGCTCTAGTTCTCCGGGGAATAGGGAGGGACCCCCAGGAATGGGAAAGGGCTAGCACCCCTCTCACTCACCATGCACGCACACACTCAGTCACAGGGGAATTACACAGGAAATACAATCTACTACACCATAATAACTTGACGTATAAACACTGAGAGACAAGGATAAACCACACTTAACTTTGTGTAGGGGCCAGCTTCCCGGGCTCTGATTACCTGTGCTTTGTGCCTCACAGCACCAGAGTTTATGCTCCAGGCTCTGCCCCCTTGTGTGCCTGCAGACGTGTGGAGCGCCTCACTGGCTCAGGCACTGACCTCACATTATGGGAGGTCAATGGTTGGGGTTCTGTAGGGCTGGCGTGGAGTCGGGTTGCCTTAGCAACCCACTGCTGCGGGGAATCCTCAGGCACTGCTGCAGCCACTTCTGCAACCGGCGGCACTGCAGCTTGCTCTGGAGCGGGGGGGGGCGACTCTCTGGTGGGTTCCAGGGGCCCAGAGCCTCCCCCCCCCCCATAGCATCTACAGCCGGCGGGAGTGACAAAAATAAGTAGAATTGATGGAAGACAAAATAAAACCCTAAAATAACAAACCTGCTATATGTTAACAAAGAATATAAAAGGTTAAAACCAGAGTAATAATAATAAACAGAACTGGTTTGGTAAAATATATAACATAAAATGTTCCCTTTAAAGTCCAGAAGTAATAGATTCCATGTAAGTTTTCCTGAGAGAAGCTGCTTTGATGGCACAGTTCTTAGTATATAACTTCTGCATTAAATGTTAAGTTATTAGTTAACATATTAGTTAATATGTTATGTTAATAGTAAGCAACACATTTCTAGGGATTCCAATCAATGAGTCATTTTAGATTCCAAGAACAGAAATTCCAGTAAGTTCAGCATCGGCATTCTAGATGGTTAGATTAATCCTCGTCTGTTTTAAAATCTGCATTTCGTTTGCTGTAATAGTCATTGTAAAGTTCGGTAACATATTTTGCTTGCTACTGGGGATACCAGACTTTACGCCATGTTTCAGCCATCATGGATTTTTAACAACAGCCAGAATGGAAATCATAATATTGTAACAAATGTTTGCCACACCAGAGTAATCTTAGACCTTTTTTTACACAATATGGGCCCACTCATGCCCATGCAGATCCACTGTGTGGGCATGAGTGGGTACCACCCGTGTAAATCCCGTGGTGGGTGGGTGTGCATGCATGTGCTTTCCTATCAAACACACATGCACACCCGCCTCCACCCATCACCCACTCACGGAGCAATTGGCCAAAATGGTGATTGTTCCATGAATGGGGATGTATGGGGATACGGTGGGATCGGTGTGCGCCTGTCTGCACTGGCTCCCTCACACCCATGGCCCATATAAAATAAAGGCCTTACAGAACAGTTTAGGGTATGGGTGGGGAACTTCCAGCCTTCACTGGAAGACTAAGTTCAGGGGGAGGGATCCATGATGGGGATCCTCCCCGTTCTGAATACACCCTTCAAGCACCCCAGCATCCAGCTCCTACCAGACCTGTGGAGCTCGTTCTCATTTTGAAACTGGATGGTGGGAGGAAAAGGGTTCCCTGCCCCTGTTTTAGGCATTAAATTATTTGTTTTTTCCTAATGTGATCATGTGCATGACAAAAGAGAGGTGAGGTTTACTGTAACTATCATTGCAAAGTACTTAGACATGTGCCTGACTATAAACACGTGAGTAGTTTCCATTAAAATGAAGCCTGTACTTAGTTAACTGGCTGGGTCAGGGTCCATGGAAGCAAGGAACACCTGAAATTTCTTGGGGGGATTTTTCTTTGGGCACCCTAAAACATAGGCAAGCCTTTATGAAAACAGAAAGTGATACAGCTACTGATTTCTTTTCCTTAAAATAAAAATAAAAATTGATAGTTTCATTACTTTTTGTTTTTATCTTTGTTCTTACTTTATCTGAAAAGCAATAAAATAGAAGTCAATAACTGCACCAGCTCATTAATGAGAGAACCTTTTTTGTGGTGTTCTCTGCTAATGAGGCTGGAGCATGAAACAGACTGGTAGTAAATTTCTGCCATGGAGATTTCTGTTATGATGGAGTAAGGAGGGAGATTTCAGCCAATACAAATATAACTAAGGCATTGCCACTTTTAAAATGCAGCACTTTTTTTTGCCATTATTCCTTATGATAAAGGGAGGTTTAGCCATTTCATTAAACCTGTGCTGGCCTCCTCTAAGTCTCTTAAAGGCTTTGTGTGTGTGTGGGGGGGAGGGGTGACTCCTGTGGCAAACAACAGCAGTTCTTTCTATTTTAAAAGCACATTCTCACAAGAAGTATTAAAGAGATGTAATGAATGAGCTATTAGCCAGACAGGATCAGGGAACATGATGAGAGCTGGGGGAAAACAACAGGGAATGGATCCTCCATTGTGACCTGTTGGGTGCATGCATCTCCCAAGCCACTATGATTGGCCACTGTCGGAGACAGGATGCTGGGCTAGATGAACCATTGGTCTGACCCAGTATGGCACTTCTTATGCTCTTATGTTCTTAGAATGGGGGCCATGGGTGTGTGCTATGGCACGCCCCAACAAATGGTCAGCTGTCCCATGGGCACCAATTACCCTGTGTAACTCTGGATTAGCCTACACGGCACTATCGACCTTCCCCAGGATGATGTTATGAGTAGTGGCCCCAGGGTGAACATCTAGTGGCCACTTTACAGATGAGCAGGTGAAACTTGGGTTAATGGGGGCTAATGTGGGGTAGCATATTATCTTATTACACCTTCCGACTCTTACAATAACATGGTGCCATGTGCCCAAGTTAAATCACATGCTTTCATACAAAGTCATTCATTAAGACACTCTTCTTATCTCTCCCACAAGCACACACACATTCTCTGGGTAAAAACGTGTGGCCAGCACGGAGGCTCCCTGGCCCAGGGTAGGGTGGGGGAAAAGTAGTGGCCACTCTCCAGGTTGGCAGACAGCACTCAACAAAAGTGACAGCTGCCAGGAGAGCTGTTCGACCCCCACCTACTACATGACCCAGGTAGGAGTGAGGCCACAATAGACGTGCGGGTGGGTGGTGACCCTGCCCCTGCTCCACTCCCAGCACTAGGGATGTGCGAACAGAACGCAAATCGGATGTTCGGACGTTCAGTCGTTTGGTTCGAAATCCAAATTTGGGTTCGGCGGTTCGGTTCGGCTGAAGTCGGACGAACATCCGAAAATAGCGCTATTGACACCGAAATCAATACCGAATTCGAAGATTTTTTTTCAGTATCGGTATAATTTGGCCCTGGGACCTCCCCTGGTCTCCACCCCTGGTGCCAGGAAGTCTACTCCTCAGCTGCCTCCCCCTTCAAGTCACCTTTTTCCCGGCGCCAAAATCACGTTTTTCCCTACCCCAAACTCATCCGAACTCACTCGAACATGACCAAACTGTTCAGCTATTTTCGAGTTCAGTTCGGACATCCGAACAGACCGAGTTCGGACTGAACTCTGAACATCCGAACTGCGTTCACACATCCCTACCCAGCACCCTGCCATGGCAACCAGCCATGGCCCCCAGCATGGTGGCCTCCTTCCTGCAACATGTTGGCCTTCTGTGGCCTGCATGGGTTGCTCTTGACATGGAATGAGCACGTGAGAACTTCTGGGGGATGCATTCTGGGCCAGCCACCTGCTTGGCCTGTGGCAGTCATGGGCCAATATCTGGCAGTGCGGGACCACATGTGCAGTGGGTTCTGGGCCACCGTGGGTCATAGCACGCCCACATCACACCTGTTTGTTCTCTCTCTCCCCCCCCCCCCAGATTTCCATGCCTCCAAAACCTTCTCAGTCCTGACTCCTGTGGAAGTAGCAGCAGCCTCCCGAACTCCTGACCCCAAAATACTGGCATATGTGTCCCTTCTGTTCTTAATTCCATGTGCTTGGGGATCTAACCTTTTTCTCAGTTTATATCTAGAGTTCTCTCTTTCCAGCTCTTTCCAAAACTGTGAGGCAATCATGCCCCCCTCTCCCCCCCCTCTCTCATTTTCTTGTTTCAGAGAATCAGTGGAAAATAGGATCCAGTAGCGAACCTGAGTCTGCAGCTGACATAACACTGGGAGAACTAGTATATCCCAGTGAAAGGGAGAAACCCTTAGTTTAGTTTACTTTTCATGTTATTTCCAGCCCACAGATGTAGGTGCTATCTCACCTGATGGAGAAAATGGTCACCGCCAACCAGTCCATTAGTCACAAAGCTAACCCAGCAGTGGCTAATTTATAGAGTCACAATCCAGCAGATAGCAATCAACAGGAACCTGAGGCAGTCCAGGTAATTCAGCTGTATAAAAGATCTAAAGTGTTTGCCTGGGGATCATTTTATCTATCAGTGAGACCACTAGGGAGTCAGACTAGTTGAAACAGTGTCAACAGCTGAAGTCCTGTGTTTTCCGGCTGTGCCAGAATTTTGGAGCAAGCTGCGTTCTGCACTTTATTGTATTCTCAATTAGTTAATGTGTTGCTTTTATTTACACCCCACTTATTTGTTGTGAGCCATCTCTTGAAAAAGCTCTTTCCCGTTTGATCAGCTGGCAACACAGTGCCTTATTTCCCTTTATTTATTTTGCATTCGAAAATGCCGAAACTCAGAACATGACAGCACATGCTCTTGACCTTGCAACACTGACCTTATAACTAATATGTTTCATAATATCTTCTGCTGAAGATAAGGTTGACTAAACTAGATCTGTTTCGAGCCATTGGGCATTCATCCACAATGCTAAAACCAATTTCAATGAGGTCACTTTTTCACACAGAGAATGTGTAATAGTTTTTGTCTCCTGCTTTCTGATTTATACTTCTGGCAAGAATTTCTGGTTTCCCTGAAACTGAAAAGCCTTTTTATTTTTTTACAGGAAATAGTTATTTTATATTTTTTAGCACATTATGTTTTATACCTAGTAGTTCACAATACAAAGTTTGTCTTGTTTAGCTATTTTCTTTTAAATCTACCTATATTTTAGTCTCCGGTATTTATTTAGATTGGCAACCACAGTTCTGTTGTCGGAGATATTAAGCACAATATTTAAATACTTACCACTTTTATGGAGATAATTATATGCTCTATTTCCTGAACAATGAAAGCAAGACCAATGCTGAAATCTTCACATCTAACTCACTTAATGAAGCAGATGCAAAATGAGTTCTGAGGGATTAAACACCTTGGATGTACTTTGGATTGTCTCATTAAATACAATGTTCCTGAGACTGCTGTAATTACTGCATCCATTTGGTAGTTTCTCATTAATGACACTGTCATGAATAGGGGTGTACACCAGGGACCCATGTCATTTTTCATTATAGTTTTTCATTATTGTTATTTAACGAAATCTTGTTTTTCATTATTGGTGGTATTATCGGTATTGGTATCGATTTTGCGGGACAACAAAGATTTTGTTTTGGTATCATTTCCATTGTGGACTGACACCAGTGGCAGAACTGCCACCTGACACCTGCCCCAGACTCTTCAGAAGTTGAACTCCTTCCTCCCTTTTTCATTATAATGGAGTAGTAATAAGTGCACAATGACAATATGAAAAATTACTAATATGTATGTCTAACCTACACTTAATAACCTATACTATATGCAATATATTCCTATCTAAGTATCTATATCAATAAACTTCTATCTATCTATCTATCTATCTATCTATCTATCTATCTATCTATCATGCTAATATGTATATCATTAAAAAGCCTAGTATATCCACTAATGTCTATATCTAATCTAATCAAATCTATTTACAACTAATATATCTATATATAATATGAACCGGTGGAGACAGGCAGGTGAAGCGGAAAGGAAAAAACTATAGGCTCTCTCT
>QEPC01008846.1:78133-99724 GCA_003113815.1 Sphenodon punctatus
ACCCTATGTCAATGTCCATGGTCAAGATGTCATTCCACAAAGTAACCTAATCATCAACAAAGCAGCCATCAAGGTTGGTGGGTATATCTCCCAGAAAATTCTAAAAACCAATTGGATCCATCATTCTCCGGGAGCAGACCAACCCAACTGGTCCACCACCCTGACAAAGGGTACGAGGGGCTGGGATCCGGGCCTTTCGGAGGTAATGGTCCAATCAAGAGAACAGTGTTGTAACAACACCCCCTATAATCAGAACCCCTGTCTCCAGGCTGGTGCAAAACATCAGATCCTATGTCATTTCAGTTTATTGTTAGTCATGCAACCATCACAATAATAAATAATTTAAAAAGTATTAAAATAACAGAATTCCAAGGTGTAAAAATATCACTTTATCCTAAAGTCTGTCTAGTTTTATGCACTTTCACAGCAAACATTGCAACTGAATGTATAATGCGTTTGGATTTACATCCTAAAAGAAAAAAAAATTGCACGGACTGTGACCAAGATAAAAAGCCTGGCAAAGGACAATGATAATAAATCCAAATGTCCCTAAGATCAGAGTATAGTAGGCATCTTAAAAGATAATGAGGTACATTTTCAACTTCCATGTTGCAAGGACATATTCTCTCACTATGAGGAATTTTATTATAACTGCCAGTTAGAATCTTAAAATAAAATAAAGGCAATCTCAATTTAAGGAAAGCTATTCTTAAATAAGGTGTCAATATGTCTAAGTATAATTCAAATTGCCAGTCTAATTTGAAGCCTGATAGATATGGAGAAATTTTGGATTCTCTATTGAATGCTAAATCTTTCTACATTGATACATCCAGATTCTTTGTTGGACCAGTTTTTAAACTGAAGCCTAACTGACTTCAGTTGATCTACCTGTAGACCCAGCTTTAATAGACTTCCTGAGATTTGAGTTATCCAGGGATCAAATTCATACTGCTGAAAAGAATATTTCTCTGCTACAACTAGCTTTAAAAGGTAGTCCTCAGAGTCAACATGGAGAGAATGCCAGAATCTCATCCTACACCAAATTCCTTGAGTGGCTAAAGACAATAGCACGGACTCTGATTTGAGGAGTGAAGGGCAAATAGATTTTGCTAGATTCAATAAAGCTCTGATGAAGTAATTCTGTATTCTATCTAATTTGTCCCCCAAATGCAGACTCCAAATTTCTGCTGCATATAAGGTCTGTTCCCAGATCTTTGCTTTTTAAACTTGCAGCAGAACAGAGACATAGTGTCCTCTCTGTTGTTTATAGAAACGTAGAACTGCATAGGCTGTTTGCTTGGTTTTCATTTGAATAATAGTAATATGACTATTCCATAAACCCGTGTTAGAAAAATTAACACTAAGACAAGAATAGGAGTGTACTTGTTCAGTCTTCTTCCCATCTATGATCCATTCGTGGGCATATCTAACTTCTCCACAGACCGTTACTTTTGTTTTTTGGTAGTTTATTACCAAAGATTCCTTCTGAGTGTATTCTCCAACAGCCTATTCTCCTTGCATGCAGATTCTCCAAATCCAATGTGTATCCCACCTTACACATAGAGAACAAACAGAGTTGAAAACTGTTTAAGAAACATGAGAATTGGGTGGGTGAGGGTTGTGGCAGTGGGGGAGTGAAGCTCCTGGGTGGGGATATAGTGGGAAATGAGGGAAAAAGACAGGGAAGTCATGATGATCCTTGAAGGTAAAGACAAGAGCTTTGTGCTGGATGCAAAGGGGGAGAGGGAGCCAGCGGAGGGAGAAGAGGCAAAGTTGAACACGATCAAAGCAGTGGGCAAGGTAGATGAGCTTTGCAGCAAAATTAGGGCTGAAACTTGATTATCAGTTTCTCGATGAGAATCACAATTCATGTCGCGTTCTTGCAAACAATAATAAGATGAGAATCAAAACAGAATACCCAGTGCTGATGGGGGGAAGAGAAGCAGGAAGCCACACTGTTCCCTACCCACCTTTCTTACTTTGTCTGGGGCTGGCAGCTGTCTCCATGGGGAAAGCTTTCCGAAATCAAATTTTCAGGAATGGGAGGGGGGGGAGCAGTAGGGAGGGGGCAGACTCAGCTGACACATTAGCATTCTATTGGCTAACAGGAGACAGCAGCTAATAGAATGATGGAAAACTGTACTGAGTCCACCTCTTCCCTTCAGCTCTCCCCTCTCTCATCTGGAAGTCCTCTCCAGATGGGAGGGGAAAGTAGGATCAAGGGGACAGATCTTGAGCATTCTATCAGCTAGCACGAGTCTGAGTACCCAATAGAATGCATAAAAGCTGTGCTAAGCCCGCCTTTTCCCTTCAGCTCCCCCACTCCCATCTGTTTCCAACCCCAGATAAGGTAATCATATGGGTAAACATGTGAAAATCAATTACAGTACTCCTCCCTGTTTCCAGATGGGAGGGGGCACTGATGGGAAGAGGTGGGATCAGCACAGCTTTTATGCATTCTATTGAGTGCTCAGACTCCTCCTAGCCAATAGACTGGTCAAGATGGTGTACATACCCTTGACCTGGTATTCTGCACTGACCTTTAGGCGGGGAATCCAGTAGTGGGGATGTATTAACTATGCCCTTGTCATGAATGGATCATTATCTCCTCCAGGCCAGGCTCCTGCGCACGTCTGCCTCTGGAGTGGTGTAGAACCAGTTCAGTTGGTTCACCCCCAGAGACTTATGGAACCAGAAAGGTTCCGGAATGCTCTAGGGGAATTACCTCCCAATCTCGATGACTGTTCACTCAATGACCTCATTGTCTTCTGGAACAATTTGTTGGCTGAGGCCATTGACCAAACAGCTCCCAGGCATCCACTTCTGCAATGCTGATGATGCAGGTCCCCTTGGTTTACAGAATACCTGCACTGAATGAAGCAGGAAGGACGGCAGTTGGAGTGATGGTGGCACAGGACTCATGCTGAAGTCAACCGATTGCAGCATAAAGATAGTTTAAAAGCTAATCCTGTAGAGGTGTGGGCAGCAAAGAAAGAGTTCTTTGCTGCCCTCATGCATCTGCAAAGTCATGTCCAGCAGAGCTTTTCCAGGTGGTGCAGTGACTGGCCAGTCCGGCCTCTCTCCGCCTGGAACTGGAATCTTCCAGTGCCCACTGTGACATGTTTGTTGACTTTTTTGTGGATAAAATCACTCAGATTCACCGTGACTTCGATGCTGCACTTATAACAGTGGGAGAACCTGAGGTAGTGGAGGACCCGCCTTGTCTGATTTCATGGGTTCAATTTCAGGGTGTGTCACCTGCTGATGCGGTTGGTATCCTTGGGGCTGTAAGGGCCACCTTCTGTGAATTAGATCCGTGCCCATACTAGCTGGTTAAGGCCTGCTGGCAGACATTAGGGCTGTTGCTGGCAGGGGTTGTGAATGCCTCCCATAGGGAGGGCAGGGTGCCGAGCCGCCTCAAAGAGGTGGTGGTATGGTCCCTGCTTAAGAAACCATCTCTTGACATTGACTCTTCGGCCAGCTATTGACCAGTCTCTAACCTTCCCTTTTTAGGGAAGGTTACTGAATGGGTGGTGGCTCAGCAGCTTCAGGGGCATCTGGATAGGATCAGTTTTCTTGATCCCTCACAGTCTGGCTTTCATCCTGGCACGGAGACTGCATTTGTGGCTTTGGTTGATGAACCATGCCATGAATTAGATCGGGCAGATCTTCTATGTTAATTTTATTAGATCTGTCGGCTGCATTTGATACCATTGACTACGAGATGTTGGTGGCTTGGCTGCGAGGCTGGGCCGGGGTGGGCAGAATTCTTCTTGAATGGTTCTGCTCATTCCTGGTTGGGAGAACTCAGCGTATGGTTCTTGGAGAATATACTCCATCTCCCCAGGACCTCACGTGTGGAGTCCTGCAGGGTTCTATTCTGCCCCCCCTCCTGTTCAACGTGTATATGCAGCCTTTGGGCGAGGTCATGAGAGGGTTCAATGTACATTGTCATCAGTAGACCGATGACACACAACTCTACCTCTCTTTTTCTGCAGACCCAGACCCGGAAGTCTTGGTGCTCACCCGGTGCCTGGTGACTGTGGGGGACTGGATGAGGGAGAGTCATCTGAAGTTGAATCCTGACAAGACGGAGATGATGTTGGTGGGTAGGGCTCCCATCGTTGACAGAGTTTGCCCCCCTTTGAACACACAGGTCCATAGTCTGGGGCTGCTCCTCAACCCACAGCTCCGCCTGGATCTCCAGTTGGAGGCTGTGGCAAAGGGAGCATTTTGCCAGTTACATTTGGTACAACGGCTGTGCCCATATGTTTCAGACTTGGATCTGGTCACCATCATATTATCTCTTGATTAGACTACTGTCATGCACTCTATGTGGGGCGACCCTTGGGGATGGTCTGGAGGTTTATTTAATTTATTTTATTTATTTATTTATTTAGAAAAAAAAAATTACCCCGCACCTCCTGCCCACAGGGCAGCTCAGGATGGCGAACAACAAATTAAAACAATAAAACAATAAAAACAGTTTAAAAGTTAAAAATCCCATATACCACGAGAAAAACAACCCCCCCAGCCCCTCTCGCCAAAAGCCTGGTGGAACAGCCAGGTCTTACACAAACGTCAAAATGACAGGAAAGTGGGGGACAACTGAGCCTCTTCCAGGAGTGAGTTCCATAGCACAGGGGCAGCCACTGAAAAAGATCTAACATCGGTGGCCACCCATCTTGCCCAGGGAACCTCCAAAAAGGCTCCCATGGACGATCTCAAGGGTCGCACGGGCACATGAGGAGTGAGGCGGTCCTGCAGATAATCAGGGCCCAGGCTGTGTAGGGTTTTAAAGGTCAAAACCAGCACCTTGAACCTAGCCTGGTGCTTTATATGCAACCAGTGCAAAGCCTGGAGCACAGGTGTCATGTGCTCCCTACGGCCCGTCCCTGTAAGGAGATGGGCTGTGGCATTCTGCACCAGCTGCAGCCTCTGCATTCTGCACCAGCTGCACCAGCTTCTCGGACAGCCCCATGTAGAGTGCGTTGCAGTAATTCAGCCTCGAGGTGATGAAGACATGGATGACAGCTGCGAGGTCAGAGTCTGAGAGATACGGCCGATGCTTCTGGACAAGATGTAACTGCCGAAATGCACTCTCCGCCATGGCCACAACCTGAGATTCCAGGCTGAGACGTGAATCGAGGAGCACACCCAGACTCCGCACCTGAGAGATCATGGGAGGGCGAATCCGCCCTACAAGAGGAGATTCAACCACTCCAGGATCCACCAAGCCCTCGCCCACCAACATCACCTCTGTCTTGTCAGGATTCAGCTGCAGATGGCTCAACCTCACCGAAGCCCCCACAGCTGACAGACACTGGGAAAATAAGGAGACTGCATGGCCTGGGTCGATGGAAAAAGAGAGGTAGAGCTGAGTGTCATCAGTACTGATGACACTGCATGCCCTGAAACCCTCTCATGATCTCCCCTAACAGCTGCATATAGATGTTAAACAAGAGGGGGGACAGAATGGTACCCTGCGGGACTTCACACGTGAGGTCCCGGGGGGAAGATGTACATTCCCCCATGACTACCCGGTGAGTTCTCCCGGCCAGAAATGAACGAGTCCAAGACCGGATCTGGATAGGACTTCCAAATGGGAGGGGAGAGAGCTGAAGGGAAGAGGTGGGCTTAGTACAGCTTTTCAGTATTGTATTGGCTGCTGACTCCTGCTAGTCAATAAAATGCTACGGTATCACCTGTGTCTGCCCCCTCCCTCCTACTCTCCCCCCTCCCATTCCTGAAAATTTGACTTCAGAGAGCTTTCCCCGCTGAGACAACTGCCAGCCCCAGACAAAGTAAGAAAGCTGGGCAGGCAACAGTGTATCTTCCTTCCACTCCCTCCCTTTTAAAATTTCTCCAGAATAGGAGACCAGCATGGGCCCATGTGGTATGGGAGAATGGAAATTAGAAATCTTGTGAGAATCTGAATCAGGGTTGAGATGTTTGCAAGATCTCGATCCTGATTCTCAATTCTCATAAAACTCTTTTTTAAAGAATATAATCTATTCTCGTTTCAGGCCTAAGCAGAATGTTGAATGGAATTGAGAATGTCATGGGTGAGAGTGGGGAAGGCTGGTAAGGAGGAGTGTGTTTGGAAGGGATATTTTGAACAATATCTAGGTTAAAAAATATCAATAGGGAACCTTGCTGACTCATTGATACACAGGTGCTTTTTGTAGGGTTTAAAATTATTTTCAGCTTCCTTAGTTTAAGTTGTATCCCCAGGATGGTGTTCAATAATCAGTGCACACAGGAGAGTCTTTTAAATCTCTTCCCCCATTGTTATCTCACCAATGCAAGTTTGGTTCATACTGGGCATTTTTACACACACCTTAAAGTGCTGGTCTTTCAATCTTCTGGGTTTACAAGTCCACAAGTAAGGTCTGGATGCATTCTTCTCACAAACACTGCCCTGAGGAAACCTAAAGTAGCCACAGACTTGAGGAGCTGTCATGGAAACTAAGTGACCACAGCTGCATGGAGCAAAGCAGTTTACCAGGAAATCTTTTTACACACAAAAGTTCTGGGAGAAGTTCTATACAGAAGTTCAAAGCGCCAGATGTTTAAGATCTGGGTGAGTGATTTATACACACAGAAAGTTCAGGATGTAACAGCAAACATGCAGGAGTAATGTGTGTGTAAAAACACCTATTGTTTGACTCTCTTGAAAGGTTATCGATTCTAGAACTCCTCCTCCTCAAATCTCTTAAATTCTGTGAACCCATTGATGGTAGATAAGGGAATGTTAGATAGTGACATGAGGGGGTGCAATGATGAAGTTCTAGCTTGCAGTCAAACATTCCCACAGATACTATCTCAATTTCAGAAAGGAATGATGCCATTAATTCTGATACCAAGACTGCTTCCTCAGCTGACTTACAGCGTAAATCACCATGACCTGAGGATCCATCACTGCTGGTTACCAGTCTCACACTGCATATAGACTTGCCACAAATGAAATCAGTAGATGGTTTGTCGTTTCACACTTGCTCTCAAAATGAACTTGGAGTGATCACATCAGTAACATTGTTTCAAAAAAGCAACAACACAAAATTAATTAAGCTGATTCAGATTTCATCCTACATTCCAGTACTGGTGAAAGTATATGTTCAGCTGGCATGCTGGCTGCACATCCCACTGAGGGGGAGCCGCCCCCACCTCCTTTGCCAGGACAAGTTGGGGAACGGAATAAACATTTCCCCAGCCTAACCCGGCTGGAGAGGTAGGGGCAAGGAACAATGTGCAGCAGGTTGATCCTGCCCCTGTGCTGCATCCGGGGCCTTACCTCCTGCCATAACAGGCAGCCATGGCTTCCAATAACAGGCAGCCATGACTGGACGTCATGGCAACCCCCACGCTGGGCTTGGTTTGTGCAGAAATAGATGTCCCTGCCCAGTTTGGTCCACAATGGCCCATCTGGGTCACCCTTGGGCCCAGACTATGGGTGAGGAGTGGGGGGAAATTCAGATCCTATCTCCAGACTGCCTGCCCTTCTCTAAAATAGCAGCGATGCTGCTAGCACCATTTTGGAAAAGGTCATGTATGCACAGAATGGCCTAGTGGCCATTCTGCACATGCACAGATTTAAAAAAAAAAATTTTTTTAATGTTTTCAATTGATTAAATTATGGACTTATAATACAGATCCATATTTAAATCCATAAATTTACCAAAAAATGAAACAAAAAATAAACAAAAGGTAGACCACCTCTATTAACTAAGCACAAGGTTGAGTATCATCAGTATGCTGATGACACACAACTAAGGGGAGAGGAACACTGCAAAACATTGGAATACATTCATGAAGTTGAAAATTTACAGATGGGGGCATTTAGCTTTCTTACGAGGGGAGGAGGGAGTTCCTTAAGGATAAGGTAGATGGTATATGGAGAATCCTCAGTGAGTAATCTGTGCGGAGAGATTGCTGACAGAGAGACCCTGACAAAACAGGAAGGTTTTTAAGAGGGATTTGGATATTGGGAGGATGTAATATTCCTAATGTTTGGTTTCATACTAGAATCTGCCTTTGGGGGTGTATGGCAGTGGCTTCCAAAACTAATCCTAACCCATTTTAACACTTAAATATTATTCCATGACACCAGATGGAAATCAAGACATACAAAATATATGAAATAACAGTTGCACCTCTGGCAGATGGTGCAACACCATTTGGGGTCTTCACCAGTTTGTGAACTGCTACTTTACTTTAGGGTTTCCTAGAATTGTAATACCATGGGTCTACATGTATTCAATTTTATTTGTTTGTGCAGCCAGCAAGATCTCCAGCCCTTTATCATTGTATTGTAATGATTTCTTTTATGTAACTAAATCTTTTGTACAGGATTTCTCAAAATACGTTTCTAGACAACAGCTCTTTTATGGCAGAGACACACACACTCATTCTCATTATTTTAATCCAATAATTCTCATTATTTAATCCACCAATTCTCATTATTTTAATCACAATGGTATGCTTCCTGGCAGAAACCTTTACATCTAAATCATACATAGCTTTTTTTTCACAACCAGAACCACTCTGTGGCTCACTATCGGACAACACACTGTTACAGCAAAGCCCTCCTGAACAAGAGTCCAACACTATCTTCAGAGGCATTCTTCTATCAGAACATCTGCATGCAACCCAAACCAGCCAACAGCACTATTAATTATTATTATTATTATTATTATAAACATTTATACAGCGCCAGTCATGTGACCTGGTGCTGTACAGAACATAATATTAGACGCGGTCCCTGCCAGTGGCTTACAATCTAAAAGACAAAGGGGTTGGTGGGAGACAGGGAGAGGGGACAGTGGGCACTATACCACCAATGTGTATGTAAATATAATACACCTGTCTTCTTTTCCTTCTCCCAGCCACTTAATTTTCTCTTCTCCGCCTTTCCTTCATGTAAGTGTCATTGCAATGTATCTTCCTTTCTTTCATTGCTTTGACCCCCTTGGTGTTGCCTTGCTACAAGAGCATATGAATAAATAGCCAGGCAAGATTGAGAGATGTGAGAACCTAAATGAATGGTAAGAGTCTCCACAGTCCTAGGTGGTAGCATTATTTACTAGGGGGGTGGAGTGGGGGGTAGAATTTCTGGACCATTTTTCTTCTTGAGCTGGCATTCCAGTCTTTGACAAGTCTGAGTTATGTGACAATGATGCAGGATTCATGAAGGGGATAACAAGAAGTTACAGTGTGTCAGTGCAATGATGAAGGGGCAGGGATTCATTTTTGTAGTGCATGAAATTCTGCCTTGGCTCGTGTCCTGCCTCGTTAGGACACTAGGAGCTTTTACCATAAAGTAAAATGCTAATAATAGGGCAAGACCTAATCATTTTATTGGTGGAAATCTAACTTTGTAGTGAGAAAATTTATTGTCCAACCAGTAGGCATTTGCTTCTGAAGTTTAGGAAAAAAGTTTGATCACTGTATTCTTTCCTCAGATTTATGCTAAATTCTAGTTGGCTTTAATGAGTATGCCAAACACAGGACAATGGCAAAATATGTCCTTGTGTCAAGCTGTTTTTTGGTGTTAAGTCATTACAGGGTTTAATTTCTTGCACTGTCAGCAACCTACAGCTCCAAACTGGTGAGATAGGCATCTGCCTGCTAATAGCCTTAGTTAGCTACAGCCCACCTAGGGTGATTTCAGATGTTACGCAGTCCCGATTCACCACAGTGGATCCCCAGCGGTGGTGAACTGAACAACCACCCCCGTGGTCAAGGAAAGCCCCAAACAGACGTGATGGGAGCGGGACCATGGCAGGGAATTGGGCCAATAGATCACGGGCCAGGGCAGCGCAACAGATGTGCTGCTGATTCCCGGCCGTGGTCAAAACACCCACAAGCCACCGGGCAGGGGCAGGACAAAGACATGGCTGCCTGAGGGCAAATAAAGCCAGAAGGCACAAAAGGGAATAACCACACAAGGGAAATGGGAAGGGAGGGGGGAGAGGGAGAAGAGCTGCCCAGGTACCACACACAACAGGCACACAGACAACGGTGGCACAGTGGAACACACAGCCACCCAGAAGGGAAAGGAAGGGAAGGGGGGACACGGGCGCCCAGACAACACACAAGGCACACCGGGAAGAGGGGGGGCATGGAACAGGGAAGAGGGGGGGAGATGCAAAGGGGCAGGACAGGACACAGGCAATGGCAACCACGACCCCCACAGAAGAACAGTCCGCACAGTCACCCCCACAGCAACACAGGCAGTCCTGGAATGGGGGGCCCCAGGAGCTTGGGCCGAAGGCACAGCGGGAGCTCACACATCACAGGGAGCAGTCCGGGAATGGTCCAGGAGGCACACTCGGACCCCACACCCCGAAGAGGGGGTGATGGAGGGCAGGCAGCAGAGCCGGTGCAGCGCAGCAGATCAAAAGACACAGACCCCCCCCAGAGGAAGCCGTGAGGGGCAGTCCGGTAGCCCCAGAACCCAGAGGTCACACAGGAACCCAAGGGGGGGCGCAGAAGGGAGCGCTGGTGGATGAGAACAGTCAGCTGGACTCAGGTGAGTCGGTGAGTCTATGCAGAGAGCCGGCACCGGGCACCGGGGAAGCCAACCACAGAGGGGAACACCAGGTTCAGAGGCAGAGGGGGGCCCAGAGGGGCCTGGGGCCACAGGCAGGGGAAGCAGCACCCTGGGAAGCAGGCAGCACAGCAACATGGCAGAGACATCAGGGATGGAGCTGCCAGCAGAACCCAGCCCCTGGGCATGGGCGGAAGCCCACACGGTGGCAGGCAACCGGGGGCCAGGAGGCACACTGGAACTCACAGCCAGCTGCTGGGGGCCACGACAGGCCCAGGGGCCGGGTGCCCCGCTCGGTGAACCAGGTGGGGCCAATGGATCATGCCCCGGTGGTACACCAGCAAGAAAATGTGGTGGGCAATCAGGTAGTAGGCCTTGAAAGGATCCTGCATAGACATCCCCAACTGCACATCCGAACGGGACCACACGCCCGACAGCACCGACAGCTCCGCTGCGGTAGGCTCAGACATGCAACAGTCAGGTGGCCACGGAAGCTGACCCAGCTCCAACAGCCGGTGATACACCACCCCACGAGAGTACTGGTACACACGGGCCCTGTGAACACAGCCAAAGTAGGACAGGGCCAAGGCAAGGCCCCCCTCAGCAAGGCAGAGTGTGTAGGTGGCCAGGCTTCACACAGACAGGGCAGACACGGTCTCGGCCGCAGACCAGGCCACATGAGAGCACCTCATCTCCGGGATGTGCCCATTTGGGAAGGGAACCAGCCCCAGCATCTCCACATGTAGCTGGCAATCTCGAGCGCTTGCCTCATAGCCGAAGTAGCGAAGTCCAGAGCTCAGGCTCGCATAAGCACCCAACTGGCTGTCCGGGCATCCCAGGAGCAGCTGGACAGCCGGGGTGTTCCACAGGTCACACAGGGTCATGGTCTCGCGGAAGGTCCAGCTATGGGGGGCCCCATGGGGGCTGGGAAGCGGGAGCCCGGTGGAAGCACAACCAGCCATGGTCCAGTCAGACATGGAGAATAACACCACGGACAGGGGGGCAAACATTCCCCGCAGGGCCGGGGGGGGGGCTCTGAGGGGTTTCAAGGACAAGCTAGGCAGCCATGGGCCACAACAATGTATAGCAACAGAGCGAGGTGTGGGGTGCGGACCTGGCACAGCTGCAGGAAACAAGTGCCCAGACAGGACCAGCAACACACTTATCAGGCCGGCAAGGACATGGTGTTGAAAACAGGGAGAGATGAGGGGTGATGGCAGAAGGCATGCAACTGCAACGGGAACACACAGTCGTGTGTGCCCGTCCATGCGCCAGTCCCCATGTAAGGACAGCAGGTGCACTCAACAGCGTGTCCAGGGATGCCCGCCCCACAGTGGGAGGCCCAGGCAGCTGGGGGCAGGGCACCGGATGACCCAACCAATTACCAGGCTGGCATATCACACCCCCGACCCCTGGGGCTGCCAGAAACATGGAGCGGGACAGGGCGGCCACCTACTGGATGCACCTCGCACTCTCAGCTGAGTGGTATCATGCCTACACAGATCAGCTGCGCATCATTACCACAGAGCTGCACCTGGGTGCCCACCTGTTGGTTTCTGTGGCCTGAAGCGCTGCACGGTCCTGCAGGGCCCACCATGGCCAGAGGCATGCCCTGGCCCGGCTCAGGGCTCAGAGGGTGTCTGGGGCCGACTAGCAGGCCATGAGCTGGGGCCGGAGCAGGGCAGCAGCAATCTGCGAGGCAGCAGGGCACCTTCAATGGGGGAGGGAAACCTCACGCCAGGCCGCCCTGCTCGCTATGCTCATTGACAGGTGGATATGAATCACAGAGCGGGCACAGGGGTGGCGGGCCAGGGCTTTGACCCAGTGGGACGAGGCAGCCTGGAGGGTCCACTTTAGGATGGACACGCCCACCTTGCTGTGGCTCGCTGAACTCCTCACGCCCTGGCTGGAGCATCAGCACACACCCATGCGGACCCCCATACCCATAGTCCAGTGGGTCGCCATTGGGGTCTGGGCCCTAGCAATGCCCAATTCCTGCCGGTCTGTCTCCCAGCACTTCGGGGTCAACCTGAGCACCGTTGCCAGAATCCTCCGGGATGTCTGAGAGACTGTGGAGGGCATGCTCCTGGAAAGAATGATCCAGCTGATAGACCAGGGGGCTGTGATGGCCGGATACGCAGCAGGGGGCTTCCCCAACTGCATGGGTGCCGTGGATGGTACCCACATTGAGATCCTCCACCCTCCACAGGGGAGGCCGAGGAGTATGTCAACAGGCACGGGTATCACTCACTGCAGCTGTAGGCAGTTGTGGATCACTGGGGGAGGTTCATAGACATCTTCACGGGCAACTCTGACTGCAGTCACAATGCCCGGATCATGACCATGTCCCCCTTCTATGCCTGGATGTTCCAGGGGGACTTTGCTGACATGGGGATGACCTGGATCAAGGGGGTACTGATGCCCCCTGTATCCTGGGTGACCCAACCTATCCCCTCTCCCAGTGGCTAATGAAGGTGCCCCCTATGTACAGGTGCACCCGACCCCACCACCTCCACCCCCACCAGCCCCCAGCCCCCATAGTGCCCCCCTCAAACCACCCTCCCCCTTCCCCCCATCCCCTCCTTCCGCCATGTTTCCAGGGACACCCCCTTGAGCTCCCAGTGGTTTCCACGGAGCTCTGGGAGCTCGCCTCCCACCCCCACTGTCCATGTCCACAGCAGTGTCCTGGGATGCCTCATGGGCTGGCAAGGTGGCTGGTGGTTGGGGGAGGGAGGGGGAGTGGCTGCACCCCCCCGGAGGCCTGGGGGGACCCTGAGGCATATGCATGGCCCCTGTGGGCATGGAGGTGGCTGGGGCGGTTGGGGAGGGGGTGGGGGCACTAAGGGCCCCCGCATGGGGCCCTGGGTGGGCAGGGTGCCCGTCGGGGTGGCTGCTATCACATATGCACCCATGGTGCCCACGTGCAGGAGCAGGGAGGTCCTGATGTTGTGGGACATATCCATTTTGGCTGTGTGCTCCTGCACCATCCCTGTGATGGCCTGCTCCAGCTGCCCGAGCACTTCCATCTGTCTGTTGTGCTCCCGGTGCTCCCGTCTCTGCTCCAGGTGCACCTCAGCCTGGAGTCTCATGTCCCGTGCCTCCACCCACTCCAGGGATTGCTCCATGGCCGCCTCCATCCAGTACACGGGCACTATCATCCGCTCCCCCTGTTCTGCTGAGGTGCGGACAATGTCCTCTGCCTTGTCCTCCCTCCAGCAGCGGACCCGTGTCCGGTACTACCTCATGCACTGTGCTTGGGGCATGGGCACGGGTGACTGTGGTTGGTCGGGTTGCCCTGCTGGGTAAATGAAGGTGAGTTGTCTGGCACTCCGGGCACCCACCCCTGGCCCTGGGATGGGCCTGGGGATCCGTGGCCCTCTGGGGGTGTCACCTGGCCCCTTCCCTCCCCCCTCCCCATCTCCCTGGCTCCGCAGTTCTCGGGTCCCCCTCCTGCACCCCCAGGGTCCTCCCCACCCAGACTGAGTGCCTCACCAGGTTCCTCCACCTGCTGCCTGGGCTCCTCGGTGCCAGGCTCCTCACCTGCCTGGGTCTGGTGCCAGGGTGTCCTGTGCCCTGTGGGTGATGGGGGATGGTTAGTGTAGGGGTGTCCGGGTAGCCGGCTGGGGCCCGGGCTCCCTTAACCCCTTGTCTGGGGGGGATGGCCCCGGTCTGTGCATCCCCCCTGCCCCTGGTCCCCCAGTCCCTCTCCCCTCCAGGCCGCTCACTTACCCTCTATGCCCATCTCCGATCCCTCTGAGGCCAGCCCCTCTGTGTTGGTGTGCTCCCCCTGGGACCACTGGCTGAGGGTGCTGAGGGTGCTGGCCTCGGACTCCACCTGTCTGGCCTGGGGGCTCCCCGGGCTGCTGTCCGGGAAGCGGGGGCTGCAGGTGTCGGAGGTCCCTGGGCATTCCTCCTGGGGGTCCGTGGCCCTGTAACATGTGCCTTCCAGGGGGTCAGTGAGGGGAAGGGGTACATTGGCCTGTTCCCTGCCCTGTACCACAGTGGTCCCCATGACCTGCGGGGCGACTGTTGACCCCTTCATATGCAGTATGCGGTCCAGGGCATCATAGTAAGGGGTGGTTCAGGCTCCGTGTCGGGACCGCCGATTGTTGTCCCATATGGCCTTATACCCCCTCTTCAGCGCCTTGACCTTAGAGCGGCACTGTGCCACGGTCCGGTGGTGCCCCGCCACCTCCATTTCCCACACTATGTCCTCATAGACATGCTCATTGCGCTGATTGAGCGCTAGCTCCAGCTGGTACTCTAGGGTCCTCCAGATCTGGATGAAGTCCCGGGTCTCCTGCCACCCCCACTGCCCCCCTCGGTGGTAGGGCCTTCTCCCCTGTCTTCCCTGTGGGTCCTCCTCCTCCACCGCCTCCTCCTCTGTCTCCTCCCCCACCTGGGCTGGGCCGGTGTCCTCCGGGGGCTCGTCCACGCGGGCCTGTTTCTGTGTCTAAGGGGCGCAGGGGAGGGGTGGTTATGGTTGGGTGCGGTTGTGCCCCCTCCCGCGTCCCACCCCTTTTGCCCCCTTCCTGCTGGGTGCCCGGGTGGGCCCCCTGCCCCCCTTGGTGCCCCTGCATCGCCTGTTCCCCTCCCCTTGGTTCCCCTTACCCATTTCCATGTTGCCCCCTCCTGCGGTCTGGCTGATGTCCTCGGGGCGGCCTGTCTGGCTGCTGCTGCTGCTGCTTCTGCTGTTGTCCCTCCACCTCCTCCATCTGCAGCATGACCCTCACCTCCCCCTCCTCCGCCTGTGCTTCCTCCACCACTGCCACCTCCTCCACCTCCATCGCTCTCTCTCCCACCGCTCTCCTCCACCTCCCTCCTCGCTCCATCCCATCTCATTTCACTGTTGCAGATTGCCCTTTAAATCTCCCTCTGGTGCCTTTGTTGTTGCTGGTTGCCTGGCAGCGATGCTGCATGCTTTGTTCCCAGCTGGGAATCATTTTCTTTTATTCCGGCTGGTGATTGCCATCCAGATGTTACTTTTTGTTGTTTCCTGCTGGGAATCTCTTTGACCACGCTTTCGGAGATGGTCCAGCGGGGAGCTCCGGAAGCATGGTTGATTTTGACCCCACGTGGGTATTGACCATGGTGAATATCTGGCGGCTGCCAAACAGATGTTCAAGGCGCTTTGGCCACGCTGTTGGATTGACCGTGGTTCACTGTGATTGAGTGTGATCTCGTGAGGTCTGAAAATACCCATAGTTGATATCAAAGAAAAGGCAGCAACTTAAGGAGAAGTCTGCACGGAGAGTTACAGTGCACTGCAGCACAGAAAGTTGCTAATGATGGTCCAGGAAGAACCAGGAAGATTTATGGATAGCCCAAACCTCAGAGAGAGCTAAAAGGGAAGGAATCACTAAGGCCTCTTTCTCATTAGAAAAAAACACATAGCATTTGGCTCTGGGAAAAACTCTGGGGGGCAAATGCTGTGTGGCTTTTGTCACTTGGGAAAACAAAGTCTCACAGCTTTGACCCCAGTAATGTGGCAGATGCAGAGCTGGAAAACAGCTCAGCATCCTCTGCATGATTGGAGCCAAAGCCACACAGCTTTGTTGACCCATGTGACAAAAGCTGCGTAGCATTTGCCTCCTGGAGTTTTTCCCAGAGTCAAATGCTACATGGTTTATCTCATGAGAAAGTGGTCTAAGAGGGAATTGCAGGTTTGTTAAAGAATAGTCACACATTCAGTTATTGTATTCAGACACTGGCTGAGAGGAAAAAGCATTGGTGGTCTGTAGTGGACACTTTGACCTGTGTTGTGGTGTTTTTATGGCCAGCATGTGGCTTTATCTATGGGATGCATGATATCAAGAGATACCAACATGTGCTAGGATGGTTCTACAAACAGCAGAAATGCTTCTACCAGAATCAGAAGAGCCATGGCCAATTTTGCAATGCTTGAAATGTCACCGTAAAGCCATTGGATTCTGCAAAAAATAACCCCCCCAAATGGGGTTTTCTCTACCATGCCATGTGAAATGCATCTCTGGCAAAGTATGGACACTGGGGCTGATCCCATGCCCCACAGATCTTGCATGCACTTGCATGGAAACCGCGCACACCTCTATTGAGGACACATTGTGCCACACAGAAACTGTGCACATACATGCACAGGGGGTGCGGGAGGGGTCCATGGGGCATTGGATTGGCCCCACTGTCCGATGGTGTCCAGAAATTGTCACTATGGGTCAATATGTGGTATGATAGACAATGAATGACTGGAAGAGAGGGAAACAGGAAGCCGGTAGGACATATCTTTTTCACACCTTCTGGTGGCTTTGAAATGGTAAATTATGGGCTGTTATTACTGGTGGCCATTAGCTTCTAATTCTGTCAGCAGTCTTTTTGTTCTGTGCACTTCCTCTACCATTATTCCATGTATATATTTCAATACACGAACATGCGTCTAGTGTCATTTATCTGTGCGATATTCTAGACTGGAAGAACAAATGGTATGAATGGGATGTCATCCATTTATAACAGACTTTTGACTGGACGTAGTAAATTCTACCATTTATATGCTATAGTAATCTTTTTTGTGATTTTGATATCGGGAAAGTGAATCTTCAAATCCTGTAATAATAAAGGCACTAAATATGCATCCTGAGAAATAGTTGTAATAAAAATGTTATGTATGGTGCCTGTGTTTAAAGATATATTTAGGCTATGCCCAAATGTGGATTTTGAGTGTGAAGTACCAAGACCTTTTCACCAAGAATTTGCCATATTCCGTGTCCACTTCCTCCCAAAAGAAATTCACTGGTCAAGGGTGGGTGTGCTTAAGAGTAGAGAGGTTGTAGATCTGCATTGTAACTTCCTATCCTAGTTCCACCCCCACCGTACCTCCAGCCACCTTCTCATGCAGCTTTATCCTTAAGAATGGTCATGACTTGGGCCACACAAAGAGAGAGAGGTTCCAAATTAACAAAAGCGGAAACCAAGAATGTCTGGAAATTCCAAACATCAGTGGATGTGACTGCACTGAGGACTTAGCCCAAGTAAATGGAGATTATCTGAATTTTCATATCATTCATGCAACCTGAGGTAAAATCTGTAACGGAGGGGAGGGGGTACATCTAAAAGGTATGGAACTAGAGCTAAAACAGGTAGCTGATTTCCTACCCATGGGTAAGACCTGCATTTTTGAGTACTGTGTCAAGTACTCAGGCTATTCGATTACCAATTGGGTAACAGCAAAGTAAAAAAACCAGTCATTTCTGGTACATTTCAGTTATTTCTGGTTTCAAGTTTCTAATTACTTGTTTGTATATCATAACAGAAAACTGAAAAATTGGGATGGAATATAAAGAAATAGAGGACCAGAACTTGGAAAATTGGGACTGGAAGCTGACATTCTTTTTGGGACGGAAAACGAAAAAATAGGTATTGGGAGTCAAACAACTAGGATTGGAATCGAAAAATTGGTACCACAAGTCAACGTTCTGGGACACTGGGTACCCAAATTGAGTTGAAAGTGGGTATCTATCGGAAACTATGTTATCAGGCCAGGTCAGGCAGCAGAAATTTGATGGGTATATCCATTTTTCTGTGTAGTCGTTTCAGCTCTATGTGGAACTGATACAAATAAAACATGTACAATCTTATGTTGTCATGTTCGTGCTATTCTAATAAGTGGCAAATTTGGGGGGGAGGCAGGGGGTGAAAAATTGACTGGGGTAGGTGGAGACATGTTTTTAGATTAGCCATTTAGTTACAATTTCATCAGTGGAATATTTGGGAAGTTCTTTAGTTATCTAACAGCAAGGTGTTTACAGTCTGCTAAACTATGGTTAATATATTCCAAACTTATTTTATTTTTATTTAATTATTTTTTTAAAGAAAAAAAAAGAAAAAACAGTATTATTTATGAACCATTAATTGGAGCTTCTCCCATGCCCTGTGGAGCACTACACGAACCGCATGCAAACTTTGTGCGCCCCCAGCACGGGGCATATGGCACTCATACAAACCATGTGGCTGTGAGCACATGCATGCATGTGGCTGCACGCGTGGGGCATAGGATCAGCCCCATTGTCTTTATAAACAGCCACATGGTCATGGAATTAGACTAATGGTTTTGGAGAGAGCATGGTTGCTGTATTGGTCTCAGTTGTAAGAGGGAGAAACAAAGTAGTACAGATGGTAACTTTTATTGGAACAACTTCTCCAAACCTGAGCATCTTCAGAAGGCCATGGAAGGCCTATTTATTTGGCTAGACTTTCTATAGGCAAATATAAGGTTTGGCGGTGGTAATGGGGGTTACTTTGGATTTTATTTGGTTCACTTTTATTGTTTTTTATATTTTCATATGTTTATAAGTCATCCTGAGCCTGTGGGAAAGGACAAGGGTATAAATTAGGTCTGAAACTCGATTCTCAGATTTTTGCTTTTATCGGTGAGAATCAGGGTTCTCAACTCATTCTTGCAAATAGGAAGGATCTGACAAACTGCCTGGATTCTCACTGAGAAAAGCAAGAAACTTGAGACAGCCCTCTCTCTCCCCACAGGGGCTTGGGTACTTGCCTTAGCAAGGGAAAAGGGGAACCCACACCCAGATTCTCCCCCTGCCCCGACCAAGGCAGCACCTCAGGAAGTGCCCAAGCACTTGATAGCTAAAATTCATGTATATGGGGGAGAGAGTGGATCGCCACACTCCCTTTGCAAGGGAACTTGGGCACTCCCAGGGTCCCAGATTTCCAGCCTTCTCCCTCCCAGCAAAACAGATGTTTGGTGGTGGGGGAGAGCTGGACTGGAAATCTCATGAGAACTCACACCAGGTGTTGAGATCCCAGTGTGATCTCTAGCCTGGTTCTCATTTTCCTGAAATTTCTCACGAGAATTTTTAAATTCTTGTTTCAGCTCTAGTATACATCCAAACAAACACATAAATAAATAATTAAATAAATAAATAAAGCAAGCAAGCAAATTTCTGTTGGTGAGAGTATGCAAGCTTTTGGGGCACAAAGGGCCCTTCCTCAGACATATAAAAAGTCAGAACTATTGACATTTTTACATGCCAGACAGAAAGGACGGGGGGAGGAGGGTTGCCGTGTTGGGTCAAAATGTAAGAGATGGAGACCAAAGGGTGCTTTTAGAAGGACATGGAGACAGCCTACCTGCTCCCACAGCTGCACTGGAGGTGAAATCCTATTAGGCCTCTGTTTGTTTGTGATGTTTATTGCTTTCAGCATTTCCTAATAACTTATCATTGTCTTAGCCATTCCCTCTCTGAGTAGTGTCTGTTTGTTGTGGTAAATCTGTTCTTCCACTCCAGGTCTCATGCTTCTTGGTGGTTTATTAGCTCTTGTCCCTCATCTATCCTGTTATTTATACTTTCTGTTGTTGTTGCACTTCACAGTTTCTTGTAGCCGACACTTCTAGAGGTATGCAACAGGGGCCCATGACATTTTCATTTTTGTTTTTCATTTTCATTATTTAAATCTGTCATTTTCATTTTCATAAATATAAAATTGTCATTTTTGTTTTCACTTTCATTTTTGTTTTCCATTGGTTTCAATGGAAAACACATTGTTGGCTGTAACTTTTTTGTTTGTTACTATATTTGGTGAAAACATGGAGGGATTGTACCTCCAATAGACAGCATTATGTGTACCAAATTCCAAAAAGATTGCATGAAGTAATCCAATGTTAGAAGCGATTGAATTATTTTATTTTGCATAAATCTTCATATACATTCTTAGGTGTAACTTCTTTGCCTCACATTTAATGTAGATGAAAAGTGGCAATGCCCCTTCCCATATTCACTATCTCTGCCAACTTTCAGAAGGATTGGATAAAGGCTCCTGGTGGTATAAGCAATTAACTTATAATTGTATGTCTGACTGTAACATCTTTGTAGTCCAATCAGTGTACATGAAATTTGGCAGGGATCTATATCACACTTTCACAATCATCTTTGCCAAATATCAGAAACATGTAAAAAATCATTCCAATTTTATATGCCTGAACAGCATATGCAGAGAAGAAGCCTATGTCAGGGATTCTCTTACGTGTCACTGTGGTATAAGATTTGTGATGCCAATTGGCCAGCAGAAATGTCAACCAAATATCCTCATTCTGTGCTGTGACCATCCCAAAATCTCTCCCCCACTTGTTACTGGGAAGTCAGAAGCATCTGTATAGGAAAGAGCCAATAGAGATTCTCTTATGTCCTCTGTCACACTGCTGCAGGATGTGATTGTGATGATAATTTGCCAGCGTGGATGTGTAAACTATGTCTCCTGATTTCTGGGATGCTATCCCCAAAGTCCCAGTTATGTTCCTTTTATGCCCGCCTGAGGGTCGCCCCATATGCCCACTTCGATGCTAATACTGATTGGTCCTGTAAAGCTGGAAGCATGCAGTAATTACAGCATGCAAAATGTGTCTGTCAGTCTTTTAGGTTGCTCCACATCCTCCCTCCTACAGCCTCTCTCCACCTGCTGTGCCAAGTGCCTGCCTCTGACTGGCACTGCATGTGCTGCTATTTATCTGAATAATGGTCTTCAAGTGGACAACTTCAATTGCTTATAACATTGGGTCCCTTTATCAAATTGTCCAGTAGTTTGGCAGAGATGACAGGAGAGGTATATGATACATTTCTGCCAAATATCTTGTAAATAGATTGGAATATACAAACGTTACAGCTGGAAATGTAGTTTCAAGTTAGTGTCTTATATCATCAGGACTAGGGATGGGCAAACGTGGTTCGGATGTTCGGAGTTCAGCCTGAACTTGGCCTGTTCAGATGACCGAACTGAACCAAACTTCCGAACACGAACTGGCCAAACCGAACTCAATCCGAACGGCGAAATTACCGAACAGTTTGGTCAGTTCAGATTGCGTTTGGGTGAGTTCAGCTGGCAAAAAAAGGTTCACTGTAAGGTCAAACAGGGAGGGGTAGTACTAGTCACTGAGGAGCAGACTTCCAGGCACCAGGGGTGGAGAGGCTTGCAAGAAATGAAACTATCTGCCTCCCCCCTTCCCAACACCTTCTGAGCTAGTCGCTGTTCCTGAACAGCAGGCGTTGAGTAGGATT
>QEPC01008846.1:117222-155019 GCA_003113815.1 Sphenodon punctatus
CCCCCCACTCCCCTCCCAGGGAACCCAGGAGCCCTGGCTCCCAGCCCCCTTACTCTAGCCCACCCCCTCCCCCCATCCCCCCTGACCCCACAATTTACACACTGGTGGAGGCTCAGCTTGGAGGCTCATCAGTAGGGATGAAGAGGCAGCAGCTGTTACTGCGTCACAATTCCCATATGCCATTTCGGAATTGCCCACGCCACACGGTGGCTTTTCTGTGGACATTCTGCTAATTCCGCCTGCATTCTGCAAATTGCGGAATTGCGGGAAAATTGCGGAAACTGTCAGAAAACCGCTGTTCTGCTATTTTGTGATGCTGACGGAATGGCGGAAGTAGCAAAAATGTCATGTTTCTGCTATTTTGCGAAGCCTGTGGAAGTAGCGGCATGAAATTAGCAGAATTGCGGAAGTAGCAGACTGAAACTAGTGGAATGAAAGCCTCTGCCATGCCATACCACTAATTGTGGAAGCCCTGTTTCTGATGGAAATAGCTACCACTGCAACATTCCGCTACAGCCCTACTCATCAGGCTCCGTCCTTTTCATCCGGGAGCCCGGACCAGTCCCATCCTCTGTCCTCCTGATGGCTGCGTGGGAGCTCCCAGGCCTGAACTGTTCAGTCGGGCCTGGGAGCTGCCGCACAGCCGGGCTTCCCCAAGTTCCTCCTCCCTCCAAGAGTCAAGTCATTTTGGGGTGGAGCTGGGAGCTGCGCATGCAGCAGGAGCTCCCAGCCCCCCCTCCCTGCACATCCGTGGAATGGGAAGTTCACACCAGGGCACCTGTATGCAGTGCCCTGGTATGGACTTTCCCCCTGTTCAGCCCCTGCAATTGAACAGTGCCCTCTGCGGCACTGTTCCATTGCAGGGTCCCTTTATGCGTAATGGATGGCGCTTCTAGCTGCCCATTCAGCATAAAAGGAAACACCTCCCTTTTGTCCCTGAAAGGCTTCCTTAGGAAGTCTTTTTGGGGTGGGGGGTTGAGTCACCGGTTGTGTGTGCGTGCATGCACACAACCGGTGAGAATGTTCAGAGCCATCTCTCAGAACCTGGTTTAAAGCAGCAACCTTCCCTGAAGGTGGCTCCGAACATTCAGTGCATGGCCACTTTTTTCTTTTTTTTCTTGGCAGACTTTGGGCTGGCTGGCCGGGGGAGTCCTGGAGCGGCATTTCCCCTCCCTCCCTAGGTGGCCCACCGCCACTGTATATACCGTTCATCCAGTTGTACAGCAGCCTCCCTGCATGCACTGAGTGAGCTGGTCTCTGAGGTGGTCTTGTGGTCCCCCAGGACAATAGTTCTGGGGGCTTCAATATGCATGCTGACACCAGTCTTGGAGTGGTGGAGTGTCAGTTTATGGCTGCCATGGCAACCATGGGCCTGTCTCAGAGAGTAGTGGGCCCCACACACGTTCGAGGACATACCCTGGACATGATATTTTGCACAGGTGTTGAGGCAGGGGATCCATTGGTAGGGGAGGTGTCAACAGTGCCCTTGTCATGGATGGATCATTATTTCCTCTGGGCAGATATTCTGGATCATGTTGGCCCCGAGGAGGGTGTAGAACCAGTTAGGCTGGTTCGCTCTGAAGGCTTATGTAACCCAAAAGGTTCCAAATATCTCTAAGGGATGTTTCCACTGACCTCTAGGGGATGTTTCCTCTGACCTCAATGTCCGCTCACTCAATGACCTCATGTCCAGGTGGAATATTGTGTTAACGGAGGCCATCGACTGTGTGGCTCCCAGGCATCCACTCCCAAATTTCTGACAACGCAGCTCCCCGTGGTATACGGAGGAGCTGCAGTGGATGAAGCAGGAAGGGTGGCGGTTAGATCAACGGTGGTGTCATTCGTGTACTGAAGTTGACTGCTTGTGGCATAGAGTCTGGTTACGTACCTATGCCATTGTGGTGTGGACAACAAAGAAGATTTTCTTTGCTGCCCTCATTGCATCTGCTAAGTCCTGCCCAGCTGAGCTGTTGTGGGTGGTGAGGGGGCTAGTCAGTATGATCTCCCTCCACCTGGACGTAGAACCATCAAATGCTCGCTGTGATTTGTTTGTAGATTTTTTTGCAGATAAAATCACTCAAATTCACAACAGTTTTGATGCAATCTTTATAGCAGAGAATGGGTAAGAGGCAGTAGAAGCCCCTTCTTGTCCTCTTTTATGGGATGAGTTTTGGGCAATCTCACCCTCGGATGCGGGGGATGTTCTTGGGACTGTTTGAGCCACCTATTGTGAATTAGATCCATGCCCATCCTGGCTGGTTAAGGCTAGCCAGGAGACATTGCGGCCGTTGCTGGCGGGGATTGTCAGCGCCTCCCTTGGGGAGGACAGGGTGCCGGGCTGTCTCAAAGAGGCAGTGGTGCAGCCCCTGCTCAAGAAACCATCTTTGGACATTGACGGCCTTGCCAGTTATCGATCAGTCTCTAAACCTTCCCCTTTTATGGAAGGTTATTGAATGGGTGGTAGCTCAGCAGCTTCAGGGGAATTTGAACTGGGGTTACTTTCTCAATCCTTCGCAGTCAGGCTTCCGTTCGGGTTATGGCACGGAGACTGCACTTTTGACCTTGGCTGACGACCTCTCCCATGAGTTGGACTGGGGTCGTTCGACCCTGTTGATCCTGTTAGATCTCTTGGCTGCATTTGATACTGTTGATCACGAGTTGTTGGTGACTTGGCTGAGGGACAGGGCAGGAATTGGTGGGACTGTTCTTGAATGGTTCCACTCTTTCCTGGTTGGGACACCCCAGCGTGTGGTGCTGGGGGAGTTTTCATCTTCCCCCCGGGGCCTCACGTGTGGAGTACCACAGGGTTCCATCTTATCCCCTCTCTTGTTCAGTGTGTACATGCAGCCTTTGGGGGAGATTGTTAAGGAGTATGGAGTGAGATGTTATAAATATGCTGATAACACCCGGCTATAGCTTTCATTTTCCTTCGACTCAGGCCCGGCAGTCTCGGTGCTTACCCGGTATTTGTCCGCTGTGGGGGAGTGGATGAGGGCAAGCCACTTGATGCTAAATCCTAAGAAGACGGAGGTGATGGTTGTGGGGAAGGCTGAGGGAGTGGTGGCCCCCATCATAGATGGGGTCCATCCTCCCCTGGTTTCTCAGGTCCAGAGTCTGGGGGTACTCCTGGACCCACAGCTCCAACTGGATGCCCAGGTGGTGGCTGTGGCGAAGGGAGAATTTTGCCAGTTACATCTGATGCATCGACTTAGGCCATATGTCTCAGACTCGGATCTGGCCACAGTCATCCATGCTTTTTTTACCTCGAGACTGGATTACTGCAACGTGCTCTACGTGGAACTATCCTTGGTGCTGGTTCAGAAGCTGCAGTTGGTGCAGAATGCAGTGGGCCGTCTCTTAACTGAGATGGGCTGACGCGAACATATTACACCAGTGCTTCGCTCTCTGCACTGGCTGGCGATAGGTTTCCGGGCCCAATTCAAGATGTTGGTGCTGACCTTTAAAGCCCTAAACAGCTTGGGCCCTGCCTATCTACAGGATCACCTCACCCTCCGGGTCCTGAATCGACCCCTTCAGTTGGCTGGGGGCGCCCTCCTCAGGGTTCCCCAGGGTTCCCAGGTGTCTACTATGAGGAGGGCATTCTCTGTGTCTGCACCACGACTGTGGAACTCCCTCCCATGAGAGATGTGCTTGGCTGCCAGCCTCCCCTCTTTTCACAGACAATGGGTATTTTCAGATGTTACGAGATCACAGTCAACCACAGTGAACCACGGTCAATTTTGCTGCGGGGCCAAAGCACCCTGAAAGTCTGTTTGGTGGCTGCCAGATGTTCACCACGGCCGATTCCCACATGGGGTCAATTTCAACCATGCTTCCCGGGCTCCCCGCGGGCCGAGCTCTGAAAATATGGTCAAAGTGATTCCCAGCAGGAAGCAATAAAAAGTAACATCTGGCCGGCGATCACAGCCCGGAATCCCTGGCGGGATTCTGGGTCATGGTCAAAGCGGCTGGGCACTGCGGCCGCATTGGCCGTGGTGCCCGCCTGCTTCACCAGGGGGCAGGCAGTGGGGGAGAGTGAGAGGGCGGAGCTGTGCAGCCACACGTTGCACCACGCGGCCCCACTCCCTCCCTAATTCCCCACCGGGATCAGCCGGCACATCTGTTCAGGCCATTTTTTGACCATGGGGGGTGGTTATTTCATTCACCCCGCTGGGCATTCACTGGGACAAATCAGGACGGCGTAACATCTGAAATCACCCAATGTAAGATCTGGCTGTTCCGCCAGGCCTTTCCCGAGGGAGATGAGGTTGGTGGGGTGGGTTAGTAATGTAATCATGATTGTTTATTTTAATGTTTAAAATGTTTGTAAGATGTTGTGAGCTGCCCCGAGATGCCAGAGGTAGGAGGGAGTGGCATATAAATTTTACAATCAATCAATCAATCAATCAATCAATCAATAAGAGGGGGGAAAGAATCCTGGGAGGAAGAGAGACAAGGAGCAATGGTCAAGGTCTGATGCCAGAATCTGGGGGCATACAAGAAGACAGGGACCCAAAGGCCAGGGCTAGACATAGAAGGAATATAGCAATGGGAATAAAAAGGCGAGAAGTCTGGGCCAGGCAACAAGGCTCTGACCCAGACAGGCCAGACTTCCAAGAGGTATTGCACACACAAGAAACAGAAGGTAACAAAGCAGCACCCCACAATACCAGAAACCCAACAGTAAGAATTCAGTTAGGGAAACCAGAGAAGGGGATTAAGAATATAGGACTACCCTGGCGGAGAAAACCCAGAAGGCTATAACAGAATTTCTATAATTACGAAGGAGGTCTATGCTGGGAAGAGAGTCAAGGTGATCAAGAGACTTAACACAGCTGAAGGAATTCAAAGGGACTATGGCTAAGGGGGAGGAGGACTATGTTCAGAAGGGACTCAGGGCTACAAGGACTGAGCACAACTGGGGGAATCTTAGAGACAATGAATAAGAGAGTGGACAACTGAGCCAGGAAGAGATTCAGTGCTATAAAGACTGAGCACAGCAGAGGAAGTCTGAGAAACTATTACTAAGAGGGAGGAGGTCTGTGTCATGGAGAGAGTCAGGGCTACAAGGGCTGAGCACAGATGAAGGACTCTGAGGGACTATGGCTAGTAGGGAGGGAACCTGAGACACAAGGGGAAACCAAGCCAGAAACAAAGACAAAACAGAGATGAAGCTAGAGAGAAACAGGAATTTAGGCACCAAGTAGAGACCAACTAGTACCATGATGTTTTTTAATGGATACCTCTCCAGTTGGTGGAGAGGTATGCAAGCTTTCGGACTTGGACAAGAGGCAGTCTTCTAACACTCAAGACGGTGGCACC
The DNA here is from genome assembly GCA_003113815.1 of Sphenodon punctatus. NCBI lineage: Eukaryota > Metazoa > Chordata > Lepidosauria > Sphenodontia > Sphenodontidae > Sphenodon > Sphenodon punctatus. Next base: position 122,545 of record QEPC01008846.1, read on the forward strand.
ATCAGGGCAGGAACTATGTTCCAGAGGATGGGGTTTGATTCCAGCACCTGACAGTAGGTAGGAGTGGAGGATGGGGCTGGAAATTTGGAGTGTACGAACTGGAGAGCAGTGAAGCCAGAAGGTAATAAGGACTAGAGTGTGGGAACTGGAATGAGCCAAGCAACACAGGGGACTATGGGTTAGACTCTGTTCTGTTGTACTGGCAAATTCAGGAGGGAGACCTGGAAGTTGAATACCTTCATCCAGCCAATCCTTGCAGAGGTCACACTTAGCCAGTCAGGAACTCTTTGGGCCTGCTCTCAGAAACTTAGCACAGCTGAAGGAACTCAAAGGGAGTTTGTACACCTGGTTCTTTGCTCCCAGATTGACAAGCTTCTGGGCTATACAGGGCTCTTCCTCAGACATGTAGGAAGTGAGAAAGTTTGTCTCAACCCCAGAAAGCCCCCAGCAGGCATTGCAGCGCCCAGAAAGCCCCTCCAGGTGAGCAGGGCCCCACCCCATAGCCACAAGCCAAAGGTGCACGCCCGCGCCCAGCGGGCGGCAACAAAAGGGCGCTGGCCGTTTTGTGGCCGTTGTGCGGCCGGAGCGAGGACAGCGAGGGGCCACCCCCCTGACAGCACGCACACGACACCTGCAGGCCTGGACTCCCCCCGATACTGAACAGGTAATACCTATGATGCCTCCCTATACCTCCCTCACCTCCTCGCCCTCTCTCACCTCCCTCCTTCTAGCCTCTCTCACGCACCCCCTCCTTCTCCCTCTCCCTTCACCAGCAGCCTTTCTCCAGCCAACCTACCCCTTATCCTCACCCACGCCCATCCCCCCTCCCCACCCTCATCCCCCCTTACCCATTCCCCCTAGGCCTAAACCCGGCCGTTCCCCATCCCCCAACCTCATCCGCATCCCCTGCCTTCCCAAACACCAATTGCCTTTTTCCTGCTCCCTCTGGAACTGCCGCTCGTCCGTGGCTAAAGCTCCCTTCATCCACGATCTCTTCCTCTCTCGCCCCTTTCAACTCCTGGCTCTTACGGAAACCTGGATCACGCCCTCCAACTCTGTTACCCCGGCTGCTCTATCCTCCGGGGGCCTGTCGTTCTCTCACCGCCCCCGCCCTGAGGGCCTGGGTGGTGGTGTGGGCTTGCTCCTTGCTAAGCACTGCCAATTCAAAACCCTCTCCCCTCCCCCCTCCTCCTCCTTCCCTTCCTTTGAGGCCCACTCTGTGCGCTTATACTCCCCTCTACACCTTCGGGTTGCTGTCATCTACCGCCCCCCGGGTTCCCTCTCCTCTTTCCTCCCGGACTTTGAATCCTGGCTCACCTTCTTCCTCTCCGATGATATCCCCACTCTTATCCTTGGTGATTTCAACATTCACGTTGACACGCCCTCCGCCCCCTCTGTTTCCCGCTTTCTCTCTCTCGCTTCCTCCTTTAATCTCCGACTCTGGACCGACTCCCCCACTCATACTGACGGCCATTCCCTCGACCTCGTCTTCACTCGAAACTGTTCTCTAACTGACCTCTCCTTTGACCCCTTCCCTAGTTCTGATCACTTCCTCGGCTCCTTCAGCCTTTCCCACCGACCCCCCTCCGCCTCCCCCTCTATGCGCCCCTTCCGCAATATGCAGGCCCTTACTCCCTCGGAGTTTGCCGCACATCTTTCCCCCCTTCTCCCCCCCGTTTTCGCCTCCTCCTCCCCTGACTCTGCTGTCTCTGCTCTCAACGCTTCTCTCTCCTCGACCCTTGACTCTCTTGCCCCCCCCTCTGCTCGCCCCGTCCGCCCCCTCGACCCCCGCCCCTGGCTTACCCCTGCCATCCGCTACCTCCGCTCCTGCGCCCGGGCTGCCGAACGCCTCTGGCGCAAATCCCGCTCCCTCCCTGACTTCCTCCATTACAAATTCTCCCTCTCCTCCCTCTCCTCGGCTATCTCCCTAGCTAGGCAGCGCTATTATGCCTCTAGGATCGAATCTTTCTCCCGCGACCCTCGCCGCCTTTTCTCTACTTTCGACTCCCTTCTCAAACCCCCCTGCCCTCCCCCGCCCTCTTCCCTTGCTGCTCGGGATCTTGCGTCGTTCTTCACCTCCAAGATTGACAAGATCCGTCGGGATATTGCCTCCCGCCCCCCTCCGCCCCCCGCTCCCCTCCCGCCCCCTCCCCCGCCCCCCTCCCTCCTCGCATCCTTCCCTCCTGCCTCTCTCCAGGAAATCTCTGCTCTTCTCTCTTCATCCAACCCCTCCACCTGCCCCCTTGACCCGATCCCCTCCCGCCTCCTGACCTCTATTGCTCCCACTGTCGCTCCCCCCCTTCTGCATGTTGTCAATCTCTCCCTTTCCACAGGCTCCTTCCCCTCTGCCTTCAAACATGCCACTGTCTCCCCCATCCTCAAAAAGCCTACCCTGGACCCTTTCGATCCCTCTAGTTACCGGCCGGTCTCCCTCCTTCCCTTTGCTTCGAAGCTCCTGGAACGTGTCGTCTACTCCCGCTGCCTGAACCTCCTCTCTGCCAACTCCTCCCTCGACCCTCTCCAGTCCGGCTTCCGCCCCCTCCACTCTACTGAAACTGCCCTGGCCAAGATCACCAATGATCTACTTGTCGCTAAATCGAAGCGCCACTACTCCGTTCTTGTCCTCCTTGACCTCTCTGCCGCCTTTGACACTGTCGACCACTCGCTCCTCTTGGACTCCCTTTACTCTTTGGGCTTCCGTGGCTCTGTCTTTGACTGGTTCTCCTCCTACCTCTCTGACCGCTCCTTTAATGTCTCCCTCCCCGAGTCGACCTCCCCCTCCCTTCCCCTCTCGGTTGGGGTTCCCCAAGGTTCTGTCCTTGGCCCTCTCCTCTTCTCTATCTACACCCGGTCCCTTGGTGAAATTATTGCCTCCCACGGGTTCCAATACCATCTCTATGCTGATGACACCCAACTCTATCTCTCTACCCCCTCTCTCTCCTCCTCTGTCCGCTCACGCCTCGTCGACTGCCTCTCTGATATCTCCGCCTGGATGTCCCGACGCCAACTCAAACTGAACATGGCCAAGACTGAACTCCTCATTTTTCCTCCATCCCCCTCCTCTCCCTCTGACCTGACCATCTGCATTGATGGGGTCACCATCCGTCCTGTTCTCCGTGCCCGCAGCTTGGGCTTCATTTTTGACACGCACCTCTCCTTTAAACCTTACATTGACTCTGTGGCCAAATCCTGCCGATTCGCTCTCCTCAACATTGCCCGCATACGCCCCTTTCTATCTGTCTCCTCGGCCAAAATCCTTGTTCATGCCATGGTTATCTCTCGCCTCGACTACTGCAACCTCCTCCTTGCTGGCCTCCCTCGCTCCCACCTGTCCCCCCTTGTGGCGATCCAAAACTCTGCCGCCAAGGTCATTCACTCTGCCCGTCGCTTCGACCATGTGACGCCTCTCCTCCTCTCCCTTCACTGGCTCCCCCTTCCTGAACGTATCCTGTTCAAACTCCTGGTTTTCACGTTCAAATCGCTCCATGACCAAGCTCCCCCTTACCTCTCGGACCTAATCGCCCTACGCGCTCCTGCGCGCGCTCTCCGCTCTTCCGCTGTCCCCTCCCTCGCTCTCCCTCGCTTCTCCTGCTCGCCCAACCGCCTTCGTCCCTTCTCCCTCGCTGCCCCGCATGCCTGGAACTCCCTCCCTGCCGACGTCCGCCTCGCCTCCTCCCTCCGCTCCTTCAAATCCCTCCTCAAGACCCACCTTTTCCATGCTGCCTTTCCCAATGCCCTCTAGTCTTTCCCCTTGCTCTTACTGTCAGCCCTCCTCTGCTGACTGCTGCTACCGACCACCTTGTAACCAAGCCAAGTACACGCACCTGAGACTTCGCATCCGCCTGAATGTTTGTTTGTCTTCTCCCATGTCTCTCCCGCTGTCCCCTCTCCTTGTCTCCCCCTCCTTGTCTTTTAGATTGTAAGCCACAGGTAGGGACCGCAGCTGATTATATGTTCTGTACAGCGCCAGGTTGTTACTGGCGCTTTATAAATGTTTAATAATAATAATAATAATAATAATTTTGAGATGTAAGTATAATTTTGTGATGCCAAGAGAGAGAAAAAGCATATTAAATAGCAATTGGAACAGTGAATCCATCTGTAGATGTTAGGAGGTCCCATCCCAAAGCTTGGGAACTTCTCTTATGAACGTTTAATATTTTAATACTTCCTTCTGTACTATGGTCTTTTATTTGGAGTCGCTGGTTGCTGGAAGTTTGAGAGATTTCCATATCCATGATGTTTTTCCTTTTCCCCTCAGGCTCTTACATAATGGTCTACTAGCAATGGTCATGTAGTCATGTTGATATAGTGTATTTCTAAAGATGTGTTTACCTGCATTGGGATGTATAGGCTGAGCACATACAGCTGATAGCTAGATAGCAAAGAGGTAACAACCGTCTTCTAGTACAAAACAAATAAGATAAACTGAAGTCTCCCAGCCCCTTGCCCACCATATGTTATATCAGCTCAAACGCTTGCCTGCAGCGGCCGCAGTTCAATAATGATCTTCATGCGGCTACTACAGAACTCATTACTCTGGGCAAATTGCTTTATATACTATAATGTGCTGTGTTGGAGTCTAGAGGGACATGGACCCCAAACAGTGCTTAATACAGACCATAAAATATTTAGAGCTTGATACATTAGTTTCAAAATGCTTAGGAATGTAAAACTTTACCCAACAAAAAGAAAGATGAGAAAAGGGGGGGGGGAGGAATCTTTTCATTCCCGTTAAAGGCAGTGATTTAATAGAGTTTCATTACAGAGTATTTACCCTGTGATAATCAATTACTTTCCTCAAATTAAAATATAAATTAGGCTGTCTAGGAAAAAAGGAAGCTCTAAATCAATTGGTTCTAGTTGCAAATAAATACAAATTTTACAGCCATGCTTTCCTAATGTCAAAACTAACACATCATGGCAGAACGTAAACAGTATTAGCCTCTGTGTTTCTTAACCTATCAGCTATGTTAATTTGATTTTTCCCCCTACCTTGCCAGAACAAATGTAACCTTTCTTTAAAACTTCCTCATGACACAGCATTACACACGGAGAACTGCACCTACAATACCCTGAATGGTCTGGGCAGGAAACATGTAGCAGGCTTATTCATGACAAGCCAAGCAGTCATAAAAGCTCACCAATTCTTCTGTTCTCATTTTTCAAGCTGGCATACATGCCCTGCATAAGAAAGTTCTTTCCCAGGCAAAAATGTACACTGTAATTATTTTGAATAAGATGCCATGACTCATCAGTGGAGCAATAATATCAAAATACAAGGAGAGGGGAGAGGCTTTTGAAAACTGTGTAGGAGGCAGTGCACTCCCCAGCCTGTTGTATTCATGTACTTCCTCTGCAGATTACAGTTTGCCGTATAGCAGAATGCCAGACATGGGGGAAAAAATCAGTTTGAAAGCTGTTTAATAAGCCTGATCGAGATTCTCCAGGATCATCTGTGTAAAAAAAAATGAGGAAAGACTTACAAAGGATTTTCATGGAGGAGCATAGCTAGGTTGGAGTGGGGCCCCATGCAGAAGATGGAATGGGCCCCAACACTCCTCTCTCCCAGCAGAAAGAGCCTGCCCCTCACCCACAAACTCCAGGGTTATGGGCCCAGTTCAGCGGCGACACCTGTCCCTGTTATAGCTTGTTTACGTGCATGTTTCAGTATTTTAGAGATACCAGGCACACAGGGTGTTTTTAAACAAGCAAAGCGATGGGGGTGGGGGTGCGTTTATGGCTGCTGAGTGGCACTGCTGCAGAGCACTCACTTAGGTGGAATATGTAGGGGGAATGATTCAAATGGGTGGCTCCCAGGGTGGCCACTGCAGCCACAGAGGCAACCCCATGAACTCCCCCGTAGGGCTGAGATGAGAATTAAAACAATTCTTGTGAGACATCTTGCAAGAACGAGAACCAGGGTCGAGATCTCGCTGGGATCTCGACACCGGAGGTGCACTCAGACGAAACACTGCTAGAATCAGATGTTCACAGGGCCATAGAAAGAAACTGTAAAATAAGTAGGGTTGTGAGTTTTCTTTGCCCCAAAATTGGAAATTCTCTGGAAAAACAACCACCACCCAATTTCTCTGATGAAAAACTCCAAAATCTGCATTTTTTGGCCATTAAAATTGGAAACTGTTTATTGCAAATTAGTCATTTTTGTGACAATTTGATGCACTGGTTGCCACTGAAATAACAAATGAAACAATATCTGATGCCAGCCAGCCTATGCATGAAGCCCAAGTCTCTCCCTCTGCAGGTGGTGGTGGTGGGGAGGTATTGCTCCAATTCCCTCCTCCCTGCCAGCCCCAGCATGGACCCCAACATATGCTACCTTGCCAAACACCAAACGTGGCTGTGTTCTTCTCACACCAAATCTCTTCTCTTAGACGCAGGCACACACCAGAACCTTCACAGAGCTTCCACTTCTTTAAATTTCCACTGTCACCAGTGAGTTTTTGCAGGCAGAAATTTCTTAGAAAACCTGAAATTCCATGTTTTTCTCTGGGAAAACAGGAATTATGTGTGCTTCTTTGATGAAATGGGAATTCCGCATTTTTTCTCATTTTCCATGCTAAACGGAAACCAAGGAACCCTGATAATGAACTCCAAGTGAACCCTGGATCACTGATGCATGTGAATGAGGCTTTAAAGTAGGATCTAACTATCAGATCAGAATGGGAATTAAATTAGATCTACTCTTCATATCTGAGTTTAAAGCATGGCTGGAATTTGGATTGCATCACTTACACACAATAGTGATCAGGGGCTCATTATACAACTTCCAGGGCCTGGAGGACATTGGATTCTAGCAGAGTTACATGTGAGTTCACTTGTGGTTCAAGTTCTCAGTGAGGTTTTGACTAAGGTCCCCCCACTCTGCCTACCAGGAGATCCTCTCATTCCCCCCCTCCCCCAGCAGCGCTTTGCAAGCTACCAAGCAGTGCTTGAAGGCACTCCCTCGCATGAGGACCAGGGGGACCCGGATCCCCCTGCTTCCCTTGCCAAGGCAGCTCCTCAAGTGGCATCCACAAGTTCCTTTGCAAAGTGCTGTGCTGGGTGGAGAGGGCAGCAGATCCTCTCTTCTCACCCCCACCTCTTCCTGTGCTGTCCTGTGCAGTGCTTTACTAGTGGCTGGGCTTGGCTTGGGGGTGCTTCCTGGGGATGGGGGGGGAGTGGAAGTGGGGGAGGGGGGAGTGCGTGGGGCAGGAGGGCTGACTCAAGTGTTTCACCTTTCCCAGTGAGAATCCAGGTAGTTTCTCAGTTTGTTCTCATTTGCAAGGATAAGCTGAGAGAACCCTGATTTTCACAGAGAAAAGCGAGAATCTGAGAATCGAGTTTCCTAATCCCCCCTGCCACAGACCGGAGGGGAAAGTACACTGGGCTGGCCTTTGCAAGTGACATGTCCCCAGCACGAGTGCTGAGGAATCTGGGCTCCCCAGTGCTCCCAGCCAGTTCTTGTGACTTGTACAGGCTGCTTCCCTTGCCCACAGTATGTCTGAGCCACAGCCCTGCTGTTTGCTGGTGGGGATGGCTGTCACTGTTCATATGGTTGGGAGCTCCATGACCCCCTATTGCCACAGACTATTTGGCTTACACCACATAGAACACTCTGGATTTCCCAGTAGTGCCCCGTGCGTGCTCATGAGTGGGTGCCCCGTGGCTCATGGGAGCGTGCATCTGGACACTCCAACTTCAGATCGGTGGTGGGCTCTGTGGCTCCTGTGTGGCCATGAGGGGTAGCATCTCATCTAAAAACACCCATAGTTAGTAATGTTTAGCCCCATAGCAACATTCAGAGGACACGCCAAAGTGTAGGTTCAAATTCCAGAGCTGCATACTAATGCCCCCCTTTTTACAGGAGATTCTAGTTCTAGGAAAATATTACACATCAGCGCTACAGAGAACATTACCATTGGCTTCATTGGGAACCCATTGTCGAACTGCTGTTGATCTAGCATGATTGTGCCCTTGCATTCCAGTTGGTAGGATTCTCCTTCCATACAACCACTTCCTGCAGGGTGTGAAGTAGGACTAATTACTACTTGGGAAAGACGTGTACTGTGACCCACATCTCCGGGGTTGTAGTGCTTTTCATGTTTGTTCTTTTCCTTTGTGGGCTTGCAGAGATGTTTTGGAGGAACCAGAATTCAGTTGACATATTTTCATGCTGCTGCTGCTGGTGGTGTGAGTGTGAGAGAGAGACTATACACAAGACCTTGGGGGGAGGGGGAGGAAATCATGTATGAATTTTGCAACTGTACAGATTTTCAGATGTACTAGTTCATAATCCATGCAGCTGAAGTGAAGAAAGCAATGGTTTAGTGCATTTACTTCGTATGATCTGTTACTTCTTGACTATGATTTAAGCATCTCTTTTACATGGTATGTGGCTGCATTTCTAGAGACAGATTAAGTCAGTGTTTTCCCCAGATGCTTTTGTTTCATTGACAGGTAGAATTTAAATAATGTGTTGTATTCCAAGAGAATAATGATCAATTATTCATATCCAACAGGAGGCCGTTCTAAAGGGCCTTTCCTGGTGTTACCAACGTTCCTGCCCTACTACTTTAATCCTCTTTGTTTGTGATACACATGAGGGTTTTTTTTTCTTCCCTCATAACACAAAGGTGGATAAGTATGGCTCATCAGCCTCCCACAAGTTAGGGATTTTTCAGTTTTTCTAAGCAAGCTGATGTTTTTGCCGTACAGTGCACTAAGGCTGAGTGAGCTTTGGAGAGAAACTGTCATCATAAAAACCCACAGTGAAGCAAAGGTTGTAATCCTCTGATAATTTCTGCTGTGTCCTGGGGTGATCTCTTTTCAATAAAGAATCCTTTATTAATTTATTATTATTATTATTATTATTATTTTAAACATACAAAATCACAGCGCATGCCAGGGGTGCATGCTGGTCTATGAGTCTTGAGATCGGCCCCAATGAGTTTAAAATATATTGGTGATGTCAAGTTGAACAGAGAATACAAACAGCTAAATTTCATCCTAGTATCTAGCAGAGAATTTCAGGTACAAGAGGCACATTTGCACCAAAGAAAATCTGGGAATAACTCATCTTATGTCAATGTAAATTGAATGTAAGATTTGAATCGGGTTCAGAAGAAAAACTGCATTGACATAGGATTAGGAGTGTGCAGTTACAAATGAAGCCCCATTTATTTTAGTAACTAAAGATAGAAAAATGGATGACTAAGCTAACAATTGTCGTTTACTTTCATCTGATTTTGTTTTTAAAATAATAATAAAAAACAAATTCTTTAAAAAAATCTCTTTGCATATGCAAAATGTCCACCGTGGCTATTCTGTGCATGTGCAATTTTTGCCAAAAAATTGCTGCCTGTTTTGAAAACAGCCCCAGGAGCCATTTTGCACATGCACCAGTGATTTTTAAAACATTTATTTTATTTTTAATTAAGGATCCTTTGTAGAAAAAGAGATCACCACAAGACACAGCACAAATTCTCATAGGGTTACTCTTTGCTTCACAGTAGGTTTATATGATGACAGTTTCTCTCCAAAGCTCACTCAACCTTAATGTATTATACAGCAAAAGGTAGATTTTGATTAGACATTAGAAAAAAAATAATAATCATAAAAGAGCTGTTTGGCATTGGAACAAGTTGCCTAGGGAGATTGTAAGCTTTCTGTCACGGGAGGTTTTCCAAAAGAGCCTGGGCAGTCATAAATCATTGTTCAATGATGCTGTAGTGGTAATCATCCTATATCCAAGCAGGGGGATTGGACTAGATCATGCTTGAAATCCCTTCCAACTCTAACGTTCTGTGATTTGGGTACTGCTGTAGTAGAGTAGCCCATTGCCATCATGTGATGTCAGGAAATGGAGTAGTAAAGAACCACTTAGACTTCCTTGTCCAGTCATAATAAGCATCAAGAAGTTAATACATTCCATATGGAGTTAACCTGAGCTCACAGAATTCTTGGTCCTTCAGTTCCTCAAGAAAACCTGGATGTGTAGTGGGAGGAGCTTACTTGGGGACTTCTTGGTAGGAACCGACTCTTTGCACACTGCATTTGCTGCGTTAGTTAGTTAGTTAGTGTTAATACCCTGCCCCACTCGCCACTGGAGTCACAGGGCAGCTCACAATATAAAACAATACAAAAAGACAATTTCATAAAATCATCAATAAAACAACAACAACAACAACAACAAAATAAAGATCTGCGTACAAAATCCCCCCCAAACCCTCCTCCCCCAAAGAATGCCTGGTGGAAAAGCCATGTCTTGCAACTACGTCAGAAGGGCAGGAGATCTGGGCTGAGGTGAACCTCAACCAGAAGAGCATTCCAAAGCGATGGTGCAGAGGCTGAGAACGCCCTCCTGTCTGTGCGGACCCACCAATAACACAGGACCTCTAGGAGGGCATCCCCAGAAGACCACAGGGGCCGCCCCAGGACCTGGGGGAGGGGTGAAGCAATCTTTCAGATAAGTGGGGTCCAGAACAAACTGTGTAGGGGTTTAAAGGTCAAAAACAGCACCTTGAAACAGGCCCAGAACAAAATTGGCAGCCAGTGCAGCACCCAGGGCACAGGTGTTTATGTGTTCCCTGCAACTAATCCCCATAAGGAGGAAAGCCACCTCATTCTGCACCAGCTGCAGTTTCTGGACTGTCACCAAGGGCAGCCCCATGTAGAGTGCATTACAGTAGTCCAGTCTCAAGGAAAAAATGCATAGATGATGGTGGCGAGATCAGTGTCCAAGAAATAAGTCTTTTCACCAGATGTAATTGGTGAAAGTCACCCCTGGTCACAGCCGACACCTGAAGATCTAGGTGCAGCTGTGGATCCAGGAGCACCCCCAGACTCTGCACTGATGGAGCTAATGGAGGGCGAATGCCCCCAATAATGGGGGTGACCCCCTCCCTCAAATCACCAGTCTCACCAACCAACATCACCTCCGTCTTGTTGGGATTGATCTTCAACCAGCTCTGCCTCATCCAGTCCCCCACAGCTGCCAAATACTGGGACAGCAAGGAGACGGCCGGACCTGGGTCCGATGAAAAAGACAAATACAGCTGGGTATCATCCGCATATTGATGACATTGGACCCCGCCCCCCCAGCTGTGAACAACCTCCCCCAGCAGCTTCATGTAAACGTTAAACAGGAGCAGGGACAAGATGGACCCCTGCGGTACTCCACATCGGAGCCCCCCCAGGGAAGATGTACAATCCCCAAGTACCACCCGGTGGGACCTATCCATCAGATAGGAACAGAACCATTGTAAAATGGTCCCATCCACCCCAGCCAAATCTGGCAGGCGCGTCACCAAAAACTCATGTCGAAAGCAGTGTCGAAATCCGCTGAGAGATCTAACAGATTTAGAAGGGTCATAAGACCACTATCTAGTTCCACAAGGTGGTCGTTGACCAAGGCCACCAACGCTGTCTTTGTACCATAACCCGGACAAAAGCCTGACTGTGCAGGATCTAGAAAACTGATGCGGTCCAGATGAACCTGAAGCTGACGGGCCACTACCCGCTCAATAACCTTCCCTAAAAAGGGAATGTTAGAGACCGGGGTGTCAATGTCAAGAGATTAGTGATGGGCAAACAGAACCAAGTTCGGAAATTCGGTTCGGTTCGGTTCAGTTCACTTCGGAAATTCAGTTCAGCTCGGAAGTTCGGTTCGATCGACCGAACTATTCGAGTTCGGTCCGAACTCCGAACTTCCGAACAAAGTTTGGAAATTCAAACCCCATTGAACTAAATGGAATATTATCTTTTAGGGATGGGCAAACAGATCCGAGCCGAGTTCGGAAATTCAGTTCGGTTCGAAAATCAAGTTCGGTTCAGAAGTTCGGTTCGGTCGACCGAACTAGTCGAGTTCGATCCGAACTCTGAACTTCCGAACCTTGTTCTCCCATCCCTACAAGAGATGGTTTCTTGAAGAGATGGCGAACCACAGCCTCCTTCAAACATTCCTGTACTCTCCCCTCCTGAAGGGTTCCATGGAATGAGGGAGAATTGTTGTTTTCTTAGTTTGTTCTGATATTTGCTATGAGGCAAATATCCTCTAGTACTTAAGAAAGGAAGAGAAATGCCAACACTTTTCTATAGAGCCACGTCTGCTGTAAATCAAATGAAAATTATGTTTTGGTTGCTGTGGGTTAGAAAGACACTGGTGACTTTCTTTGATCGGGGCTTTCAAATGTACCCTTTCATGTCATGCTTCTTATTGTCATAAGGCAGGTGTGACCAGCTGGGACTTTTTTCAACCCTCAGACAGCCACCGCCTCTCTGCTGTTCCCTGAAACAAAGGTTAACTGCCTCAAAAGAGTTAAGTCTTAGTATATGTCAAACAAGCTGTCCCTCTGGGTGAGGAGGATGACACTTTATTTTAAAATTCCTTTGTGACTTATGGTGGTAACCTAAGGATGAGCCTCACACAGATCAAAATAACCATGTAAAAAGATGAGCTGTACCTCATGCATTGACAAAACAGCTTACCTGGCAGCAGCCTTAAATGATGAGAGTGCAAGTAAGCACAGCCTAGTAAAGCAAAGCTTCAAATGATAAGCATTCTCAGGTAAAAATGCTAACCTTTACTCACTGTACAGCTGGCATCTTATTTATTTAATATTGGTTGTTGCGCTCATGACTAATCCCTGCTGCATTAATCATTGGTAGGAAAGAAGTTGATCATTGGTAGGAAAGAAGTTGCACTGTGTGGTCTCTTAAAAGTCTCTTGCATTTTTCATCTATCTCTAATATCGTCTTCATCTAAACTGAACACCATGGATCAATGAGGCTGGCAGAATGGTGCTGGAAAATCTAGATATCCTAGATAGTCCTGGTGCATGATTCTGTCTAGTAGTGCTTGGGCAGTAAGCAGTACACAGTGTGTAGTTGCAGAAGCATGTGATATTTTATAGGGAAATCTTATGTCTATTGGCAGTAGGGGCAAAATGTAAATTATTCAGTGTGACTATTATCCATCATATTTTGATTCTTTAAACCAAATCAAACAGGATACTACTACTAATAATAATTAATAAATAAATAAATAACTTGTGGGTGTTTTCAGACTTGACAGCTCCATGGATTTCCACACTTTTCCAAGTGTGGAAATCTGTGATGCTGTCACGTCGAAAACCAGTCGCCAGATGTTGGTCTGGACCAGAATCCCAGTTTGCATGGACTGTGGCAGTGTTTAGTTCAAGCTGTTCCTCGGGACCATCCCCATCTAAGCAGTGCCAAAGCCTGTGCAAGGGACTCCAGACTAGGGCTGATGTGGCAGCAGCTGTTACTGCGCTGCGATTCCACCATTTCGGAATTGCCCGTGCCACACCGCAGCTTTTCTGAGGACATTCTGCTAATTCCGCCAGCATTCTGCAAATTGTGGAATTGCAGAAAAATTGCAGAAACTGTTGGAAAACAGCTGTTCCGCTATTTTGTGGTGCTGGCGGAATGGCGGAAGTAGCTAAAATGTCATGTTTCTGCTATTTTGCGAAGCCTGTGGAAGTAGCGGAATGAAATTACCAGAACTGCGGAAGTAGCGGAATGAAACTAGAGGAATGAAAGCCTCTGCCATGCCATACCACTAATTGCGGAAACGCTGTTTCCGGTAGAAATAGCTACCGCTGCAACATTCCACTACAGCCCTACTCCAGACTGGTGTAAATCAGGCCATCTGGTCTGCTGGCCCAATTGCACTTACCCCGGTCCAAATTCTCAGTGGTTCTGAGCAATCATATAGGCCGCCATGACTGCCCGTCAGTGAACTCCTGGAACTGTGGGGGTGGGGCGACACATCACTCCACCCTCTCCCAGTCCGAGTTGCTGTCACTCTTGCTTGGTGGCCCGGGCGAATCCTTCCCAGAGTAAGGACCTCACTCCGGGCAGGGCACCATCATGTCTAAAAACACCCTTTATTAATAGTGCCCCCTGCCTTACATGGCACTCGGAGTGCTTAATAAAAATACTTTAAAAAGTTAAAAACAATATAAGCAATTTCAAACAATTTAAAACAATTATTAAAAAATATAAAATGGGGCAGGAAAAAAGGGAGGACAAAGTACATTGAGGGAACCACCAGTGAATCCTAAAAGCACCTAGAGAATAAATACATTTCCAGGTGCTTTTAAAGGTAAGAAGGGAGGAACTGAGATGAACATCCAGAGGGAGTGAGTTCCACACCAACGGGCCTGCCACAGCAAAAGCCTGATTGGCTGTCAACTTCAGATGCAATAGCAGGACCCCCGAACAACAAGTGGTTCCTAAGCACAGATACCCATCAGTGTGAGGTTCCAGATGTAGATCTTGAATATACCCAGGTCTTAAACCATTCAGGACCTTAAAAACCAGCAGAACAATCTTAAACTCGATCTGTCGACACACAGGTAGTCAATGCAAAGAACACAGGGTAGGCGTAATATGATCACAGCTGCCTAAACCAGTAAGTAGCTGAGCTGACGCATTCTGAACAAGCTGCAAGTGACAGAGAAGCACTGCCAACAGGCCATAGAAGAGGGACTTACAAAAGTAAAGCCTCATGGTAACCAGGGCATGGTTTACTGTGGCAAGGTCAGCCTGGGATAAATAAGGGTGTAATTTACAAAATGGTGTAACTGAAAAAAGCATTTCCAAACCACGTCCTACACCTGGACCATCATAAACAGAGTGTGGCCGAAAATGACAACAAAGTTCTTTACTTCGCCCAGTACCTCTACCCATTCCCCAGCAACATTCAGCGGACTGAGGGATGCAAGGGCATCCTCATATTGGCTTTCCATTCCCACCATCACCTCCTTAGTCTTCCCTGGATTGAGCATGAGGTATCTCCAATGCATCCAGGCATCTATGTCATTCAGGCATTCCTCCAAGGCAGAGGATGAGTTGGCAGGGCTTACAGGGCAAGGGATATTCAGTTGTGTAACATCAGCATACTGATGATCCTCAGCCCCATGCTTGATCATGACATCTCTAAAGGACTGCATGTACAAGCTGAACAACATGGGTGAAAGAATAGAACCTTGAGGGATGCCACAGTTCAGTCCACTCATTGATGATGCTTATCCATCCATTATTACCGATTGATTTCTCCCTCCCAGGTATGACTGAAATCACCAACTGGAAGCTCCCATCACACCAGCAATATTCATGAGCTGCCGAAGCAGAAATCCATGGTAAATTGTACCAAAATAATAATAATAAAAAATTTATTGTTCAAGCCGTAGCTATAACAAGATTGCATAGGTAAAAATACAGCATACAATACACAAACTGAGTACAAGTATCCTTTCATACATAATTTAAATTCCATCGGCCGTCGGCCTTGTTCAGAAATAAAAAGTACCTAAAAATTAAGAAATGGCTTACCCTTCGCGGGGGTTATGACGCCAACATTTGTCCCCTGTCAAAACGTCCCAACCAACAATGTCATCCCACTGAACAATATCTCCACCTCCCATCAAAAAACTAGTAAACTTTACTTCATAACCGAGGTAGTTACAAAATAGATCGTGGTACAAATAGTTTTACCGTAACCACAACAGGTACACCAATCACATTCCAAACTAATATATCGATATATCCCCAGGCAATTCTCCCATGCCTTAAAAATAGGCATATCATGCGGTAAACTATCGGCCACTTTACCATTTATAAATACTTCTCTGAGGCAACCTCTCCCTTCAAGGGTTTGGATGGCCCAGCACCTGTTGTCTAATCCGAGCCACCGCCCAACAGTAGGTAGCCACTGCCCTAGTTGTTTCAGAATCTCTGGAACTCAAGAGTCTCCATAGGTCATAACCCAGAGCATCGGCCCTCATGGGAAGATCCCCAAATACTTATACCTGGGCCCAGTGAATGAGGGACAATGGAAAAGAATATGCTCAGAGGTATCCCTCTCTCCCAGATGGCAAAGGGAGCACAACCGCTGGTCATAAGGGATACCTGCATAACGGCCCTCCAAAATAGCCAATGGGAAGACATTAGCCCTCATTCTAAAAAATGCTGATCGTTTATTGGCATCCTGCCACTCAAAAAGGTAATAAGGGCCTGATGCGGATTGGTTATGTGGTTTAAAGTCTGGGGCTACCCTCTGGGCAGCCATAACTACTCCCTCCATTTGGAGGTTCTGATCGTGCAGCCATCTTTTGATTAGGCTCCTAGTAGCCTCCAGCCCAAGGTGCCCCAAGCAATTGGGTGAGAAACCCAGTTTTGCGACCTCTCGCTCCACCACTGACTTCCAGTTGTCCCCTAGACCAGATGAAAAGGTCAGGTTCAGCAATGTACCTTAAGAGGGAGGGGGGTAAAGGACCACCCTGGCCCAGTAGTTAAGCAATACCAACTGGGCATGTACTCTAAGGGGTAAACACAGGGCTTCTGCTCTTAGAATCACTTGGGGGGTCCCCCTAGGGACCCATTGTACCAAAATGGCCAGTTGTCCTCAATCTAAAATCATCAGCAGATAATTCATCACCCTGACAAGTGCACTCTCTATCCCATGAGATGGCTTGAATCCCAATTGGAATTTCCCCCAAATATCATTAATATCCTGGTGTCTCTGTGGTCCCACAGCCTTCTCAATCACCTTCCTTAGGAAAGGCAGATTGGAGATTGGGTGATAATTGGCAAGCACTCCAATATCAAGAGATGGTTTCTTGAGGAGAGAGTGAACCTCCGCTCACTTGAGGGTAGGGATGGGCGAAGAGAACGCCGTTCGGATGTTCGGTTCGAAACACACCAGATTTAGCAATCTTTGTAGCCGTACAACAACCAATCAGCTATGGTGCTTTTGGTTAGGTATGGCCGCTCCAGCACTAAAACACACAAGGTAATGATCGGACCACCCAACAGGGGTGATGCAATCATCTGAAACTGGAAAGTCCAGCCTGAAAATGAGATCAAATGCCCGACTGGCACTGTTGGTGCTCTTGGGTAAAACCCAGAGATGCCATCACATCCTGAAACTCGGAAGCTGGACCCCCATAGCCACAACCATGGTGCACATTAGAGTCCTGCAGGACAAACATCCTTGGACACTCGAAAAGCAACAAGGACACCAGATCCAGGAATCTGACTCCAAATTCCACCACATTACCTGGGTGTCTATACACCAGCAGGACCATAAATCTGTGATGCCTCAGCATCACAGGATGCACCCAGGCACTTGAAAGTCCCTGTCTCCAGCATGGGCCACCTTATGCATTGTAGACAGGATAAAAAAATCAAAGCGCCCCCCCCTCCTTTTTTTTTTGTTCTGCACAAGGTTGGTGGATCACTGAGAAGACTGGCAGAACTAGCTGTGCCAAAGTAGGGCCTGCAGCATCATACAGCCAAGTTTCGGTAATACACGCCTGGTCCTCGTTGGTGACACTCTACAACAGAATCACATAGAGTGTCAGTTTTATTTACCACAGACCTGACATTAGCCATCCAGATCCTCACACAGGAGGAATCCAAATTGCTCATTCCCCCTTGGCCCATCAAAGTACTCACAATGGGCTCCACGGCAATTTTCTGAAAGCTTCCAAAATGGGATGTCTTTCTCCATCTCTGTGGATCTCCCCCACCCCCTACTTGTCACTCTAATGGGTATCCTAAAGTTAGCTTTCTCAGTTCTCTCACCCACTCCAGACATCCTCCCTCCTAGTGGGACGATCTTTCATTCACACACAAAAAACAAAAAGACAAACAAACAATAATGACAGCGGCTGCCTAGGTAGGAGACTCACACCCTCCTACCTGGGAACCACCTAGCACAACACAAATGCAGGGGATTGGAGGGCACTCTCACTGCCCATCTGTTCCAGACAACCACTCACTCCCCACAGGTTCAACAATAGAGGGCCCTCTCACTGCCCCCCAGTCATAAAACACCTAATAAACACCACTCACCAAAGATGGCCCACTATCCACTGGTGAGGAAAAAAACAGGAAAGGGGGGTAAAATAAAATACAAATAACTGTTATTAGAAATCATAGGTCTTCATTCTAGTTCTTATAGGGGCCATGGCCACTAACGGACCACCACCGACTGATGCCTTTTGGATGGCATCCTTCAGGATCCTTTCCCTCAATGTCTACCTGTAGAGGAAGGGGTCATGTTAGCATCCTCCTCTGCCAATCATTGAAGCCTCCCAGTAATTGTCCCCAAGCAGCTCAGTCCAGCACAGCACAGCACTCATCCTGATTTGCTAGCCAATTTGAACAGTTTGGTTCTGGCTATTTGGTTTACTGAGTCTGCATTCCCATCCGCGGCAGAGAGACCAGCGAGGGAAGACGTGACAGCGGGGAGGAGCCAGGGAGCAGCAGAAGAGCCGGTGCCAGCAGGAATCTGCTGCGGCTTCCCTCTGGTGCGAATGGGGATGTGCTGCGGCTTCCCTCGCACATGTCAGGGCACAAAATCCTGCCCTGACTTGCGCGAGAGAAGCCACTGCAGATCCCCGTTTGCACCGGCTCTTCTTCTGCTCTCTGGCTCCTTCCCGCTGCCGCGTCTTCCCTCATGGGTCTCTCCACCGCAGATGGGAATGCAGCCTCCGTTTGTTTTGGTTATTTGTATACTTTATTTTGGCTATTTGGGGAATGCAATGGTGCTAAATACCATTGCAATCAATAACTGGGTATGCATATACATTTTGGACGCAGATACTGGTAAGCTATATGGATGGCTATACAAATATGCAAATATAGTATCTTCAAATACAGACAATCATATCAGTTTCACCTCAAATTGGCAACATTAAAAATATAATCATGTGTACTGTCTATTTTATTTTCACTAATGGGAAGTCTATGTGTGCCTTCCAGATATTAAAAAACTGTGGCTTGAAACGCTGTGGAAAGCACCCCATGATAACCCCAGAGGGGGATTTCTACTAGGATGATGTGATGTCTGAATGGCTGTCCTGCATGAAACCCCCAGGGCACAGAAGTTGAGATATCATAACAGCTCCATGGAACCCTCACTGTTAGGTAGGGTTACCTGAAGTCCGTTCTGTGTCATTTTTATACATTTGTCTTGCCTAAAATGGGTTTTCTTTTTAGTGAGACTCATTGGGTGTTTTTACACACACTTTCCTCCTGCATATTTGCTGTTACATCTGAACTTTCTGTGTGTCTACATCACTCACCCCGATCTTAAACATCTGGCTCTTTGAACTTCTCCCAGAACTTTTGTGTGTAAAAAGTTCTCCTGGTAAACTGCTTTGCTCGACGCAGCTGTGGTCACTTGGTTTCCATGGCAGCTCCTCACATCTACAGCTGTAGCTACTTTAGGCTGCCTCAAGGCATTGTTTGTGTGACGAATGCATCCTGGGACAACCTCAGGGCAGTGTGTGTGTGTGAAGAATGCATCCGGAACTTACTTGTGGACTTGTAAACCCAGAAGATTGAAAGACCAACACTTTAACGTGTGTGTAAAAATGCCATCCCAGCCTCTTTTTAAAAGGGAGAAAGTACATTCCTAGTTTTCTTGGATGGGGAGAATAGCTTGAAAATATATGATTATTTTGTATAATTTGAAAATTTTAAAATATTGACTACTTGAACCTTTTTCCTTAATTTTTATCTAAAGCTTATTTCACTTTTAAAAATGAGTCTTGCTGGTCAGTATCACTGTTACATCCAGCCCCTAGTGTTTCTAGCACCTACCATTTGGAATTGTTTCTCTGAACTCCAAATCTAACTGGGAGTTAAATCATACCTCCCGACATTTTGATAGAGCAAGCAGAAACAGGAATGTGACAATGTGACTGAGTAGCCAGAGGCAGGTGGGGAGGGGGCAAAAAAGAGACAATGGGCGCCAATGTACTCAGGATTGGGTGTAGGGTGAGACTTACAGGGGTACTACCACACCCTCTTGTGAGGGGTGGTACAGGCATGGTGGAAAGTGTGTGGTTAATGTCATGGTCCCCCAGTGAGAGAGGGGAGCAAGCATGGGTGTTTTTCAGACTGTAGGTTTTAATCTGTTTTTAAATTGCCATTTAAATTATAACTAGGGCTGAAACAAATTTTCACCAAAATGAAAATCTCGTCAAAATCCCAGTTTCTGATATCGTCTCTGATGAATTGAGAACCTCCTGGCATTTGGTAATGTCTCGACCAACATTTCAGTTCTCGATTTACTGACTTTCCACTTACTCAGATCCTGTTAAACCAATTATTCTGATTTAGAGGCTCTGGAGTGAAGGTCAAAGGGCTTTGCTATTTACCACTTTGTCATTTATTTCAACTCCCAAGAGGTAATACTGACGTAATATCACATTTCTTGCACCCCATTTTCCTTGTACTTCCTTGTCACTCATTAGTTGATATACAGATTCCTTTACTAATCTGCAATCCAGTTGCAGATTGGTGAAAGCAAAGGTAAGAGCAATTATTCTGATGTAGAACAATTCTGATTTAAGGTATTTTTAGACGTGACAGCTCAGTGAGCTGCCATGCTTAAATCAACCCGGGGTGAGCCCCCTCAACCTGGGCAGGTGTCTGCCCGGCTGTCAAACAAATGTTCTGATGGCTGGGGCTGTGGAGGGGGCGGGAGAGAGTGTGGGGGAACGTGTGGACGTGGGTTCTCACAGTCCTGTCCCCGTACTCCTTAGTGTGGCCCCACCTCCTCCCTGACGGGCAGGTGTGATGACCTATGAGGCCACTGTGCCTGCCTGGAACTGCTTCGACCACAGGACGGGGTTAGGTGAAGTGGGCCATCAGACAGGATGGCCTTCTCTACCATGGTCCGGGGACACCTACCTCGGACCACGGTAGGGCTTAACTAGGAGCCCAGTGCACATCCCATGTTATCCCTGCCATAATCCCAGGTTACTTCTGCTCCCACCCATGGTAAACATCGGGGCAGGGGCAGACATGACACCCCTGCTCATGGCCATGCTGGGGTAAGTAAAAAAGTACTATCGGTACTGAAACCGATTTTTTTTTTGGTATTGGTATTTTTGACCCTAAAACCACCCCTGGTGTCCACCCCTGGTGCCAGGAAGTCTGCTCCTCAGCTGCCTCCCCCTTCCAGTCACGTTTTTCCCTCCCAAAGTCACATTTTCCCCACCCCCGAACTCATCCGAACTCACCCGAGTTTTTCTGAACTGTTTGCAAGTTCGAGCGTTCGGTTTGGAAGTTCAGTTCGGTCATCTGAACAGGCCAAGTTCGGGCTGAACTCTGAACTTCTGAACTGCATTCACCCATCCCTAGTCCAAATATCCGAACCGATTTCTGTTCTCACATCCCTAAGAAAAGTCTTACACTGCCTCTGGAAGGTGCTCAGACTCAGACTCAAATGAACATCTGAGGGAAGGAAGTTCCTCAGCAACAGAGAAAACCCCCCCACAAGTCTTCGTCATACAAACAAGACTAACAGACAGTACGCACAAGGAGGCAGTCCCAGCTGGTAGCAAAGGCTGCAGTGCGTCATGGAAGACCTGAAATAGACTTGAAAAGAAAAACCTCAGCGAAGGTTGCTTCCATTGGAAGCAGAGCATTTGTGAACTTTTGCATTATGTGGAAACTTAAACGTTCATGCTGTTTTTGCCATTTTCCGATATTTTTTGCAAGCTGAAAAATAACATGGGCTGGGCCAAACCCAAGCCCTGTATGTGCCAGTCCAAAGCCCCATGTGTGCCCCTCTCATTTGCCAGCTAAGCATTGGGAAAGTGCAGGAATTTGCCATAAAAGTGCTGGAAAAATAACATAAAATTTATAAAATTCTCCATAAGTGATGAAGCCCCAGAAAGTGACAAAAAATCCCAGAAAGTGACAAAAAATGACCCCCAAAATGGTGGAAGCATAGAATCACCAGAAACTGATGAAGTATCAACAAACAATCTCAAGCACTCTTGAAAGGTTGGTATTTTCCTTCAGAACAGGAACAATTGCTTTCATCGTAGCCCTAGTGATAAACTGCTCTAAGTTATATACATTCTAGTCTCCCCTGTCTTAAATATTAGATTCTTTGTGTCATTGAACCCTTTTGGGTGATTTCAGACATCAGGCGCTCCCGGGTCACCACAGCGGATTCCCAACCCTGGCTTGCCAGCGAACCCCCTCCCGTGGTCCAGGACAGCCCTGAACAGATGTGCCGGGAGTGGGACCACGGCAAGGAAATGGACGGATGGACCACAATCCGGAGCAGCGCAATGGATGTTATGCCAATTCTGGACTGTGGTCAGAACACCCAGAAGTCACCAGAGTGGGGCGGGAGGCAGCCATGGCAGAAAGAGGGCAAATGAAGCCAAAAGCACCAAAAGGCAATGCCCACACAAGGTAAATGGGAAGGGAGGGGGAGGAAGGAGAAAAGCAGCTGAGACGGCACACGCAACAGGGACAGGGAAGCCCTGTCTCTTATACACATCTAGATGTGTATAAGAGACAGGCCGCTCGATGGTCTGGTTCAGCTTCTCCAGTGCCTCCATCTGCCTCATGTGCTCCCTTCGCTCCCACCTCTGTTCCTGGTGCATTTCTGCCTCCAGCTGCTGGTCCTTGACCTCCGCGTGCTGCAGGGCCCTGTCCGTGGCCACCTCCATATGGTTAATGTCAGCAATCATCCGCTCCCCCTGCTCCATGCTGGTCCAGACTATCTCCTTTGCCAGATCCTCCCTCCAGCTCTGTGCCCATGCCCTGTGCACCCACAACCACTGTGCCGGGGGTACGGGCTCAGCTGGTGGGGGTGCTGACTGTTGGCCTGTTGGGGAAGTGATTGGTGCTAGTTACTCAGGAACAGGCACATACCACCTGTCCTGGAACTGTGCGGGGGGTGGACATAGTGCCCCCTGGTGCGTGGGTGGGCTCAGTCCTCCCCATGGGGGCCCCCCTGTGCCCCACCCATCCCGAGCCATGGGGTGTGCTGTACCAGGGTGGGGGGGTGTTTGATGCTTCACCCGGCCATCCCTGCCCACAATGAACCCCCCTTTGGCAACCCCCACTGCCCTAGTTGCTCACCTTGCTCTACATGCTGCTGCTGCAGCTGTTCCCCACGTTCCCCCTTGCCTGGCTGACCCACATGCCAGGGCGGATGTGTACCTGTTGGGGAATGGATGAGGGGTGCGTTACCCTTGCACGATCCAGGTCCCCATCCCACCATGTCCCCCACTCTCTGACACTGGGGCCGGTGCCCCCTTGTCAGTTGTGCCTGTCCCCCCTGTTGTGTGCTTGGGTGGGCCCCCCTGCACTCTGACCCCCTTCCCACCTTCCTTGGTTCCTGGGGGCCATGGGGCCATGTCCACACCCTGTGGGGCTACCCATGCCCTGGGTGTACCCCCCACAGCCCATATGCCCCCCACAGCTAGAAAGTATCAGTATTCTTTTTTTAAAAAACCAACAACTATGTAACACTTAATAGAAGATATTAGTGAGCACTTAGCTGAGTATCTCATACCACAGTTTACTCCCACATAAACAACCATAAAAAGTAAACAGCAGAATAAATTGCCCATCTGCTGCCATAAATCAAAAACACAATCTTTGTCTACTGTAACACAAGGCAAATACAATAATGGCAAAATCTATAGCTGTAGAAATGATAAAGTATCAAGTGCCACTGCCCTCTATTCTTAGACCTGACTATATGATCTATTATTAAAATGTACAGTAAGCAGTAAAAGTTGATCAATACTTCACAAGTCCCAACTTCTAACAGTGATTGGTTTGATCTTAACATTGAATGATAACTGGAGTCATGACAGTTTAAGGTGCACACTACAGTCTCAGTCCTCCATTGCATAGACATTTACTGTAGGGCTGAATGAGGAGGAAAAATTCTCATGAGAAAACTTGCAATTTTGAGAACTGGGACTGAAAACTCATGGGATCTTGGTCCCAGAACGATTTCTTAGCTGAGAAAATAAATAAATAAATAAATAAATAAATAATAATAATAATAATAATAATAATATCATTGTACAATCGCAAATGCCGCTGCCCTTAACCAAACTGATAGTGAAGTAATTGTCACCATTTTGGTTAAGGGCAGTGGGCATTTTGCATATGCACAATGATTTTTTAAAAGTATTTTAAATTTTATTTTCTTGTGAAGATCTCAGCAAAACAGTCCTAGTTCTTGATTCATCTGAGACCAACTGAAAACCGAGGTTTTGATGAGATATCTCATTTTTTTGAGAGCTCGTTTCAGCCCTATGTTACAACTTTGTAAAGTGGGTGTTAATTGCTACAAAATCAGAATGGTACCATTTAACACCCACTGTAAACAGGCATAAATACCCATGGTATAGAATCAAGCCCTATCTTCAGAGAAGGGGAAATGCAAGGGACGATGAAGTCAAGTCACATGTTAATCTGACGTTAATTGGAGTGCTTACAAATTTTCACCCCAGAAAAACATGTCATATTTTTTTGCACACAAACAATTCTCCACATATTATTCACCTCCTTGACTGTTAAAGCTGTGAAAGCACCATAAATGTTTAGGATAAATCCTTGGCCTCTTCCTTATGAACTGTCCGGTTCACTAGAGCCTGACATTCCAATTTTAAATGGCTTTATTTTCATGGGCATAACCAAGGAATCACTTAAGCACAATGCTGGGTAAGATGGGCATAGGCTGCAACTTTATTGAATTCCAACAGGTGGCCCCTGTATTGGCATACTCAGGAGGAGGTGCCAGAAAGCAACGACTGGTGCACCCTTTTGTATATATATGCTTTAAGAGTAACAGTATAACAGGCCATCTGGGCATCCCTTGTGCCAAGTATCATCAAGAGGAACTGAGCGTCTTTTAAAAATTTACCCCCAGGCAGGTGTCCCCTGCACTGCTTGGAACACTGCCAGCTAGGGCTGGTAGGTTCCTGGATCCAAAACAAGTCACACAGGAATTGAGGTGCTGTGAACGGGGACAGGAAACTGACCTTGTCACAGAGCCTTTGCCTACTCTCAGCTACATTGGTAATTAGCCCATCATGTTCATTGTATCTATAGGATAGCTTTTCCAATTGACACTTCAATTTGGCCATGGTTCCATGTCTGATATCAGCCTCAGAAAAGGGGGGCAGAGTTAGGACAATAATGACTAAAAATCTGACCCCCTTTTCCTCAAACTGGGATGCACACATAGTCCTGCAAAATGAACTGAAGGCTGCTCAGCCATACATCATTACCCCATCGGACAAAATGGCAGCAATAGCATCATCACCATTTTGGTCAAGGGCTGTGAACTGCACATACACAAAATGACTGTCAGGCTGTTTTATACATGGGGAAAATAGTAACTACCCTTAATCAAAATGATGGTGACACTATTGTCAACATTTTGATTAAGAGCAGGAGCCATTTTTCCACATGCGCAAACCATCAAGTGGCCGTTTGATGCATGCACAATGTTTTTTGAAATTATTATTTTTAATTTTATTTTCTCATAGAAAACTCAGCGAGACAGTCACAGTTCTCAATTCATCCAAGATAAACTAGGATTTCAACAAGATTTCACACTTTTGTGAGATCTCATTTCAGTCCTACTGCAGACAGGACTACAGCTGAAGCGGATACAAAATTTAGTATCCATGTGTAATACCTACTTTGTTGGGTACCACATCATGTACTTCTAGATCTGATTTTTCGATTTACCGATTTCCAGTTGGTATATCAGCATACCAATTGGTATATCAATTTGGAAAACTGAAAAAAATGATATGAAAATAATATTTGAAAAGTGGCTGGAAGTAGTTGCATGGCACTGGAAGTTAACTTTATGGAACAAGAAAGTTCATTTTCTGGGATGGAAAACCCATAAGTAAGTGATTTAAGAGGAAAATTGTAAAAGGAAAAAAAGGGGGGGAAATGACAAAATTTGGAACCAGTAGTAATTTTCAGGGACCAGAAGTTGCTGAAAAATTGTGAGAACTTGATGGACACCCAATAAATTAATGCTGGGAATTCATATATCGACAAAAATGTCAAAAACTGGTACTGAAAGCCAACATTTCAGAACCGGAAGTTAACATTTTAGTAGGGATGGGCAAAGAGAATGCGGTTCAGATGTTCAGACATTCAGTCATTCGGTTCAAAACCCAAGTTCGGGTTCGATGGTTCAGTTCAGCTGAGTTTGATTTGACCGAGCTTGGCCAAATATTCAAAAATAGCGCTATCGATACCGAAACTGAACCAAAACTGAAACCGAATTGCTGGCCCTGAAAAGATGTTTTTCCCGCCCCCGAACTCATCTGAACTAATCCGAACATGAACGAACTGTTCGGTAGTGCAAGAGTTCGGTTCGGGCGTTCGGTTTGGATGTCTAAACAGACCAAGTTCGGTCCGAACTCCGAACATCCAACCATGTTTGCCCATCCCTACATTTTGGGACATCAAGTACTCGATCATGTTGTAATCATTACAGGGTCAAATCGGGTACTGGAAATTTGATGGGTTACCTGATTTTACGGGTACCCTCTTTCAGATCTAGCCAGGACCCTTCACATGCCAATCCACCCTAGCCCTGTAATATTGAGACATGCTCAGAGGGTCAGAGGTGTTAATGCACTTCTGCAATTGGACAGTGTTGAGTTTACTTAGGGTTTATGGCAAACATGCACTTCATGCATGTTAAATTTAAGAGTTTATTGAAGAGAAAAGGAAGAGTAAACAAAACTAGAGAGTAGATGTTAAACTGTGTCTTTTGGTTAAAGAAAGGCCTACTTCTGGGCAAAAGAGAGCAAGGCTGGTACGATTATTTCTTTTAGCACAGCCCTCATGGGAAGAAGAGAGGTTAATTCTGGAGATGGCTTTGCATTCAGCTCTTAGTGTGCTGTCGATAAGGAAAAGAGCAAAGAGACAGGATTGTTCAAGGTGGGGTGAATAGCTTTCTTTTGCTACCATCGGATACACGCATGGTGCCATAAGGCTCCCACCAGGTGTTGAGTGCCTCCATCTTGTGCTGGATTTGGCCGGGGACAGATTAGGGGTGCTGCTGGTGTACCGTGAACCCAATTGCCCGGAGGCATCCCTACATGCTCTTGCTGATTTGGTGTCAGATGTGATCCTCCAGACCCCGAATCTAGTGGTCCTGGGGCATTTTAACATCCACACTGACAACAATCTTGGAGGAGCGAGGCATGAGTTCATGGCCTCCATGACAACCATGGGCCTGTCCCAAATCTGTCTCTTATACACATCTAGATGTGTATAAGAGACAGGGTGTGCAGGGGCTGGCCCACAGGTGCACGGGCGGGGAACAGAGCCGGGGCAAGCCCGGAACATGGGCAGGAGAGCCGTGCACCGGACCGCACCGTGGGCACTCTCCACCATGGATGCAGGCCAGAGGGCCGCATGTTGCCTGTTCATGGACCTAACAGCGGAGTGGCACTGGTAGCACACTACCCTCCGCCCACATCACGGGGTGTCTTGCACAGACCTGTGTGGCCGCCCAGCATGCCCACCACAGGTGCAGGTGTTCCCAGGCCAGGCTCAGGGCCCTGCGGGCATCTGGGCCATACCAACGGGCCCTGTGCCTTGCCTGCGGGCACCCCACTCTCCTCCGAGAGGTAGCCAGCCGACACAACTGGCACAGGGCGGCCATGGGGAACACGGTAATGCTCGCTATGCCCACGCAAAGGCGTCTCTGTGTCTTGCACTGGGCACAGGAACGGTGGGCCAGGACCCTGGCACGGTAGGATGATGCAGCATGGAGGGCACACTTCCGCATGGACAAGCGGTCCCTCCTGCAGCTCGCAGAGCTGTTGGCGCCCTGGATGGAGCGGATGCACACCCCCATGCACTTCCCCATACCCGTGATCCAGCGCATGGCTATAGCAGTTTGGGCACTGGCAACACCAGATTCCTGCTGGTCCGTGGCGCAGCACTTCAGTGTGGGACTGAGCACTGTCACGGGCATCCTCTGGGACTTCTGCGAGGCCATGGAGGGCGTGCTACTCGANAAGAGCAGTTTAAAGGCCTATGCTGTGGTGGTGCAGGCAGCAAAGAAGCAGTTCTTTGCTGCCCTTATTGCATCTGCAAAGTCACATCCAGCGCAGTTTTTCCGGGTGGTGAAAGGTTTTGTCAGTCCTGCCTGTCTCTGCCTGGACCTGGAGCAATCCAGTGACTGCTGTGACCAGTTTATCGAGTACTTTGTAGATACGATTGCTTGCATCCACCACGATTTCAGTTCCGCAGTTATTGCAGAGGATCATCTTGGGGCTATGGATGCCCCGTCCTTTCCTGTTTTGTGGGATCAGTTTCAGATGGTATTGCCTGTCGATGTGGAGTCCTTGTTGGGATCTGTTCGTGCCACTACTTGTGAACAAGATCCTTGCCCATCCTGGCTGGTGAAAGCCAACCAGAAGATGCTACAGCCGTTGCTGGCTGGAGTGGTTAGTGCCTCCCTTCAGGGTGCCTGAATGCCTGAAGAAGGCTGTGGTTAGGCCCCTGCTAAAGAAACTATCTCTTGACACTGATGCTCCTGCCAGTTATTGGCTGGTCTCTAACCTTCCATTTTTAGGGAAGGTTATTGAACTGGCTGTGGCATGGCAGCTCCAAGAACACCTGGACCACACCAGTTTCCTTGACCCCTCTCAGTCCAGGTTTCGGCCTGGGTATGGTATGGAGACTGCATTGGTGGCCTTCATTGACGATCTCTGTCTGGCATTGGACCAGGGTCATCAGACCTTACTGGTCCTGCTACACCTTTCGGCTGTGTTTGACACAGTCGATCATAAGGTGTTGGTGACTCCCTTGCGGGACCGTGCCGGGATTGCCTGGAAGTCTGATCCTCAGCTGACACCCCCTCCCTGTCACGTTTTGCCTTCCAGTGACACATTTTGGCCACACGAACTGACCAAACTGTTCGGTCATTTCGATGTTCGAATCTAGTTCAGTTCGGTCCGTTTGTCTTCGGATTCAGGTTCAGTCGTCCTAACAGACTGAGTTCAGGCCAAACTCAGAACTTCCAAACCACATTCGCTCATCCCTAATAGATGTTAAACAAGAGGGGAGACAGAATGGCCCCCTGAGGGACACCACATGTGAGGTCCCGGGGGGAAGACGTACACTCTCCCAAGACCACCCAGTGAGTTCTCCTTGCCAGGAATGAATAAAACCAGTCCTTTGATTGTCTCCTTTGATGGCTTGCAAATCGGGAACAACCTGGGAAATCACTTGAGCAAAATCCAGGGCCGGCTTCAGGCTCTGAAGGGAGGGGAGAGAGAGAGAGAAGTTGAGGGATGGAAACTAACTACAGAAGGGAAGCCAAGAATGCCTGATGACGCTAGATATCAAGGGGAAGGGGGTTGTGTCTGAATCTGAGCAGCTGCCCGTTTTTGGAGGAACAAGAGCGCCTCCTGCTGTCCCATCCAGGAGAGCTGCACTAGGAGCTTGAGAAGCAGAAGAAAAAATGCCACCAAACTCGGAGAAGATTTTCACCTCAAATAGGCCATTCAGGGAGATGGAGGGGAAGTGTCAGCAGCCAGCCAATGAATTCCTGCAGGGTCAGGCCGGGCCCCACTAGGACTAAGAGGACCAGGTGTCCAGGGGAGGGGAGAAGCACCAAGCAGAAGAGAAACATCTCAAGGTGGAGTAAAGACCCTGGACGTTCTTTCCAAACCTATGGTTCTAAAGGTCAAAGTGGGAACATCCATGGAGCATCAAGCACCCATGCTCCGGGTCTAGCAGGTGCTGAGATGGTTAGAGACAACGGCAGAAATGAGCATACTGGTGGTGATGAGATCGGTGGTAGTGGGCCCCGGAGAAGTTTGCTGAGTCAGAGAAGGAAACTGGTGATGGACTTGGGGGTTGGTTGTGCTTAACCACCACCCCTTTTTTAAATAAAGACTATATAGGGGGGGTATGGGGCTCAAACGCCCATTGAAGGACCTGGCAGTGGGGTAATTAGTATTTGGACAGAAGGGGAGGAATATGCGTTTTTGTTTAGGAGAGGGCTCTCCCCCCTGGTGAGAGCGGAGGGGTTGAGGTGGAGAAGGGACCTCCTCCTGGTGGCAGCAGGGTGGAGGTGTGAAGTGTTATGGCAGGGCCTCTGATATTGTCTGTGTATAATAATCAGAGGACTGCTGGACGGAAGGATGATATATTAGCTGTTGTTGGGAGGGTTGTATTCAATTGGACAGTTATATAGGGTTGATGTTTTGGGGGGTGGTCATGTTGAAATTGTAATGATTTTTATGCTACTGTATTATGCTTATTATGTATTTTTATGTATTATGATAACTATATGTGAGCCGCCTCAAGTCATTCTCAAATGAGAGAGTGTGGGATATAAATTATAAATGAAATGAAAAAATGAAATGAAATCATTCCTTGCACAGAGGCGTGTCTTTCCACCACATCAAGAAACAGCCACTCCAGCCCCAGGACCCACCGTCAGGGTTCTGGGGCCAAGTTACAGGCAGGGAGGGTTGTGACCAATATCTTTAAGCTGCCACTCTAGTCCCAGGACCTACTGTCAGGGGTCTGGGGCCATCATTCCTCACACAGAGACGTGTCTTTCCACTGCATCAAGAAACAGCCACTCCAGCCCCAGGACCCACCGTCAGGGTTCTGGGGCCAAGTTACAGGCAGGGAGGGATGTGACCAATAACAAAAAGCTGCCACTCTAGACCCAGGACCTACTGTCAGGGGTCTGGGGCCATCATTCCTCACACAGAGACGTGTCTTTCCACTGCATCAAGAAACAGCCACTCAAGCCCCAGAACCCACTGCCAGGGTAGTAGGAGACCGCTTGGCATGGAACCAGACAAGCTAGTCTAAGAAGGCGTATGACTCATCATCCAGGCCACAGACCTGTGAACGGAAGGAGAAAGGAGAACTAGAGGAGAGAACCAGAGACAGCGGAGCTGGTGGGGGGAACCAGCAACAGGGGAGCTGGCAGGGATAGGTCGGCGATCGGAGAGCTGGTGGGGATAGGCTGGCGACCGGAGAGCTGGCGAGGATCCAACAATGGAGAGGCTGGAGAAGCGGGGAGCTGGGATGGTAGGCAGCAACAGGGGAGAGGGAAAGGGAACCCAACAACAGAGGAACTGGAACAGGTAGCCAGCGATAGTGGAGCTGGGAAGGGGGGCCAACAACAGAGGGGCTGGGGCAGATACCCAGCAATAGGGGAGCTGGAAAGGGGGACCCACAACAGAGGAGCTGGAGCAGGGAACTAACAAGAGGGGAGTTGAGAAGGGGGGCCAACAACAGGGGGGATGGAGCAGGTACCCAGTGATAGGGGAGCTGGGAAGGGGGACCAACAACAGAGGAGCTGGGCAGGGAACCAATGACAGGGGAGCTGAGAAGGGGGGACCAACACAACAATACAGAGAGGGTTCACACCTCCCAAAACAAAGGTTTCACAGGACAATAGCTAGCACGTGCACGTGCACGTGCACGCACACAGTCCACCATCAGCAGTGCACTCACTTATGCATTGCCAACCAAGCAGTGCCCAGAAAAGCAGGCTAACAATCACACAAGAAGAAAAACCCACCACAAAAGTGCAACTGCATGCAGAAATAAAAAAAACCCAACCCAGAAGTAGTGTACCCACAGCATACCCCACCATCAGCAGTGCACTCGCTTTAAAATCATGATGCCAACAAGCAGTGTCCAGAAAAGCAGGCTATCAAGAGTGGGACAGTCACTCAAGAAGACAAACCCACCACAAAAAAGTGCAACTATGGGCAGAAATCCAACCCAGCAGTAGTGTGCCCACAGTATGCCCCACCATGAACAGTGCACCCACTTTAAAATCATTATGCCAACCAAGCCTTCTAGGGTGCTGCCATCTTGCGGACAGGTAGTGCAAGAAGCAGCAACAGTAGCAGGCAGCACCTAAACTTTAAGTATATTTGGCACTGGTGGCAACCCCGACATTGCCCCTAGTAGATGGACAGCCCAGGCCAGGGGAAGTGGAGCAAGACAGAGATCCCTCTGGCTGCCATGGTGCCAACTTCAGTGCAAGCAGCAGACAGTAGGCACCTGGTTATTTTTTAAAAATGCATGGCATTGGTGTGATACTGGTAACTTGGACAGCCCAGGCCAGGGGAAATGGAAAAATACAGAGATCCCTCTGGACCATATGGGGCCTGCCAAGCAGTAGGCAGCAGCATTGTAGCACCCACTTATTTTTTTTAAAAAAATAAAAAATAATCATGGAACGCACTGGAAACAAAAACAACTAACCCATATTCTCCAACATTGCTGCTATGGACAGGCCAGGCCAAACAACCCCGCCCTAACCAATTATTACAGATCAGCAGTGTAGCGCGTGTTGGTATATGCAACATCCACAAGTTAATGCCTGCTGTATTAAGAAAAGTAATTGACTATAGAGTCACCAGATGGCGCTGCTAAGTTTATGTGTACATGGAAGGGAGATGGGGTTTTGCAGTTGAATTCCTTTGTGTAACCACTCCTTCTTCCCTTCTCTCTCTTTGTCTCAGTCTCCATTTTGTCTTCTTACTAGTTAGATGCAACTAAGGATCTGTGCCTGAGAAAGCTTAAGTAAAGTTCTGTTTTTAAACCTTCAGCTGCATTTGTCCTTACTGATTG